>JAWZYV010011898.1:0-517845 GCA_038373885.1 Cheiracanthium punctorium | reverse complement strand
AGGGGGTTGTAAATGAGTGGGAAGTGGTAGGGGTATGGGGTGTAGGTATTGGGAATATAGGAGAGGGAGGTATGTTATGGATGGGAGGATGATGTAGGGAGGAATAGATGAGTTGAGGTGTTGAGTGGAGGGTTTTGTGGTGGGGTTGGTAGTGTGAAGAGTGATGTTAGGGGTTTGGAGGGGAGGAGGGATATTGGAAGGGGTGGTGAGGGTAAGGGTTTTAGTTTGGGGGATGGGATGTAGGTTGAATGGGGAGGATTGTGAAGAGTAAGAGAGTATGTGAGGTTGAGGTGTGGAGGAAGGTGTGTAAGTGTGTGTGATGGGAGGTAAAGAGGTAAGTGTAGAGGGGAGATGAATTTAGTATGAGGGTGGGGAGTAGAGGAGGGTGTAGGTTTTTTAGTTGGGGGAGGAGAAAGAAGAAGATGAGTGGATAAGAGTAGGTGGGATTTGGGGGAGAGGTGGGAGTGGGGAGAGGTTGAGGAGGGGAGGGGAAAGGGAAGATGAGTTAGGGAGGAAGAGGGTTGGGGAATGATAGTAGAAGAGGAGAGATAGTGGGGGTTTGGGATGATTTAGGTAGGGTAGGGGGATTAGTAGGGGAGGGATAGAGGTAATGTAGAGTGTAATAGGTTTATGTGAGTAAATTAGTGTTGAATGGGGGGAAAGATTGGAGTGAGGTAGGAGGTTGGTACGGGTACAATAAGTACGTTTGATCCAAAAGTTCGTATATGCTTTACTGAAGGTTTGCGACCACAAAATAGCTCAAATGGTGTTTTAGATTGGTTTGCGTGGCATACTCTGTTCCAGGTGTATGTGAAACATAACAATGCTTCCGACCAAAAACCATTTCCCAGTTTACTGGAGTGTAACATGGCTTTTACAGCGTCCAAGGCCGTGTAATTAAATCTCTCACTTACACCGTTCTGTTCCGGCGTATAATCGTTGGTTCTTTCAGCTTTAATGCCCTCCTCCTCCAAAAACTTCTTAAATTCATTATGGCAGAATTCCATGCCATTGTCAGTTCTGATATTGATAATTTTTCTGTTTAAAAACCGTTCTGGACGTTTTTGGTACCTCTTAAATTTTTCGAAGACTTCGGATTTCTGCTTCATAGGATAAACAGTGACTTTTCTTGAGTAGTCATCTGTTATCGTTAAAAAGAATCTATGTCCCGATATGGATGGGTTAGGTAAAGGTCCACAAACATCCATGTGCAAAAGTTGGAGGGGTTTGTTCGATCGAATCTTGGGAATACTTTTAAAGCTCTTTCTTCTAGTTTTTGCTATTTTACAAACATGACAGGGTTTATACGGCTTAAATTTAAAAACGGGTAGGCCAAATACCTTTCCCTTACTAGTTTCAATTATAGCGTTACAATTAATATGACAAAAACGGCTATGCCAAAGTTCTAAGTTCTGATTGTCACCTTTTGAAGAAAAATTAGCTTCTGCTTTCTTTTTATTAGTTATTGTAGGGTAAACATGGTACAGACCACGTTTCTTGTGTGCTGTAAATAGTTTTTGTCGGTCACGTGAAAATACCTCTACTTTGTTATTTCCCCCTCTAAATGTAATGCCCTCAGTGTCCAATGCAGGACCTGACAGGAGATTTCTCCTTAATTTAGAGGAATAGAGGACGTTTTTTAATGTTTTTAAAACTTTACCACCTTGAAATTTTAACTCGACTGTTCCCCTTCCCTCTATGGAACAATCAATGCCGTTTATGGCGACCGACATCGACCGACCTTTAATTGGTTCAAAGTTTTTAAAAAGTCTTTTATCCCGACAAAAATGAGCACTAGCCCCTGTATCAAAAATCCATGAAGAATCATTTAAATCCTCACTTGTGTGGGCTTCTATCATATGATTCTTGGGTTGTCGTTTGTTACTTTTACGATTACTGGGGGGAGGGATCCTACAGCTAGCAATTAAATGTCCGATTCTACCACACCTATAGCACTTTCTAGTGTCTTTCTTTACACTATTCTTAGGTGGGACACGCTTCACTTGACTAGACATTGCGACGGTAGCTTGATCCCCTACACTTTGCTTTAGTCTGGCCTCTTCAGCCAAAAGTTCGGCTAAAACTAAATCGAACTTAAATGTTTCGTCAGGCCAGCGGTAAATTGTTTGAACAATTCCCTGATACTCCGAGGGTAAGTACCTTAGCAATTGAAATGACTGATACCAGTCAGCTGGGGGAGCGTTAGCGTCTTTTAATTGCTTAACTATCATCCTCAACCTGGCTGCAAATAAGCCTATTTCCTCCCCTTCGTTCAATCTACATGAAAAAAAGTCATCTGTGAGTCTCATAGCACGAGCTCGAGATTCAGGTTTAAAGTGTTTATTTAATTTTTCCCAAACTTCTTTGGGGTCATAAGTGCCAGAAATAAGAGGCTTATATTCATTTGAAATGTTCAAAAATATCGTGCTATAAGCACGCCCGTATCTAATCTTGTAATCCCTTAATTCCTTAGCGTCAGTTTCAGGGGGTCTTTTTTCTACACCACTGACTATTTCCCAACAATTCCTATCCATCAACAATACCCTTACGTCTTCCTGCCAAGACTCATAATTGTCGGCAGACAATTTTTCTATTTGGGTAATTGAAGCTTCCATTTTGGAAAGTTAGGATACAACACAATTTACAAGAAAAGATTAAAAACACTACAGGCCCGCCCTCTTATAATCTTAAGGCACTTAAAATCTGTTTGTATACGTTAAAAACACTTTAAAAACAAAACACATTATAAATACACTCGACATATTCAAAACACATTTAAACTTGGGCTTGAAGGCCCATAACCGTGAAAAGGATTATTAACTTAACTGATTATATTGTATTATAAATTAAGCTATTCAACAAACAAATTAAAAGTCTTTGGCTGAAATTGAATAGTCACTGGATTTTATCTGTAAAATAAGTTTTTGTAGATTCTAGGCAGAGTTAAAACTCATTTAAGTTGAGTTGCACAGTAGAAATCTTTGGTTTTGAATATGCGTTTAAATAAGAAAGACAAATTGGGTACCTTTTTTCTGTAGTTTATTGAAACAAGATGATTATGGTAGGTTTACACAGTGCACATGGTGAAGACACAATACTTAAGCAACATCCGATTAGTGGCACAAATAAAAATAAGCTTTCTCGAAGATAAGTCGCCAGCGGCGATCTTATTCTGATTCACAAAACACATCACATCATATTGAATCATCTGGGTACCGCAGCACGGATCCCTGATCCGGCTCTACTTGAATCACGTCGGTTGATTACACACACAACATAGCAGACCGAGAACTCTCACTGTCTGACCGACTGAAAGGTTAACTTGTGATGCCCTTTTTATACCTGCCAGTTAGTGCGGGACTACGATGGATATTTGCATAGGAAAAAAAAAAAGAGTTCTTATTTTATGCAAATTAGGAACAGCGCCATCTATCGGCGAGAAATGTAAACTTTTTTATTACGGCGTTAAAGACATGACGATGTTTACACAGCCATTTTCAAATGCTAACGAACTTACGTTTTCACTAAGAAAACTTTTAAAGGAGCTTACAAAAGTTTCGTTTTTTCACTTTAGCAAATTTAGAGATAAAATGTCATGGAAATAAAAGGTAAGTAAGGAAATAGCGTTTTTTTTTTTTTTTTTTTTTTTTTCTAACAATTTCAACTATAGATTTTACACCACATCTTGCTATTGCTTGGAGAATTTCGATTTCTTTGTCGATAATTGTGGAAAGTGCAGAGAAGAGTTTCTCAAAATTAAAAGTAACTAAATATTTTTTATGTTCTACAACTCTTCCAGATAGGTTAAATAATTTAAGTACATTGGCTATCGAACATGAATTAGTTAAAAAATTGATTTAAGAGAAAATGTCAGGAATTTTGCGGAATTAAAATTCGGAAAAAAAACTCTTTATTTTTCTCTCTTTCTTTTGGTTTTTAGCTTAATGTGTGG
Organism: Cheiracanthium punctorium; assembly: GCA_038373885.1. Lineage (NCBI taxonomy): Eukaryota > Metazoa > Arthropoda > Arachnida > Araneae > Cheiracanthiidae > Cheiracanthium > Cheiracanthium punctorium. Next base: position 513,893 of record JAWZYV010011898.1, on the reverse strand, counting down.
TTCTTAATAAATATGGTTTTTTCTTATGCTGTGTTCTGTTTAAAGAGCTATTCCAGTATTATAGGCATGAAAACAGTATCTGTGAATAATTTATTTCTTTTAATAGTAATTTTACTGTGGGGGGGGCGGCATTTTATATTGTCCGGGGCGGCAAAACTGTTAAGGCCGGCCCTAGGTGGGGGGGGGGGGGGTAGCGATGCTGTATTAGGAAGCAGCATCTCCCTTTCATCCCTCTTCCCCACAGACAACGCCATCTCTGAATAGTCCTTTCGAAGTCCGAACCAGACCTCGGTTAAACGTATAAAAAATACCTGAGACCGAGGAGTATATGGAGGAAGTAGATTGAGTTTTCTCCCGAGGTCAGGGAGCTGCGGAACGAATTACACGTCGGCGGTATAGCTTCAGCGGACGTTAAATGGACGTCGAACAAAAATTCCCGAGTACGAGCCGATGAAATAGACAGTCGGCCAACTTTTTACCGAACTCTTTTGCTGCCTGGGTAATTATCGGTTATTATGTATGTTGTCTTCCTCTCACAAGACAACTGCTCGTTATCACACAGTAATTACTCGGTGGTATTCTTGACTAATTTATTGTCATTATTTACATATATTTACAATAATCTTACTATAATTGCACTGCCGCACCGCAGTATTCATCATGTGTTGTTCCCAGAACAACGGTTCCACTCGTTTTCCGTCTTACATCACACTGCGCCGTTTCACGGCGTTTGCAGCGCTCTCTACAGGCTTATTACATTCGGCCTTTCCTGACAATACAATCTCCTGATTGTTGAATATTATTACATATCTAATAAAGTTACTTACCTATGCATAGGAAAAATCAACATCACACAAAATATTAGCATTTACATTTAAAAATAATAATATATCTATACTTAAGAGTCCTTAAAGAGTTCAAAGTTCTTCATTATTGTCACTGCTAAATGTCACTCTGGAATAAGATATAAAAAGAATGTTCTTACCATAGGCACAGCTATAAAAAAAAGTCTGTCAGTCTTTCGTACGAACTGTTCTGAAAGGGTTGCGTCTCGGTGCTCTTTTGGAGTCATCATCATCATCTAGGAGGCTTTGGTCATCATCACTGGACTCGTCGCGGTCGTCATCACTATCATTGTCACTGTCTAGAGACGATTCACTTCTCCATGGTTTCAGCTGGCTTACTTGAGCAGTTGTTGAATAGATATAACCTTTCTTCTTTGGTTCTAAATGTTCTACTCTATAGGTGTCGTTAGGAAGTACTTCAGTTATTGTTAGAGATCCTCGATATTTTGGTTGAGTTTTTGTGGGTTCTCCTGTTGATTTTGGAGCTCGTTTCATCACCACAATTTCTCCTACTTCATATTTGGCGATTCGACACTTTTTCTTATCGAAGTACTGTTTCATTTTTGTTTGATTTTCTTCAATGTTTAGCCTTGCTTCATTTTGCACGACTTTCGGTTCTGTCCAAACTTCTTCGTCAGCTAATCTTCTGTGCAATCCGTCGTTAAAATGCGGCTTATAACCATGTAACATTTCAAATGGTGTTTTATTTGAAGTTTTATTTGCATTGAGGTATACTAATGCTTCGCAGTCAGTAACTATAGTAAATTCTATTCCGATTAAATACTGTCTTAGCCGATCTAAAGTCCACACGATAGACATAAGTTCCAATTTACTAGAATGATAACTCCTCTCGGCTTCACTCGTTTTCTTACTTATACAGTATACTAAATGCCATTTCTTATCTTCACCTCTCTGTAAAAGCATTCCAGCAAGTCCTAACGAACTGGCATCACAGTGGACCTCGGTTTCAGAATCTGGATTATAATGTGCAAGAACGGGTTGTTTTGTCAGTTCCCTCTTAAGTACTTCAAACGCTTTCTTTTGTGCTTCTTCCCACTTAAAACGTTCTTTCTTACGCGTTAATTTCGTCAAAGGTTCAGCTTTCTCTGCATATTTCTTCACAAATCGTCTGAAAAAGCTAGTCAACCCAATGAATCTCCTTAAGTCGTGTACGTTTTTTGGTTCTGGAAATTCCTTAATAGCCATTATTTTTCTTAACCCTGGTTTGACACCGTATTTATTCAAAATAAATCCCAAGAATTCGACTTCCCTCTTTCCAAATTCACATTTGGGTAGTTTTAAAGTTAAATTTGCATCCCTCAACCGATCAAATATTTCCTTTAATTTTGAAATCATTTCTCTCCAAGACTTTGCAGGAATTAATATGTCGTCTAAATAACATAAAACTTTTGTGTTCATTAATGGACCTAAAACATGCGACATTGGGCGCTGAAATTCGGCTGGAGCGTTGGCTAATCCGAATACCATTCTCTCAAATTGTCCTGTTTCATCTGGTGTAATGAAAGATGTTTTTGATTTTGCTTCTTCTGTTAATGGAATCTGCAAATAACCATGCGCAAGATCTAAAGTACAAAATAATTTGCAACCACTTAAATTTTCTAAAATATCATCGATTCGGGGTAAGGGGTACTTATCCTTTATAGTCTGACTATTCAACCTTCTATAATCTACCACCAAGCGCTGTTCCCCAGTTTTCTTCCTAACTAGCAATACAGGACTCGCGTAAGGGGATCTAGTTTCGGACACTATCCCGTTTTTCTTCCACTCTGCAACGATTTCTTTTATTGTATTTCGTTCTTCAGTACTTGTCTTATAAGGTGCTGCGAAAACTGGTTTACTACCTTCAACTTCCTTAATGTCCATTTTTGTCAAATTAGTGCACCCCAACTCACTCAAATCAAGTGCAAAACAGTTTCTATAATCATTTATTAAGTTAAGAATTTCAAGCTTTTCGTTATAATTCATTGACGAGTCAAATTTGATTTCCTCAAGTGTTATAGCTCTTTTACTATTCGGTACAGTGTATACTTCATTTTCTTTGACGCAAATGTTATCATTTAAGTTTTCATTTACTTCTCTCAATTCCCAATCTTCGGTTATGTCCAATACCCTTCCGACACATTGACCTTCCCTTAATTCGATATCAACATTCCCTATGTTCATAACTGGCACTAGTGTGGAATTATTTTTTATCTCTAACACCGAATCCGGACTTCCGTTTTTACCTTCAAACAAAACCATTCCTTGACTCATTTCGGAAGTTTTAGCCTGAACAAAGTTTATAGAGTTACTTTTAATTTCAATTGGATTGTCCGTGCGAAGTACAATTCTTTCATTCCTAACTTCATTCTGTAGTCTCGCAAACGGAATGCTATGAGAATACCACAAGTTAAAATGTTCACCAAACTTTCCGTATGAGATTCTCTTATCGTTCAAAATATCCCTTCCTAAAAGTAGGTCGTAGGACTGTGCTGAATCATCAACGATAAATAAAGTAGCTTCCAGTGTTATATCGTCTATTTCCAAACAAACTCTTGCTTTACCCAAGGTCATCGTAGATGGCTGAAATATATTCCCAATACCGTACAGCTGGCGCCGGTCGGGAAGAACATTTAACTGTAATGATTTCGCCACAGAATTCTTCAACAGAGATAGACCACTCCCCGTGTCTAATAAACATTCTATCGGGCCTTCATTATTGATGCGCACTTTCTTGAGATAAATTGCAGAACTCGAAGTTTCAGAATGTGATGCTGTATAAGAGATGTTTTCTTTTTCTCTTTTCAGCTCCGACGAATTTTTAAAGACTTTTGCTTTCGGGCAATCACGAGCAAAATGGGTTCCGAAAGTTAAACAATTAAAACATTTAAATTCACCCTTTTCATTGAGAATATTAGAATTGCGTTTAGGTTTGGTATGTGTTTTAAAATCATTTGACTCATTGGAATGAAACGTGTTACTTCCATACTCGCTTTTGAATTGCCTGTTTGTTTTTGTCGTACAATCGCGATTCATGGTGTTTTCATTAGTCGAGCAATTTTTTGAATTATTTCTATAGTTTGAAAATCCTGTTGACATCTTCATTCCATAACGGACCGTTTCATATGCGTCAAGTTTTTCCGCTAAAACTTCGGGATTATTTAGTTTTGACCATTCGTCGATAAAATGTTCGCGTATCGCAAAAGGGACTTTCCTTTTTAATTGATCGGAAATGATCAAATTCTTTAGTTCTTCAAACGTAGAAATATCTAACCCATTTATCCATTCATGGAAATAATTTGAGAGTTCGAAGCAGTAATCTTTCCATGTACCTTGTGGTAATCTGACATGGTCAACAAATTTTTGCCTAAACTGTTCTGGGCTTAATTTAAATCTCCGTAATAATAACTGCTTAATATGCTTGTAATCGTTAGCTTTCTCTTCACTTTCGCGTGCTATTAATTGATTTATCTCGTAGGGTAACAGTCCTAACAACTGAGAAACCCAAAATTCTTCATCTAGTTCTATACGTCTAGCTTGACGCTCGAACAGAACTAGAAAATGACTGATATCACTAATTTTTGGATCATATTTATGCATTAAATAACGCATTTCTGTTACATTTTTATTTTCAATACTATTGGACACACTTCCATCCTTCTTACTTTGTGTTTCTAACCGCAATTTTTCTAGCTCAAAATTTTGCTGCTCTTTAAGTTTCACTTCGTTTTCTGAACTGATTCTATCATTAATAATTCTCTCTAGCAAAACTTTTACAAATTCCTCTTCATACTGCTTACTTTCAACAATAATACGTTTTAAATCAACGAGTTTAATATCGGCGGATACCTCTTCGCCCAATTCTGAAGCAATTTCAAGCAAATCAATTTTCCTACCTTTAGCTAGGTAAGCCATCTTAACATCCAAAAATATAATATATTCATGACTCAAAATTCAATCTTCGGCGATATTTTGGTCAAGTATTCTTTTCAAGTAAAACAAATATACTTTCTAACTCTTTAGAATAATCGAAATAATGTTTTAAACAACAGTTTAAATGAAAAGTTCTGTACTTACAGTTTGCATTCAGCTTATGAGGTCTCGCATCTAAGACACTAAATAGAATCTTATCCCACTTCTGAAATTTTTTGTTGTCTTCCTCTCACAAGACAACTGCTCGTTATCACACAGTAATTACTCGGTGGTATTCTTGACTAATTTATTGTCATTATTTACATATATTTACAATAATCTTACTATAATTGCACTGCCGCACCGCAGTATTCATCATGTGTTGTTCCCAGAACAACGGTTCCACTCGTTTTCCGTCTTACATCACACTGCGCCGTTTCACGGCGTTTGCAGCGCTCTCTACAGGCTTATTACATGTATAATCACCGGATTAATCACATTTACCATAACATATACACCAGAAAGAGTTGAACCACAACTACAATTCGTGGCAGTGCCGGATTAATGCAAGTTTATCGAGGGGGGGGGGGGGGGTGTTAGTTAGAAGATTGATATATACATCCATTTTATGGAAGTAAAATAGGATCTTTTACATAAATTCCTTTTTTCTCTGTGCAACGATACAAAGCGTATCAATATGGGGGCATAAAAAAGGCCCAATAACTTTTTTTTTTTTTTTTAATCGAATACGGGATTAACATACCAATATTCAATACAACACTTAAAAATCAAACCTTAAAAATTTGGGCTAGCATCTACGCTGTTATAGGTAACAGTCGACGAGAAATTCGGCTGTTGGCCCAAAATGTCATCCATTTCTTCAAAGTAGAAGAACCTGCTGGGCTTCCCATTTCCAGTTTTTTTCTTCTGGCCTTTAATTTGCGTATATGATCTTTTGAGCCCTCTCCATTTCTCATCACACATTGGACCAGTTATGCAGTGGCGGCTTGTGACCTCTTTCAGCGGTGCCCCCCCCAAAAAATAGTGCCAATTAAAATCGCGAAAATATATTTACATATAGAACAACCTATTCCCACGTGCACACAGCCTAAGTAATTAAAATTTCTCAAATGACAAATGATTATCAAAATGACTATACAACTTTTACTGTTTTTTACCTAATTATGCTAAATTGAAAAGTTTACTTTATTACTAAACAAAAATCCACATTTAATTACTTAATATTTATGTTCTTTATAGCTGCTCAATCATAATTTTTAGATGATTTATTTATTTTAAAATCAATATCAATATATATATATATATATATATATATAAAGACATTTATTCACTGCTTTTAGTAAATCAAGTAAACAAAACAGAAAAATATCTGACTGCACTGCAAAAATACGATCACGCACATAAAAAAATGATTTCCTCCTAAGTGGAAAATTAGCGACCGCCGAGAGGATTTTCGGAACCACAGATTTAACGTGCAGGTACACGGTGGTCTTTAGTGGTACGCCGGTGTTGAACCCGCAACCTTCCGGTTACGAGTCCAACGCCTTAACCACTGGGCTACCACGGCCCGTCATATACATGTCAAATTACTCTTTCTAATTAGAAAGCAGTATATCCATTTTTGAGGGCCTCTCAAGGGGCCCCCTTGTCCGGGAGTCCTCGGCAAAAGGCCGGGAGTCCTCGCCGACCTGGCCTGGGTTACATGAAGGTACATATTTATGAAATTAGTTAGCATATGTGATGTATATTTACATTATTATTTATCAATTTTTATATATATTATACTTGAATAAATTATTAATATCAATTTATATGTATATGGTACAGTATAAATTAAAAATAGCAATTATTACACATTCATATTTGGTAGGTACTCAGATTCTTATATAATTATGCTTATAGTAAATATAATTATAATAAATATTATAATGTATATTAAATATATTTTATAATACGTAATTTCTCTCTTTTATTACAGAGTGTCTCTCTTAAATGATTTTTCGTTACGTTTCGGGATGGGGGGGGATGAACGGTATATTACGGTATACCCAGAACATTTTAAATGAGAAAAGAAAGTCTAAATAGTCTGTTGATCAGACATGATGGGCATAAGGCACAATAAAAAGGAATAGCTTTTATAATAATAAGAAAATACTCTTGAAAGAAAAATATAATCCAATTAACATATTTTGGGAACTTATATAAACATAACAACTGAAGAACACACTTTGGGATCATAAACCAACATAACATAACCCATGAACATATTTTGAGCGAATCATGCATCTTTACATGTGTAGTATATTTACAAATATGTTAATATATATTACACTAGCTAAAGTACCCGTCGTTGACGGGCAGTGGCGTAGCGAGCGGGGTTTTGGGTGTCAAAACCCCCCGCCCTAAAATTTAGCAGAGTTCTATTATTGACATGAAGAATGCGATCCCTAATGTAGATTATTCGTTACATCAGTGCCTAAACCCCTCCCTAAATTTTTTTTCTGGCTACGCTACTGTTGACGGGTTAGTACTGAATGCAAATTTCCAAAAAGCAAGAACTTTCGTCAGCATTGTAGGAGTACACAGAATGGCTGTAGTATGTTGCCAAAGTAAAGAAATCGAAGTTATAATTTTTATGTATTGTTAAAATATTACTGGTTTGAGAGTAACTAAGTAATATCATTTCATTCGCTTTAGTTGTAATTATGTGATGCGCGAACGAATATTTACGGATATTGAAATAATTTTCTCAAAATCTAATCAACATTTTTGAAAAATTGGAAGCCTAGAATTTAAGTTGAGTGGCAACCCATCATGTCACCCAATTTCGTTTCATTCCCTGCAGTCTTCATTTCGTGATGCTGGAACAAAATTTCAGCATTTTAAAACGATTTTCACAAAATCCCAAAATGTAATCGGAATATTTAAAAAATTCAATGTCTATAAATTAAGATTAGCAACTACCTATCATATCACCGAATTTCGTATCATTCGTATTAGTTGTTATTACGTGATGCTTGAAGAAATATAAAACGATTTTGAGAGAATTTTCACAAAATCTCAAAATCTAATAAAAATGTTTAAAAAATTAGACACCTATAGTTTATGTTGAGCAACCATCTATCATGTGACCAAATTTCATATCATTCGCTTTAGTCGTTATTCCGTAATGCGTGAACAAAGATTTACTCAGTTTCAAACGATTTTCGCAAAATCTCGAAATCTGATCAATTTTTTTTTTTTAAATTAGAGGCTTATAGTTTAAGGTGAGTGACCACCTATCATGATACCAAAATTCCATTTCAATCGCTTCGGTCGTTTTTACGTAATGCCCGAACACGAATTTACACAGTTTAAAACGATTTTCGCAAAATCTCAAAATCTAATCAAGATTTTTTTTTTTTAAATCGGAGCCTATCTTTTAAGTTGAGTGACCACCAATCATAATACCAAATTTCATTTCAATTGCTTCAGTCGTTTATACGACGTGATGCTCGAACACAAATTTACGCAGTTTGAAAGGATTTTCGCAAAATATCAAAATCCAATCAAGATTTTTTAAAAATTCGACGCCTACCCTAGTAGCAATATCCCATCGGTCGATGAGAGGCGAGTGAGTTAAATCCGAGGAGAAGGAGTAATGGCCGATCACGGCTTTTCATCCAAAAAATAGGAAATTTCATCGGCAACTGGTGCAAAATGTCCGCTCGGCGGGCCATAAAGTCGATCATCGTTTCCCGATGACCCCGATGAAATAACGAAAAGAAACCGATAAACTGTTTAAAATATATTTGTTAATAAAAATAAACGACTGGCAGCAGAATTTTCAAAAAATGTCCGTTTTGTTTATTATGTTTTCGTTTTTTCTATTCTAAATTTCCGTTTTTCTGAAAAAAAAAAAATAATAATTCTTCCTCCGCCGGGCCCGAACCCTGAGCGTTCTGATTACGAGATGAGCGCGTTACCCCTAGACCATCGAATCTTGTCATGTGTAAGGCAAAGTGTGAACTATCGGTTATTTTAGTCTCAGATTGGAACTTAGGGTGAAATTTTGACAAAGTGTTGTTCAGTTATTATTAATAATAGTCAAATTATTCGATTGGTAAGAAATTAATTTCACCTTTTACCAATGTATGTAAGTAGCAACAACATTCATAATTAATAATTAAAATACAATATTGCCAATTGTATAAGAATTTTAGTGTGATTTTAACTTTCTTATTTCTTAAATAACTTTTAAAAATTAACTCATTTCTCTTCTTGCTGTTTACATTAAAGAGGTTTTAAAAGAGTTGCTCATTGTAATGAAGTTTCCGTTTTTCTTATAATGCAGTTGACGCTCAAATAGATTTTCTTTTCTTTTTTTTTAAACACATTTTTTTAAATTATTTAAATATTACAAACGATTTTTATATAATAAATACTTACATTTTTTTGTAAATATTTCTTTTCAAATTTAAATTTTGTATGAGGGGACAAGGGGGGGGAATACCACCCCCTGCCCCCTCCCAACCCCAATACAAGAAATTTGGAGTAAATTATGCGATTAATTCAAGAATTGTTCAAAATTTCTCTTAGACTATGCAAAGGCACATCTAAACGGGGCCTTCGCTATTTGTAACGGGCCTGCGCGTGGATTTCGATGAGTCATCCAAAGAGGCCTACGGATCCTCACGTCTTCACGTATACATCAAGCAATTTTTAAGCTTTCCGATGCTTTGAAACGTTATTTAATGTAGTTTTAAGTCATGACTGTGCTACTAATTCAAGTACGAACTCATTGGCAGTTTCTTTACTATGGTACTCGTGGACATTAAAGTAAATAGATACATATAATTTGAAGGAAAAACAAAGTAGTGCTCACTCTCATGATTCATTATTTTAGCTTGATTTTTAATATACATGAACAAATTAAGCTGACTTCTAGTATACATCAAAGTAAACGAATGCACAAATGATACAGGCATTTTTATGCATTTCTTTATACTGAATGTTTAAGTTTCACATTTTCAAAGCAGTTACAACCATTATTACTTTTAAAATAAATTTAACTAATAGTTATTAAATTTTCATTTATTAAATTTTGTTCAATTAATATATTAACAGAATATATGACGAGGAGATGAAATAGAATTTAAAATATTTGATGTTTACAATCCACGTATAAAAAATTTAAGTATTGCTATACTATTTAATTTTTAATCTTTTGTAAGGTGTAGGTATCAGAAGAATGTTTGCTATAATTATAAGTACAACCCGTGCACTGCTTTTCCTTGGTATTTAAATGAAAAATAATGTAAATTAATTTAAAGAGAAACATTTAGAATAAATTAGACAATAAAGGGTGTCCCATAAATAGTAGTACGAACTTAAAGGGGAGATAAAATATATCAAAAGGATTAAGAATCACGTAACAGTGTATGATCGAACACGTTTATTAACTGTTTTTATTTTGGTTAGTTCAAATGAGTTTATTTATTGAAAATTTTACCATTAGAAATGAAAATGATTTATTATTTTCAGATTTAGTTCCATATATTTTTTTCCCCAAAGAAAAATAATAAATTTTAGAAAACCATAGTAGGAAATACCACTAATATTCCAACACCTCTATTTTTTAAGTTATTATTAACTGGTGATTGAAAACAAATGTTTTTGTCCGTGCATTGCTGTATATTAGGGTTGTGGAAAAAAAAAAACCTTCTGCACAGCCTTTGAATACAAATTAAGATATACTAACAGCTCTAGGACTCGAAAAATTTCAGGATTGCTTTTCACAAGTTGCTCTAAACACTGTAGTAAACTAAAATTAAACGTTCCCTGAATTAATTATTTTTTATTATAGCCATTATCTAAATGGAACTTTGAAATTGAGCATAATGAACGCTTATACAAAATATTAACTCCAATTAAAGTTTCTACATAAACATGTGCATAAATTAATAGCATGTTTTACAGTACTTCTGCACTGAAACCAATTCACACATTTAGTGCATTTATAATAAATGATAAATGACATTTTCAACTGAAAGAATTAAACAGATAAGAATGTCTAACTAGTATTACAACGAACGCTTATTTACTAGAATAATAAACTACCGAAGTTAAACAATTTCAGATTAAAATAATTTATAAATAACACATGAATATTAATTCACAAAATATGGTTTATATCCTATAAATTTGTAGAATTTCTAAATAAGTTATACAGGTGTACACTTATCGTTACATTCAGAACTGAAAGTTCGAATTCTTTGTTGATTTATTTCCATAAAAAAAAGGCGCAATCTTCAAAAAATCATTACCTCCATCTAAATCACCTTGTCATTAAATCACTATGACAAAATTGTTTTTTAATTATAAAATAAAATAACGTTTATAATACCAAATCGCATTCAATCGAACAGCGCAAATGCCAACATTAGGCCTCAATGATTCACCCATTTTTTCCGGTGGCAACGAACAAGCAGGCCCGGTTGCTAATAACGACGGCCCCGATCTAAATCACTGGCGTAGCCAGGATTTTGTTTCGGGAGGGGCACAGAGAGTTTTGTCCAACTAATTAATTTTCTAATTATTAATTGTAATTAGAAATATTTTAATCATTAATTAATCTTAAATTAAAAAATATAATTAGTAGTTATAATTAGAAATAATATTTTAATTATAATTAAAAATAAGATTCTAATTGTTAATTCTAATTATAATATTACTTAATTAATAATTTCACAAAAATATCCTTAAATATATGTTTAAAGATGCTATTCAGTATTAATTTCGCGAGTTAATTAATAATTCTTCAATATAATTATCTCTGTAGATAGATGCTTATGTACCGGTTTGTCTGGCGATTATCTCAACCAGATAAGTTTTTTTTTTTTTTTTTTTTTAATCCAGGCCCGTATCTTCTACTACAATAAGTCTTATTCTACAATATATATATATATATATATATATATAAAGGAAGATACTGAAAAGAAAACTAAATACATGATTTTTAAATCTCAATAAACGACCGTATGAAAAAAATATTTGTATGTAAAATTTTCTTGTTATAAACAGGAAATGTATAATCTATCCCGGATTTTCAATCAGCTCATTTGTAGCTGCATATAACTAATACATATAGGTTGATTCAAAATTAGTGTGACCAATTTTAAAAGCGTATAATTATTTATGGTAAATTTTAACTTACCACCAGTTTTATTTTAAAAATTAAACGTTTAAATTACCAATCGAACTACTTTTATCAGTGGAAGTAAATTTTGGCTCCAAATTAGATCCTCAAACCCGAAACGAAATTTTTAAGCTTTTGTAGAGTGTTTGCTCAATTTCTGTTATAAATAAAGCATTTAAAATTCAGAAAAGGCATTTTTCTAATGTATAACTATCTAAACTTTGAAAAGAAATAAAATTTGGCTGGCAATAAAGAGCTTCAGTGGGAAAATGTGGATGATAGGAAGTCCTTGGTGAAAAAGAAAAAAAAGAAGTTGAAAAGACTTATCGTTGTAGAAAATCCTCTTCCTCAAAGAACTTTAGAAAAAAAACTACAAGTATCGCAATCGACAATTTGTCGTCAGATAAAGAAAATTGCCTATAAAAATTGAAGAAACTAGTTTGTCATCAAATGTCTGCAAACACTGTAGAAAAACGAAGAAAACGTTCTTGGACTCTGTATTTAATGTTACGCAAAGGTAGATACAAAACATGGATAACATCTGATAAAGCGTTGTTTCGTCTGTAATTCACAACTGGCAAAAGGAGGTTCAATATATTTCACGCGAACAGCGTCGCAAAGACGCAGCTGTTTTGCAGAAGGCAAGTTGGACGTTAGGTACTGTGGTATGGATGGGAATGTCCTCTCAAGGCTTAATAAAACCATTTTTTGTAGAACCAAAGGTTAAAATTGATGTTAAATACTATCAGAATAAAATTCTGGAGCAGATTATCAAAGAAAGTAAACGTCTTTACCCCGAAGAAAACTTTGTTTTACACGAAGATTCTGCACCAAGTCATACTGGAAGATCAACTGTCAAATGGCTGAAAGATTTGAAAAAGAAAAAAAAAAAGCCATTTCTCCTGAAAAATGGCTACCATCATCCCTTGACTGTGCTAATTGCTATTATTCTTTTTATGGGATACTTGAAAGAACAATTAAATAGACGCAAGGTAAGAGCACTTTAAGCGCTTTAAAAAGCAATCAAAGAGGAAGTTGGAAAAATACCTCCAAAAATGGTCTAAAAAGCTCTTTTGGCTTGACCTAAACGTTTACGTAAAATGTACTATGCTAAAGGAAACCACATTGAAAATTTCGTGTAAATAACTTAATTCAATACATTTTTTTTATGCTCTGAAATTGGTCACGTTATTTTTGAATCAGCCTGTATTTTATAATGAAGATCGCGCAAACACAAACCTATTATTATTTTTATAATTAACAGCCACAGAACAGCGACGCTAATTTAAAAAAATAAACCTTTAATTATAATGCACAGGCTGTACTAACTCAGTTTCTTATTAAATTAATAAGTCAAAATGTACAGTTTTATGCAGTAACACATAATTAACCTAGAAAATCTTATGACTGGATTTTTTTATTTATCTTTTTATTTTTTCAAAAAGCTTGTTTTTAATATAATGTTGCTCACAAATTTAAGATAGTCTAAATAATACAGACACAATATTAAAATAAGAAAGATATAGCTTGAAGAAAATCATCCAAAACTCTTGTTTCTGGAATAAAGTTGATCACTAGAATAAAATACCCTACACAATTCAAATAATATATTAAAATAGCAAAGATATGACTCAAGGAGAATCTTCCAAAACTTTGCCTTTCTGTATAAGGTTGGTGACAGGATTAGAATATTATACGTATACAATGCAGACACAATATTGAAATAACCCAAACATCACTTGAAAAAAAATTCCGAAACTCTACTCTATGGAATAAGGTTAATCACAAGATTAAAATTTTCTGCACTTTGTTAACAAAATACCTATTAAAACAACACAGACGTCACTAGAAGAAAATTTTCGAAAATTCTGGCTTTTGGAATTAAGTTGGTTCAAAATATATAGAATTTTTCTACTTACCCAGACAGCACAGACAACTTGCATCAAACTTGCAGCAAGCTTGATTTATCAAGTCAATAAACTTGAATTAAGCTTGAAAATTTCAAGCGTGTAAGCTTAATGCAAGCTTGAATCGAGTGTTTTAGTTTACACTTGCCCAGCTTGTATTAAGCTTGACATAGCAAGCTTAATTTCAAGATTAAAAAATTTTTCCTAAAAAAAAATTCCTAAATACACGGGGCGCTCGTCGGCGAACTCGCCTCGCATATTTTATTTTTCCACGCATTTTCCCCTCTACGCTGAAATTTCAAGTTATTTTAATCTGTTACCATCAAGCGTCCGCATCGAACTCGGTATCTAAGGGTTGGGAAGCCAGCGTCCTAACCACTCGACCAACCTGAGTTACGCTGATATGACTAAAGTTTGAAGTGACTGCTATGGTTATCACGCCGTTTTCCGGCGAGATCGATCAATGGCCGATGTGTTGATCTGTTTCTTTTATTTTTCCATGGGATGAATCAAAATTAAAATAATGTAATGTTAATGTATTAGTAGAGTCTCTAAATCATTAGAGACTCTACTAATAGGGAAATAAGCATAATATAAACTTAAAAGCAGCACACGTTTTAAAACTTTCACTATCGCGACACTTATGTTGGGCAAAACTGGCCAAAATCGAGACAAACGACTGATTTTGAAATCAGTTTCGTAGTATAATTGTATTTTATTTTGAAGAATTTCAATATTTGGAAATATAGAATCTTTTTTTTTTTTTAATTCTATGGTCAAGTACATTTATGACTGATGATAAATTATTTGTTATGTGGATGTGGCTTTCCAAATCAAGCAGTAATCAAGTTCTATTCAAGCTTGACAGTTCAAATGACTTCTCCAAGCTTGCTGCAAGCTTAAAATGAATTGAACTGTCAAGCTTGTATTAATACGTCAAATTAAAAGAAATGTCAAGCTTGATTTAAGCTTATGTGCTGTCTGGGAAGCAGTCTTAAAAAATATAATTAATTGCAATTTTTCGACTTGAATAAGTGTTGAGTTGTTAATTAAATCTCTTCAAAGTACATCTTACATAATATTGGGAAGATTAAATGGTAAAAATACACCGGATTTGATTTCTTTTTAAAAAAAAGGGGGGGGGAAACAGACGCACAAAACTTTCCAGAACGGATAAGTTCGTAAAATTATTGAGGGGGAAAGGGTTGCATTCATCGCTAGTTGGTGAGCCATAAGTCAGGGGGTTGGGCACTAGAGATGAGAGATGAGATGGACTCAACCCGAGCCTGGTTTGGGCTCGGGCTGAGAGTGCTTGTGAGAAATTTCTCTTTTATTGAACGCATTCCTTGTAAACGGATTTTAAAAAGTGATTCATGGGGGAAATAAACTAATTAATATTATTTGATAAACTTTAATATAACGAATTATGTAGTGCATTAATAATTCGCTGTTATATTTGTCTTTAATTTGCACAAACGGCAAATTTTTTGATATTCTACCAATGAAGTCATTGACTTTTATATACCTATTAGCTGAAATTTCGGGCTCGGGCTTCGGCACCCTACATAAGTACAAAGTTTTAACGTACAGTTTAAAAAACAAAAAAATGAAAATAGGTCTGTTTAATTGCTTAACTTAGAAGAAAAATATATTTAATAGAAAGTCACATTTTAATGAACAACTTAATGTCTTATTTTAGAATCAGAAAATAACGGTATTAAGCCCCGATTTTTCAGATTAATTTCAAAGCAAAACTGCTGTTCTCATAGGTTGCGGTTTTAAATGACAAAGGAAAGCACTTAGGAATATTTAATTTTTTTTTTAAACTGTGAGTAGTAAAAATATTAAGAAGAAAACATTACTGAGAGTAATTTTTATTTAAAAAATACAGACTTAGTGGACTGTTGATAGACCTTATTTAGTCGTGAGCCGGATATCCGGTGATTGCGATTCGGATATTCGATGATATTTCGGTTATTGATAAATCAGCCGGATATCAAGTGCATCCCTAGATATTTCAAATATTCATTTATATTTTACCAGAGCCATATAAAATAGTATTTGTAAAGTTTTATAAAACTTTAGAACAGAAAAATGAATTACAGATTTACCCTCTTGTCAATTGAAAGGGTGGGTATAAAGGAAACATTTCTTAAATTATACATATTAATGAAAATATGATAATACAAATTTTTCAACATACTTAAGAAGATATTATGTCGTATGTATTATGTCATCGTTTATATTATCATTTAAAAACACACAATGAAATATTGAGTATTTACTTTAGTTTCTTTTCTTGATGTGCTTTCTGAAGTTTTCTGCAAATATCTGTTCATCTATGGCTTTTTCCGTTTCCTGTAGATTTGAGTCTTCATTGTTAGCAGGCAAACTATGTATAATTTTTGGAATTTTATTAAAAATTCCTCCTATACTTCTACTCAACGGGCACTTTCTTGAGGCCATAATCTCTATTCGAACCCACCAACTGGACAGAGCAACGCACTAGTCAAAAACACGAGCTTCTGGACCTTGGGAATGTAGGGGAAAGTGCCAGCATGTGCCCCTCCTTGAAATTTTATCGTTAGTAGGAAGTAATATTTTTGTATACACCATACTTTAAAAATACCACAGGTGGCCATGAAAGCTGATAGCACTTGGGGATACATACTTCACAGGGTATAACGGTAACGAACTGAGGTTATAGGGAGGGGGAAATTTTTAGTATCCCGGGAGTAGGCTATTGCCCAGATGTATATTTTCTGTTGTGTAGGCGTGTCGAAAGTCACCTCGCGTTAGTGATTAAAGGCACTTTTTAACCTTTTTATTGACTTGTTTTTTAATTCGTTCTCAATGTGAAAGGATCTAGAAAACGTTTATCAGGAAGATTAGACAAATATCACACAACAAGGATTATGAGACGATCCATTTTTACAAATTGCAATATATATATAACAACTGAAAAAATTTCGGGGGGGGCACGGGCCCGGTGGGCCCCTCCCTGGCTACGCCAGTGATCTAAATTACGCAAATATTTATAGGAATTTGGGTAAAGTGTAAACCACTGGGGACACCTGCAAGGCCCATTGCAGGAGCTGCAGTTTCGGATAAGATATTGTTTTCGGTTTCCCATCGGCGAAACTGCTCGTCTAGATCACTTCTATCCATGATAGTGGTGTGTCGTTCCGACCGGAACGGGTCCGGAGGAACGGCTCCGGGTGTGGACCGGGTCCGGAGCGGATCCATCTCTAAAAACGGACCCGGTCCGGAACGCATTTTCGCCGATCCCAACCGCCCGCGCGAATACCGCGTCTGCGCATGCTCAGCGAGATCGAGAGACCGGAAACCGCACAAAGCTTTAAGGACGGTGCTGGCGCCATCTGTTCCGTGAAAATGTAGTTAGTTTATTATAGTGATAATGAATTGAATATATAGAGGATGACACATATTGAAATGTAAATTTTATTACCAGATCTTCAATTTTGCTTTAGCTGATGAAAAATAAAAGCATAAAAATGTTAAATTATAAACTTAATTTACATATGAAACGTAAATTAAGGCTTTTTAATGTAAATTTCTGAATTTTTTATTAAAGGTATTTTTTATTTAAAAAAAAACAATATTTCACATTAGTATTATTAAACAGATTTAAAGTTTTTGCTTCTTAGTTTTAAGAAATTATTTAAATCAAATGAATTTTAATAAATTTATGAAATGCTCGATTTCGAATAATTTAGTCATGATTTTTATTTGTGCATTTTACATTTTAAGTTAATATTGCATAATCCACAGTTTTTCTATTTCAAATTTGGTGTAAACTTACCATAGGCGTAGAGTTATATGGGCCCGTGGGGCTCGAGCCCCCCAATAAATTGTGAATAGGGGCTGAGCCCACCCAATAATTTACCACTAAATACAGAAAACTAATTTATACTAACATAAAAAAAAGTATTTCACGCCATTTACAAACGTTTAAAAGACGTTTTCTTTGCTTCTATTTTTAACTTATAACATGGTAGAAAGATACTAACATGGGTACTTACCTTACATAGGTGTAGAGTTCTATGGACCCATAGAGCTCCAGCGCCTCCAATAATTTACACTTAGACATAGTAAGTCATAGCTGCCAACTACTACGGAATATAATTAACCACTTTTTGTAAACAGTATATTTTAAAATTATTTTTTTCAAAATAGTAACCAGCTCGAGCGCACAGCACAAAAATTTTGCAATATTTTAAGCCGAAAAATCATGTAGAAAAAGTGGTTAATTCTATTTCGTACTAGTTGGCAGTTAAGAGTAAGTTATATGTACATAAATCAGTGGCGTAGCCAGAAATTTTTCATGGGGAAGGGACGACTTCTGCAACTCACATATATGTATACGGTACGGGTGTATGATAAGGGAGTGAGGCATATACATTTTGTATGGCAAAAAATTCCTCATGGGGGGTATAACCCCCCCCCTTGGCTACTCCACTGACGTGAATATATGCGGTTGTGGGGCCCGCACCCCCCAATAATACCGCCCCCCCCCAATAACCTATGTAAGGTAAGTACCCATGTTAGTATCTTTCTACCATGTTATAAGTTAAAAATAGAAGCAAAGAAAACGTTTTTTAAACGTTTGTAAATGGCGTGAAATACTTTTTTTTATGTTAGTATAAATTAGTTTTCTGTATTTAGTGGTAAATTATTGGGTGGGCTCAGCCCCTATTCACAATTTATTGGGGGGGCTCGAGCCCCACGGGCCCATATAACTCTGCGCCTATGGTAAGTTTACACCAAATTTGAAATAGAAAAACTGTGGATTATGCAATATTAACTTAAAATGTAAAATGCACAAATAAAAATCATGACTAAATTATTAGAAATCGAGCATTTCATAAATTTATTAAAATTCATTTGATTTAAATAATTTCTTAAAACTAAGAAGCAAAAACTTTAAATCTGTTTAATAATACTAATGTGAAATATTGTTTTTTTTAAATAAAAAATACCTTTAATAAAAAATTCAGAAATTTACATTAAAAAGCCTTAATTTACGTTTCATATGTAAATTAAGTTTATAATTTAACATTTTTATGCTTTTATTTTTCATCAGCTAAAGCAAAATTGAAGATCTGGTAATAAAATTTACATTTCAATATGTGTCATCCTCTATATATTCAATTCATTATCACTATAATAAACTAACTACATTTTCACGGAACAGATGGCGCCAGCACCGTCCTTAAAGCTTTGTGCGGTTTCCGGTCTCTTTATCTCGCTGAGCATGCGCAGACACGGTATTCGCGCGGGCGGTTGGGATCGGCGAAAATGCGTCCGGCATCGGATCCGCTTGCATGTTCACAATATCTACCCGTTTCAGCATCAGCAACTCTCTGATTGGACAATGAAAATACGTCATTACATACAGGGTTACCATTCCCTGGCGGTATTTTTTCCTGATTTCCGTACGTAGTACGTAGGAATCTTAGTACGTAGTAGAGAGCAGAGAGTTATTTTATTGTTCTCAATTTTGATTTGAAGATCATCATATTATCTACGGTAGGAATATAGATTTCGATAAGCTCCCTGATAGTTATGACTATAAGCTGATAAAATCTCAAGAAAATGAATTTTCTTTTCAACTTTCAAAGATTGTTTAATTTGTTCATTGTTTTAGGTAATAGTAAATATTAAGCTATTTCACAATATAGAGTTATTTAAAAAAAATAAGTCAAAAGTCGGAAAAGAATGTACAGAACTATCGAAATTTAAATTTTCATATTAATAGCTATCATGGTTATGCTTAGGGCAGTTTTATTTGGAGCCACAAAAATTATCAAACATGCTGAGAAAACTATTCAGAATTAGGCATCTGTGGTTACCATAAGCGGTACGAAAAAAGAATACATTAAGAAAAAATTCTTGATAATTTTCAAAAAGTTACACTTTTAAAATTTGTATACGACCCCCGCCCCCAACAAAAAATTTCTGAATTAGTAAAATGTGCCCATATACTAATGAAGTGATGGACAAAATGTTAAAATTTTACCCTAAAATGTGTCAGATATGATGATAAATATATGCTGACTTAAACCACTTTTCAATGGCTCTAAAATGGAAAAAAAAAAAAATGCATTTCTGGGGCATTACAGAAATTACGAAAGAACGTCAGGTTTATTGCTAGCGTGCAAAAAGCCTTTGTTGAAATATCTCGTTTTGAGATGTTTTATGATCGAAAGCGTAGCCAGAAAAAAAATTTAGGAGGGGGTTTAGGCACATACTTAATGAACCACAATCGTGCATTTGATCTCCAAGATTGGGGGGAGGGGCACAAATAGAGAAAAATTGACCAACCTATATTAAAAGTAGTTCTGTTTTAAAAGTTATTCTACTGTTGCATTTTTATTTTACAAAATAAAAAATATTTTTAACGATCAAACATCGTATAAAATAGGCACCAGTAAGTGGCACGATATTACAACAGCAATGTTTGGCCTTCCGATGTTCACTTGTTCACTGCATTTATTAATTTCTTTTAGCATGAGCTTAAATATATAACTCTGAGCTGAAATGCAGGAATCGTACTTGCTTTCAGTACTCATTCACTAACATTTATATCCAGAAAAACAGACAATATGGGGAGAGGGGGGGGGTGAAATAATTTTCAATTACTTTTAAAGTATTCGGTTAAATATACACATAACAAATTATTAATTATGAAATAAAAACGTTCAATTAAAAGACGGTTTCAGTCTGTCAATTTTGCTCCCCACTCTCCGATTGAATTTTGTCAATAGATTCCATCTGCCTCTGTCTTTTATAAACTATAAATTGATACTGATTTTTTTTTAAAGTCAGTTTAGATAAATAAATAAAACTGATCAATAAAAAGGTTTTGAGCACTGAAAATGAAAATTGTAAGTGTGCGTTTTTAAAATAAAATATCTTTAAAATATCAGCTACATCAATCTTTAAAATATCAGCTCACAAAAAATTATTCTTAAAATATCAGCTACATCAAAAGTTATACTTTCATTAATTTTTAAAGATTTAGAAAATTTAAAATGTGCTCTTAAAGAAAACGTAGTTCATATTTTATAACTTCTCCAAAAATTATTTTTCGATTAGCTTTGCTTTTTAATTCAGAACGACACAATTCTAAAAATTTCCAAGTTAAAATTTATTTATAAGTAGAAAAGAGCAAAGAAAAAAAAGAAAATACATGGAAGAAATTAATTCAATACTATTACAAAAATTGTAAACGCCGAGATTTTTTTGACATTTCATCTAATACTTCCTCTGCAGAAATTGGAATTCTCCTGTGAACATACAACAGTGCCAAGCCAATTAAGCGGCTTTGACTTGTACTATTTCTTAAATAGTTTTTTAAAAATCTTAAACTGGAAAACGATCTTTCAGTGGATGCTGTTGTTACAGGCAAAAGAACCAAAAGCTTTAACAGTCTGTATGCGGATGGGAAAATATCTTTATCACAAACTGCTAAAGCGTCTGTTGCATTGCGAGGACAGGTTTCTTCACGCAATAGTTTTTTGTACCAAAGAGTAATTTCCCCTATGACAGTGGATAACGGTACATTGATGTCACTGTTATAGATACTGACAAGCAGTTGTATTTTTTCTTCATCTTCACGTGTAAGCATGCCCTTACAATCTCGGGGCAGCAGAACTTGAAATGATTTTAAAATGTTTTTATGGGCAATAAACCTTTCTTCGAGTTGCATTATTATGCTGTCGATAAAAGGTATACACACAGATCTCTTATAATACTCTTCGGTATTTTCTGAAACGATATTTGTTCTGTGCTGTTGCCGATTGATAACTCGAGGAGTTTCTATATTTGTTCCTAATATACCTCCAATGTGTTCTACCTTTTCGTACATAGATTTTAGTTCATCTTCGCTATTTCTTAGGTCTTTCAAGGTCTTTAAAATTTCCTCAACACATTCTATCGCCTTACATAAATCCATATTTATGGTCTGGAGGTACTTGCTGAGAGGTAGCGTGAGACTGAAAACTTTCTCAGCAGTAATTAAACCGACTATAAATTCACTCCGTTGAATGGCATGGAGTAAAATTTGGGCATCGGATGAAGTTTTATCTCGCCAGTTTACTGCCATTTCCTCCAATGTTAAGGATATGGGATGCAGTAGTTCCAAGAATACATGAATCGAGTCATGCCGTTGCACCCATCGGGTTGGACACAAAGATTTTAGTTTTTTGAAGGCGCATTTTGATCGATATTGTTCTCCAATGCTGTTCGACGCTTTGGGGTATTGAAAAAATCAATAATTTTTGCTATAGTACCCATAGCATTTCTAATCGTACTCTGTTTGCATGCATCTGACAAACAAAGATTTAAGTTGTGAGATGAACAGTGTACATACGTTGCTAATGGGAATTCTTTTTTTATGACTGATTGTGTACCTCTAAATTCCCCACTCATAGCACTTGCGCCGTCATACCCTTGGCCTCTTAAATTGTGCATCTGAACTCCGGAGTTTTTCAGGCCGTTAATAATTGTGGACGCTAACCCTTTCCTGTAGCATCGTACACAGGTAAAAACTGCAAAAAATCTTCACTTACTTTTTCATTTTCCAAGTATCTGGCACACAATGACATCTGCTGAATACCTGCTATGTCAGTAGTTTCATCCGCCAAAATGCTGAATCCTTCAGAATTATTAATTTTTTGGACTACTTTCCGTAAAATTATGCTACCACATGCTTCTATAATATCATTTTGTATTTCTGGGCTAGTATATTTGGCGTTTATGCTACTGCATTTTAAATGATCAAATAATGATTTATCCCCTGCATCACAGCGCATCTTTAGTAATGCTCTGAAGTTGCCAGAATTATTCTCTTCGTCATCTAAAATATTTCCCATTTCCTTGTGTCCTCTTAAAGATAACCCTTGCCTTCCACAAAATATTATTGTCTCGATGATTGGTTTGATGTTACTACGATTTTTCATTATTTGCTCTTGAACTCCCGAGTTTATGCATATATCAATTGATTTTCTCTCTCCTCCTGCGAAAGAAAGGAAAGTCTCGGAGTCTGACACGCACTTTTTATGATAAGCTGTTTTTTCATGACCATCAAAATCTTCCATGGCTTTTTTCCAGTTATCAAACTTTTCGGACACTAGCTTTCGTGGTGGAATCCCGCTGTTACCAACACCTAAAGGTGGAAAAAGAGCACAAAATTTGCAAAATGCGCCGTTTTCTGACGGTGAATATGTAAGCCACTTCCATCGTAAAAGCCATCGGTGTTGAAATTTTAAATTTCTTTTTCCAGTCGCGGGAAAAGTGTAATTTGCAGGGGGTGTCCATGGATTACGAAGTAATTCTTCTCTTTCTGCATCCGAAAGCTGAAAAAAAAAGATGCTTTAAGTAACTTGAATTTCTTTCTTTATTAATCTCATTAATCCGTTTCATTGACTGCTTGTTGATTTAATAATAAGTTGCTAAAATACAGCGTTTTTTAATGATTACAATTAATTAAAAATATTATTTATTTTTCGTAATTTAAAGAAAAAGTGCAATAGCTAATTTGTCTTTTAGGCTAAACATTTCTAGGGGTATTTATCCCACTTTATGGAAAACAGCCTCAAAAATTTTGTGAACCGCTGCTGTAAACGAGAGTTTTCCAACCAATGGTCGGCGCTGGTCCGTGTGATTTTTTGTTGCCGATCCCCCCCCCCCAAAAAAAAAAAAATCTTAACTTTAATGTCACTTTCTTTTAATTAGAACATTTGATTTAATAAATAAAAATATTTGGTGTTTTTTTTTTCTGTCGTTGCAAGGCGAGGGGGATAATGCTATTAATACTCAAAGGTTGTTCGTCAATATAAACACACAGATAATTATTTTTAAAATAGCGTCCCTGAAAGAATTTCCATTGCACAATGCTCAGTGATACTTGCAATAAATATTTATTTCTTGGAGTACCAATAAGTTTGTTGTTTCAGGTTCAGAGAAAGCCTTTAAAATGTAAAATCCATCCCCTCTTTACTTATTAAAACCTAATAAGTAAAGAGTTACTTATTAAAACCTAAAATATTTAAGCAGGAAAAACTAAAATATTTTACTATATCTAACAGCAGAAAGAGAAAAAAAAAATCTTAAACAAAATAACAGCAAAAAGAAGTGCTTTGTAAATATGTGTTCATCGAAATATAGAGATTTGTCATTTAAAAGATGTTTTCAATATACTTTCTGATTGCTTCCCAGTGAGATAAGAATGATTTAAGCCAAAGCAGCATTTTAAATGATAAAAATAAATATCTTACGGTAAACGTGAGTGATCCTGTAACTATGCATAATTACCGCCGTCATTTTATCACTGTGATAAATGATTGAATATTTATCAGTTTAATCGCCTATTTTTAGGTTAGCAATTGTGTACTGGTAGAGGAATTTCGAAGCCCCCTTCCGCTCCACTGATATTTACTTAAAAAAAACAAAAACATTAGTGGCTCCGTTCACTATTATTATGTGGGAATGAGATCTCTAGAAGCAGATTTTCGTGCAGACAGGGACGCCACACAGCTGTAAAAGGACCCACTGATTCTTTATTTTTATTTATTTATTTTGAAAGGCTACAATTTTCAAAAAAATCATTTATCACTCTGACCAAATGACATTGGTAATTACGGACAATTTTCCTCATTCACCATAAAACACATACTATAAACATTTTATTGAGCTCATGAAAGAACAAAACTTAATTGTTCAAAGTGTATTTATTTATTAAATGTAGGATTTTCGTTGGTAAACACATTACTTTACTAAAATTTTAAAATATATTATGCTTAAGTACTTTCAACTTAATTTAGAACATGTTTTTTACTTTTACTATATTTCTTAAACAAGCGAAAGCATGTGCTTATAGTCATTTCCCTTTTTAAATGCTATTTTAGTAGTTAGTAGTAGTTTAACATGCAAACAAACAAACAAAAAAGTAAAAGAGAAAATTTTCAGTTTTGAAAAACGATTTGTCAAACTAGGATTTGTTAGTAATTTTAACAAATAAGACACCACATATAAATAAAAACAATGCAATGCAGTATATACTATACAGGCGTAACTTGGTGTGTTTTATGAGTTGAGTATTCCTAGAATAGGTTGCACCCAATCTAACTCCCACACACTTACGCCAATGATTACTTAAGTAAGAAAAAAAATTGAATGAATTCTTACCTTCTTGCCAATGCAATCGCTTATGTCATTCGCATGGTAATCCTTCTGCAAAACATTTTGTCCTTCAGTAGTACCAGAGGCATTCGCATTACTTTCTGTTTCGAATTCATTTGAAACCTCTTCAAGATTTTCTAAAATCTCTGCGGATCTCGCCGGTTTTTTAGGTTCAAAATATGATTTTATTGATAAC
This sequence comes from Cheiracanthium punctorium, assembly GCA_038373885.1. Classification (NCBI taxonomy): domain Eukaryota; kingdom Metazoa; phylum Arthropoda; class Arachnida; order Araneae; family Cheiracanthiidae; genus Cheiracanthium; species Cheiracanthium punctorium. Next base: position 488,630 of record JAWZYV010011898.1, on the reverse strand, counting down.
ATTTTTCGTTTGGACATAATTTGTTGAAAACCAAAATTCTTATACAACAGAAAATTACTTTATGAGACACACAAGTTTAATATTTCAGCTTTTACAACAATACAAAACGGATTCATAAAAATATTTCCACACCTATTTATTCCACAAATTTAAAATGCCAAGGAAGAAGTTGCCGATCGACTGGCGATTGCCACTAACAAAAGCGAACAGACCCGTCGTGGGAACCAACAAGGAGGCACCTGCAAGTTCACATTGCATAAGGTAACCCCAAAATAATTTAGCCCTCTCACATTCGGAGGAGCTTTCAATTAGAGCCTTCAGATGTCCGAACCCCGGCCGAAATTCCAAGAACGCTGCCTTCCCCCTTTCGGAAACTATCATGGAAACTATTTAATGGGAATTCATCGCGGGCGGTGGTGAAAATCCACACTTCCTTGAGAGCTGGGAAAGAGATAGATAAGACATATGGGGATCGTGGCGTGGGAGGTCCAGCAGTCGTAAAAAGTTCCGCCTGCTGCAAGGCAGGGGAAAGAAGTGCTACTATCTTTTGGCCAGCCCGCTGGCCTTTTGTATGCAGAGCCGTTTGGCCAGGGTTTGACAGCCAGAAGAGAAATATCCCAGACACACTGACGCGCAAAAGAAAACGTTTATCAAGCCGAAAAGCAAAGCGGAGAGAGAGATTAAAAATTTAATACGGAACATTTTAATCTAGAAACGCAAGCAAAGGAACATAATTATATGCACGAAAAATATGTTATCTTCATCACACATCTCTCCCCCCTATTGGCAGATTCAAAGGGAGGGGTACGTGCCCCCTAGATGATTCCGGTTTAGATTACAATTAAAAATGATAGAGTGAACAATAATTGACAATACTCAATATTAGTTTGTAAATTGAAACGCATTGTGAATCCTGTTTCCTGACAATATGTGTAGAACCCTTCAAAAATTTAGGGGGTGGTTCTGACACCCAACCCCCCCCCTCGCTACGCCACTGTTTATGATGAAAGGCTGAAATTTTGTCCATACTACATTAGTATTGGAGGGCTCATTTTGCTAATCAAGATTTTTTTGTACGACGTAGTATACAAATTTAAGATGTGTAACTTTTTAAAAATTAAGGAGAAAAACATTTTATTTCCTTATTTTTAACATTTTTTTCACTTTACATTGCTCATTTATCTCTTATAAGAAAAGAATTATAGCCGGTTCCCACCTTTTTTGATCACTGTATGTTACAGGATTTTTAAATTAGAAATTTAAAAAATATATAAGAACTGTTAAATAACTATAAAACGTGCTATTTATTGTGAATGAATACTATGCTTAAAAATAACACATTGTAATGCGGAAATAACACTGTCAAACTCTGTTATAACGAGGATGAAGGGTCAGGGACACTTTGCTCGTTAAATCGAAGTGCTCGTAATAACCGGGTTTACAGTAAATTCCGATCTTTAAACAATAAGCCAACCATTTAATTTAAACTCCACTTTAAATCTCTGCTCGCAATAAGTAACCGAGTTCGATTGCATAGACGTGTAATCGCAAATGCATTGATAATTAAAAAAAAAAAAAAAAAGAAAAACTTTTCGTTTTTAAAATTATTTGGCGCTCTCACACAATTGATTAATTGCCAAGTGTGGTAATCCCGTCAACTCTGTTCTCTTGTCCAATCAGAGAGTTGCTGATGCCGAAACGGGTAGATATTGTGAACATGCGATCCGCTCCTTTCGGTCATTTGGCTCCGAAATCAGTCATTCCGGTCCGGACCCGTTCCCGTTCATCAGGCTCCGAAATCAGTCATTTCGGTCCTTAACCGTTCCTTTCGGTCCTTTGGTTCCGAAATCAGTCATTTGTGTCCGGATCCATTCGTTTCTGTCATTCGGTTCCGAAGTCGGTCCATCTCTGTCCGAACCCGCTCTTCTGTCATTCTGTCCAGATCCGTTTTAAAATCTGTCCGGTTCCGGAGCCGTTTCCCTCTTGCTGAAATCAGTATGCTGAGGATGAAGTATGCTTCGCCAGTGATAGTTCGAGTGAAGAACAAAGGCGTTCGGAGAATTACAGGGAGGGGGGTGGGGATATAAAGAGGCACCGGAGTTTCACTTCCTGTGGAAAGATGATGTGTCAATGCCTGGGGCCCTAGCACGATCTTCTCGGAAACCTTTCCGAAGCGGAAAAACAACCCTTTTCTCACTCATGACGTCACATTCCGAAAGGGCTTCAATTTGGTCTACCACGATGCTCTCGGGAACGTTCCGATATCGGAAACCCTGTCGGAAATTCCACTTTTTTTTCCCGGCACGGTAAACGCGAGTGAGAAGCTCTTTCCGCTTCGGATACAAGTCAGCGTGCGTGGTTATTTGTTCTGATGGTAGTTGTTTACATCAAAATAATGGCTCGGTTTTAATTGTAGCAACTGTTGCACAACAATAAGATGCTAGAAGGGTTCATAGGAATCGAAATTCGATTCCTAGGTGTAAATCCTTTGAATTAAGCGACGACGAATTTATCAACAATTTTCGGTTGAATAAATCATTAGCATTCCAACTGATTCAAGAGTTTAAAAAATATTTAGAGCCTAGAACAATTAGAATATACTAATGCTAATTTTTAATGATATTTAAACTTTATAAAATAACAGTCTGCTTACCTTTTGCCAAGCTTTCACATTTTTAATAAAACCTCCACTGCTGTTTAATTTTTGTGCTAGAGATTTCAAATCCTCATTTCGTTTGCTGCGCTCTATAAAAACTGGAAAAGTTGTTTTCATTTAAGTAATGATAATTTCAATCTGATTTGTTTTTACTCGAATATTACCGTTTTTATTTTATAAGGAGGAGGCTCGGCTTCAGGAAAATGCGGATTTCAATGAACTTTGGCATAATGGCCATGTGAATATACTGAGTGTAAAATAAAGTTTATAAAAGGTATTGAAACACTGTCAGCACTTCATCAGAGGGTCGTTAAATCGGAAGGGTCGTAAAATTGTGAGTGGACTGTATATTTATTTATATATTTTTAAAATTTTATTTCTGCTATTCAAAGAATATATTTTTACAATTGATGATGCTTAAAAAATTAATACTCTTGCTGTTGCATCACGAACGGGTGACAATTAGGGAAAAAATAGTCTGTCTGACAAAAATTAATGTACCTTAAAGAAATATTGAGTTTTGTGGGTGTTAAAAGTGATTTATTTTGAAAGTGTAAAATTCCGATTCCACAAAGTAATGATTTTACAAAAAGAAATAAAATTTAAATAATAATATAAAATCAATAAACAGGAAGTAAAAAAAAAAAGATAAATAAATGAATAAATGAAAAAGTAAATAAATATTTACTTTACTAAAAAATGAATTAATTACCAGGATTCGCGTATTTAAAAAAAAAAAAAAAATGTGCAGGAAAATATTGCGCAGCACGGGGTTCGATCACATAACGCCCTACTAATAGTCCCGCGTCTTACCGATTCAACCACCGAAGCGCAATTAAGTTTGCACGCAACTTACAATTAAAGTTTTGACAAAGCGGTTCGAAAATCGATATTAATTTTTTTTTACTGTATTTGACTACTGCGCATTAGTATCAAAGATTTAGTATCTTACACGTTGTATATTCACATGGTATAACACAGCCAGAGATCGACTAACAAAATAAGACAAGACATGGTACCTATTTAAGTACTATGTCATAAACTTAAACTACGTGCTCGAATGCGGCAAAGAGTGCCTTGTTTTGATCAAGACCTCCTATATACTGAAACAGACCTGTTCACGCGGAGCAAAGGCTTGTCCGCTTGGAAAAATAAAACCACCCATAGAGGGCGCTAGTAGCTAATACAAATATAGGGGGAAACATTCAATTCCTCACGTGTAAGACTTTCAGTGTGGTAGAATTAATTAGCTTTAATTTTCACGATTATTATTTTTTTTCCAAAGATGTCATATTGTTGTGTTCCCTTTTGCAAGTCAGATAGCTGACGTAAAAGATCAGATGGCGTAAAGGTTTCGTTAAATGAGTTTCCCAGCGATATAGTTATAAGAGAAAAATGGATCAAGACCATTTCTGGAGAAGGTAAGTATATAATTTTTGCACTTTGATCGCATGATTACGGTTTGATATTTAAATCGTTATTGTCAACAGTAATGCTCTGTCAATTCTCTATGCATAAAAATTCGGTTTTATGTAAGTGTTTTTTCAGATTAACCACCACTCAGTATGCAATTAACTTTCTTGTTGTGCACGTGCGAGTTGCGTAGTATGTACACAGATAGTTAGAAATATAAACTAGTCATTCAGTAACGGTATATTTATACATAATATATGCAAATTCTCATATTCTTGTAATTTCAAGTTTCAAAATTTAATCTGCTGATTTGAAATGTTTTTGTTTTAACCAAAATGTGTTATGTTACATTTTTATCACCCTCTTCCTTCCTAAGTATGACATTTTTGGATAGCCTCTATTAAGTACTTTTCCCTTAAATAAACAACATGAAGGGCAAAAAAGTTTTTGCTCGAAACAACTGTATGGGCGTTGAATTAAACTTTATGGTGTAATTTTACAAAAGTTTTTTTTATTATTTTAAGCACTCCTTTTGCTACAAATTTTGACGTGACATGCATAAAGTGGGCTACAATGAGTCGGATGGCTCCGATGAAACCACTGCCTTTTGAGCAGTTAATACAGCATTATCTGGAAGATAATATATCACCAGAATATGCTGGGGGACCCATAGCCATTGCATATAGCTGTTAATTTCTTATTGCTTTTACTTGATGTTACAATGTAGAGCTGATATGAATGGCTTGGCTGAACAACTGAGTGAATGAGTGTTCATTTTTAGAAGCTCCTTCTCCTTCTGATGAAGACCCAAATTGTTCAAGGAGTCTTTATGAAGAGTGAAATTCAGTTTATGTACAAATTAACAACAGAGCTGTGGCTTTATCTGGAACAAAAAAACAATTTTTTTTCTTTTGGTATTGTTCATTCTAGCTTTCATAAGAAATTGGGAGTTGACAAACCACCGAAAATAGTGTTATCATTGAAACAATTAAATTGATAATTCATTTGCTTAAAAATATTGTATATTGTATGGACTGTGACTTTTACTTTATTAAATAAATGGTCTGTATTAAATAAACAATTGATTTGTTCTTTAAATTTACCTCTTATTTAGTTTCCACTATCTAATTACAAAATAACAGAATGTCTAGGTTAAAACATAGATATTTAATTTTTGTTAATCGGTGAGTAGAATATACTATATAGTTAAGAAGTTATTTCTGATAACAGACTGTCCCATGTACATTGCAAAAATTTAAAAACACAATTCTAAAAAAATCAAATGATTTTTAATAAATAACTAAAACCCTGCTTTTAAGTATATTTAACTATTTTGTTATAAAAAGCATTCATCAAAAAGACATTTTTTTCACACTTCTGAAAAATTCAAGGCCGTACCCAGGGGGAACCAGACCCCCTGGTCGCCCCCCACGCCCGAAATTTAAAATTTTGCTAACAAAACAATAATAATGAAGCCTTATTGTGAAACATTTAGCCTTTTTCACCTTTTGGTCCCCCGGCCCCGAAATTTTCAGACCCCCCCTCCCCCCACCCGAATTTTTTTTCTGGGTACGGCCCTGGAAAAATTTACACTGAAAATTATTTTTTTATACATGAAAAATACTGTATATCTCTTTCTCCCATGTTAAATATCACTCTTCTTGTGGGGGAAAAATCGTATTGAATTCAACTTAAGTCATAAATTATTAAAGAATATATTTTAAACATGCTTATGCAGTAGTCTTTTTTATTTTAATAAGAACCATGTTAAAGAAATTTTTTAAATTCATATTTTAAATAAAAAAGCATATTGAGTCATGATCAACCTATTTTGAACGAAATAACGTTAACGACGAACATTTAATATAATGAATAAATTAAATTTATGTTTTTTCTTAAATAGACTTTTATCGATTATTATATTACTGAATAAAAAGAACTTTTGCCCTCTGTCGTAAATTTAAATTTGTTAGAATGCTCTGTCATCGTGCCGATAATTCTTCCGAATGACTATGCTTAAAAATGCATTTATTTTTTTCTTATTTAATCTAGTAATTTTCCCTCAGTGATTTTATAAAGACAAACCGATATTCCTCAAACGGAAAAAAAGGCCTGTTTTACTTTATGAAAGTAAATTTTAAAAGCAAAAGCTGCGTAAAATACAAGATGGATCAATTGAATTGCATGCTATTTACAAAAAAAGTGCATGATTTTGTACTGCCATCTGGTGGCGTTAAGCTGCGTAATCTAGTTCTGTGCGCGGACATTTTCTCCCGTAGAGTTGGCTAGGATGAACAGGTCTGTTTAGTATATAGGAGGTATTGGTTTTGATTGGTTGATAGCGTCCCCTTCCGATACTTTAGGAAGAGGCATAAAAATTCTCACTTCCATTAGTCGAAACCATGGTGGTAGAGCATATTTGCCGATCCCAGAACGCAGATCTTATGGGGGTTAAAGCGGGGCCATCGCTAATCAACGGGCCTGCTTATGAGTTGCCATCGCTAAAAATGAGTTTATCATTGAGGCCTGTTTTCCCTAGTTACAGTATTCTATTTTATTATTCTAAGTATTATAAATGTTATATTATTTTATTATTTTAAAACAATTTTTTTATACTTTTGTCGTGCTAAAGAACTTTAGATGTAGGTAATCGTTTTGTGAATCTTGCGCCATTTTCTTTCATGAAAATTTATCCTAAAATTCGAACATTTTGCTCTGAATGTAAAGGTAAGTGAACGCTAATGTATTTAGAAGTTCTAAAAATATGTATGTAAATCATGTTTAATGAATAATTACTCATGTGTTATTTATAAATAAATTATTTTAATCAGAAATCGTATTACTTGAGTAGTTTTTATTCTTGTAAATAAGCATGACGTTCCCAGGTAGCACAAAGATATTGACAAATGTCCACCGATATCGGGCAATATTTTGAAAGTCTCTGAATGTCATACATTGAATTTACGACATCTGCCGATATTGGCAGATATTAATTAAAAGTAATCCTTTTTAAAAACATTTAAGAGAATTTCTTCAATTATTTTATAACCTTATCATTCATAAATAACATCCTAATGTTTTTTTTTTTCCATTTAATCCAATTTTTTAGCGATATACTCATTTCAATGTACTATTTTAAACATTGGTGAATATCAGGGAATATCGCAGAAATGATATTCTGTTTACAACATTGGTGAATATCAGGGAATATCGCAGAAATTATATTCTGTTTACAACATTGGTGAATATCAGGGAATATCAAAGAAATGATATTATGTTTACAACATTCAACTCGCGCATGCGTACTAATCGTTATTCTTGGCGGGCGGGAGGAATTTCCAAACATCGGGTCGGAGTCGCCATTGAACATGAACTTATTCAGGATACATTTTGCTGATCTTCATGGCAAAGGATATAGAATTATCTTCTAAAATGTAGGTACATCTTTTATGTTATTTAACTGTCATTTACATTGTTTTTTATATATTGATATATGTATTGTTTGTTTATATGACGATGCAACAAGGAATATGCTGCACATCAAATCAGTATTTTTTTTCTACAATTGTGTAAATATTTCGTGAAAGGTGTTTATGTCTGCAATTTCTATGTTTGCGATATTTTGAAGGAGAACGTAAATCTATTTGCCGTTGCGGACATTATGTGAAATATTCTTGTACAAGTTTATTGTGATTGTTATAGTGCACAAAAAATACTGAGTTATTTTTGATATAGTGCACACTAAAAATATAATATCGAAGCTTGGGGGGGGGGGAGTGATTTCAGTTTCTTAGAAGCAAAGAAGTTTATCTTCATCGCAGTTTATATCAGAAGTTTTAATTTAGTCTCGGAACATATTTCTATTTTTTTTTGGGGGGGGGGGGCGAGTGTAGAGCTTTTGAAACGTTTAAAGCTCAACTTCATGTGTTTAAAATTAATGTGAAGAAACACAAAAATTGGCTCAGTACCTGAGCCCAAGAATTATATTCAATATTAAGTAGCTAAGAAAATTGGAGGAAATACAAATTTTTTTTTTTTGTTGTTCAGTGGTTAGTCTAGTAGTTCGCAGCGTACTTTGAGTTTCATTTTGCCTGTGATATACCATCATTTCAGGGTTGGGTTTTTGACTTCAAAAACTGTTTTTCGACATGACAAGCATCAAAAACTGGTTTAAACCCTCAAAAACTAATCCATAAAAGAAAGAGAACAATATGCAAACTAATTATGCACTATATTTACATTTTGCATTAAACTAAATGCCTAATTAAAATTAATTATATTAAAATATAACAATTATACTAGCACATAAGTTGTGCTCACTAAGAATAATTAGTTTAATACCATTTATATAACAAATTTATAAATTTAATGTATACAATATTATATATAAAAATTGTATATATCTGTGGCACAGCCAGAAATTTATTGTGTGTGTGATACGGGAGTGAAGAATATACTTCTTGTATGACAAAAAATATTGATCATTAGAGGGGCTTGCGACTTCCCTATCCCCCTTGGCTATGCCACTGATATATGTAATTAATGAATAATATTCTGCAGTTTTTCAAAAATTTCAAACGAAAGTATGGGTAAACATTTCCTAGAAGAAACATAAAGTTTATTTTTGGTTTAATCTAAATTGAAAAGGCTTTAAGGAATAGCCAATAGCATAGCAGTTTCACTCATTTAGACTAAAGAGATAAATAAAAACATATAAAACATTATTTAATACGGCGGATTAATTAGTTAAAATTTTTTATTTGGGAATACCTTATTCCCCCGTACATGATATATATTTCGGTTACACACATAACCATCTTCCTCGAAGATGGTTATGTGTGTAACAGAAATATATATCATGTACGGGGGAATAAGGTATTCCCAAATAAAAAATTTTAACTAAAGAGATAAAGATCAGGTCGTTTTAACTATCAGTATACTAAATTTTTCCATTCAAAATAGAATTAGTAAAAAATTTTGGACTTGAATGCTATGAGTAAGCACATCCTTACAAAGTACATAATGGTCTTACTTCTTAAAGATAAATAAACCTGATAGATGTAAACAAAATAAGCATTTTTTACTGATTATAGTGCTTTATTTTTCTAAATATTAATTGATTAATTCATTGCAGATATTAAAGTACAAGCTATTTTGCAATAAAGTAAAACACTTAAAAGTATTGTTTATTTTTTCCACTCAATATTTGAGGTTTTTGACATGATGGTTTAAACCATGGTTAAAAATGTCATGCGTCAAAAACTAGCCAAGCCTGCATCATTTGTTTCCATCACATAACTTTTCCTACTTTAAAAATCTCAATTTTTTTTCTGCTGGAGCCCAATCATGACCCACAGCAAATTTTAGTTAATGAAATTTGTAACACATATCTTGTATCTTGATTATCAAATTTATAATTTTAGAAAGGTTGGTCACGAGATATTTTGATATGGAATGCCATACCTAAGATTTTATTTTGTTGAGGACTGTGTATCAAATTATAACGTAAGTTTCGTCTGTAAGCTAAGTAAACAGTCAGATATTCAGGGGGAGGGGGCTGGCTTACAGTTGCCTTAACCACCAGCCTGGCTGGATACGTGCCTTAGTTCGTTATATACTTGGTTTGCTATAAGAGTTCGACTGTATAGGAGAGATGAGAAATGATGATCTATCATATAATGAAATATGGTTATTTTTCCTGTGGTTTTCTCCAGTTGTTGTAATGTGAATATTCCTTTAAAGTTCTCGGCCTAAAGGCATTCCCCCCCCCCCTCCAGGGGTTGCATTTCAGTTTTTCATTTGGTTGTGCAACTGCACCCCCTATTTGCCACCCCTGATCCCCCCATTACGCAGATAACCTTTGTAGTTTTGCTGTAATTAAAAGCAGCCTTGTGGACACTATTAACAGAGAATTGCATAATCTAAAATTATTCGAACTCAGTTACAGACAGCGCTCGAAAGTTGCAGTTGTCTGCTTACCCAGGGCAGTCAGATTTTTAAACGGGCAAGTAAAACAAAGAATTCAGTTGCCCTTAGGGCAACCAAAAAAAAAGAATTTTCTTTCATGGTAATTATCAAAAAGAGTAGAAAGAAAGAAACTACTATTGTTTTATCTTCAGTGTGCTCGTTTCCTATTTGTTTACAAGCAGCCGATCACCGTCAAGAGAATTCTGCCATCATAGTCACATCAGACGTTGTCAAAAATCCATTTTTCATAGTAACAGCCGCAATTAAAAAAAAAAAATTGTATAGCAAAAGTTGCATGGGCAACAAACTGTACTTAGGGGCGACCAAAATAATTTCAGAGATTGCCCGAGGGGCAGCACAAAAAGAAAACAAAACACAAGATTCTACCCTTGGTTACAGACATTGCGGATAAAAGTTATTTGTAAAAATATTTCATGTTAATGTACGAGCTATTTTGCTTCAATATTGTCATTTCTAAAACTTTTTGTTTTGACTTCACCCTCTTTTTAATTAGTTTTTCTTTCTACAGAAAAAAGAAGTCCTCCCATGTTAAGTGTGTCCTTTGTGACACAGCTAGAGTGAAAGAACCTGAAAGCTAATATCATAGGTTTCCGAAAGACCCAATAATGTAAGTGTTAATTTTAGTAAGAGTATACCATGTGTTACTCATCTTGTAATGAAGCTATCAACAAATTCTTTATGTATGGTAATGTACAATGTAGGGATGCACCGAATATTCGGTATACTGGCAGTATACCTATTCGACAGTATACCGTGACGGTTCGACCAAATACTTAAATATTCGACAACCGAATAGTAAACAAATTTAAGTATTCCCCAATTAGTAAACAAATGCATATTTTTTATATCAAGAATGAAAGATATAGTATAGTACCATAGTACTAAATTGATTCAAGTTGTTACTAATATCACATGTGAATAAGCATTAGAAACCCGTATAAAGTCCTCCTACCAATGCACCCCCATCCTTGGCAGATAGTCCTAACGTAGCATTCCACAATCACACAAAAAAACAATATCCCAATGAAATTAGTTTTAATGTAAGAGAAAACACTCAGATGTTAAATTTGAATTTTGTTGCTTTTTCAGATTTTCTTAAGTCATGACACATTGTATTAACCTGTGCTATTACTAACTGATTTAAATTTGAAACAGTAACCAGGAAAAAAAAACTCATAACATTAAGGTAATTAACTCCTAAAGTAATCAATATGCTTATTCTTGATGAATGAGAATTCATTTGTGGTGAATAGTCACTGTTATGCCATAAAAGTGTCATTTATTACTTCGATCATGTGATCTGTCTCAACTGTATTTTTACTTTCCGAACATGTACCATGTAAGGAAAGTATTGTAATCATGAAAAAATTTGACTTCGAGATTTTGGTGTTTTTAGACGTTTTGAGGGCTTCTGAATCCATTTATGCTATTTTTACGAGATGTATGTATGTATGTGTGTGTGTGTGTGTGTGTGTGTATGTGTTTGTGTGTATGTGAGTGAACACGATAGCACCTGAACGGAGCATTCGATTGAGCTCAAATTGGATATATATGGCATAAACTACCGTCGCAAGACCGGTATTGATTTTGGTGTGTATACGACTTATAGTTTTTCTACAGGGCTACGAGAAAGATTTCTCTTACATTATGGCCTATGGGGGGAAAATTCTTGAAAGTGCGCTAGCGTTTAAACGGCATATTCGATTGAGCTCAAATTGGGTATATATGTTATAAACCGCTATCTTAAGACCGATATTAATTTGGATGTGTATAGGACTTATAGTTCTTCTACAGGGCTATGACAAAGATTTCTTTTACATTCTGGCCTATGGGGGGAAATTCTTGAAAGTGCGCTAGCGTTTAAACGGTACCTTCGATTAAGCTGACGTTGAGTATATATGTTATAAATCACCATCTTAAGACCGGTATTAATAAACCAAACCATTAATAATTTCATATGTCCGGCATTTCTCTTGGCAAAAAAATTGCTCGTCTTGGCGGACTGCTGGGATAATACGCAAGTACCCTAAAATTTATCACTAACAGTCTGTTATTACTTTTTTTTTTTTCTCTACCAAGTCTAAGCAAATTTTGGGTGCCACTCAGGGGCGTAGCCAAGGGGGGGTTTTAGTTGTGTATAAGAATTATAGTTTTTCTACAAGGCTACAACAAAAATTTCTTTTATATTATGGAATAATGGTATATGTTGAGAAATTCTTGAAAGTGTGCAAGCGTTTAAACAGTGCATTCGATTGAGTTTCAATTTGGTATGTATGTTTGAATTATTCATCGATTCAAATTTATTTAAATGCTTGGTAATGATCTTAATCCTAAGTGTTCGGAAAGTCGAGTGGAGTCACTCCAGATTTTTTATATTTAAATTCTAGATTTCCCTAGAAAAACAATTTTATGGAAATTTACCTTCCATGGCCAACTTAAAATTGGTACTTACGTATTATCCCGGTGGTCATTCCAGCCAAACTATTTTTCCGTCAAATGAGTTGCCAAACTGTTGCCCCAATCGTATTCAAAACCATTAATAATTTCATATGTCCGGCATTTCTCTTGGCAAAAAGATTGCTCGTCTTGGCGGACTGCCGGGATAATACGCAAGTACCCTAAAATTTATCACTAACAGTCTGTTATCTGTTATTACTTTTTTTTTTCTCTACCAAGTCTAAGCAAATTTTGGGTGCCACTCAGGGGCGTAGCCAAGGGGGGTTTTTAGGGGGGTCATAACCCCCATGAGAAATTTTTTGCCATACAAAATGTATATTCTTCACTACATTATCACACACACGTATACATATATATGAGTTGTAGTAGTCGTAACCCCCCCCCCCATGAAAATTTCTGGCTACGCCCCTGGTGCCACTAATAATACTTAACTCAAACTAAAACCCAATCTAATTAAGAATTATTGGATCTTGGGATCAAACTTGCTAGTTAGTATTGTTTCATTAATTAATTAAAAAACTAGTATCAAACAGCATATCATACCATTTTGATATGTTTTGAAATGAGCAATGTATTTTTTAATTAATAGTTTTTCAAATATCAATGTTTAAAATATTCATCAATTTTATTTATTTTTTACTGTCAGAGTATATTATTTTAAGAGTAAAAGAGAGTAACAAAACGTCAAATCTGATTCTTCCGCTAATTATTAATTTAAAAATGCAAGATTTCCCGATTTTGATGGGGAAATTAATAATTTCATTCTGATAATTTAAACCTTTCAGCCAACCATGTGGTTAAAATATTTTAGCTAATTTTATCGTGTAGCAATTACATGTCTGAAAAGCTTTTTTTGTTCTTTCTTTTGTAGCTGCTGCTGCTTTGAAGTTTAAGGACAAGGAGGTTTTGGCAAATATGTTTGGTCGAAGTTTAGCTGAAGCACCTGATTAGAATAAAAAAAAGATTCGTGTTTCAGATTGTTCTTTAACATTTGATATTGTAGACAATTATACTGAAAACTTATAAAGATAATTTTGTTTTTAAAAATAAAATATGAAAATCTGTTTCATGTAATTTTTTGGAAAGAAAACTTAATTTGAAGTGTGTTTATAATTAGGGATATTTATAATATTAAAAATGTACAGTACTAATTTTTTACCAGAGTTAATCCTTTTCCAGTAAGCTGTTTAAAGCGCATTTTGTTTTGCATGAATTAAAACTTAAATTAGTTTTTAAAATTCACAATTGTGCAATTTTAAGCATTACTCAATTTTAATAGCATATCCAATTTAATGAAAATCTTAAAATATAGCCCAAAAAAGATTTTAATCCATTTATTCCAAATCAAAATTTATTTATTTTAATATTTTCTTCTTCTCTTGTTTACAACCAATAATATTTGCTTTTCGATCAAGTTACAGTAGAACCCTGATTATCCAAGGTGGTCAGAATCAAACATGCCTCGGATCACACTGACAATCATAATCACAATTACAGTTTTAAACATACTGTAGATCATGTCCAGACTTCGAAACGATTACAGTCAAATGTAATTCCCTATAAGAATGCTATTTCTTAATATTTTATAAATTCTACAGAAATAGTGTAATAAAATTGCATTACTTCAGAATTTTCGGAATATTTGATTTCACTAAGATCAAGATTACTACCTTTTTAGCAAATTTAACAGTAACTGGTCATAATCCTTTTAGGAATTGGCCATAGTCGTAATCCTTTTCAATTCTTGTAATCAATTGCAGATAGATGTGTAATCATGCGAAGTCTGATCATGAATCTTTTACATTAACCAAGGTGTCACATTGAATATCATGGAGCATTGCATAACCAAGGTTCTACTGTACTTTGAAACATTATAAAGAAATGTATTTAATCACTCGTAACTGGAATTTTCATTCATCCCTCTTGTAATTTTTAATGGAATCCAAAGGCTTAAGAGATAACTTTTAATACAAATATATTGAAAATGAATTCATTGATTCTAAGATGCATTAGTGCTTCATGGAAATTAATATAAATTTACGGGGTGGGGGTGGGAAGTAACCTCCAATGGCAAATTACATTTTGTGGGAAACGTTTCAAGGTAAGTACAGAGTAAAAAAAGAAATATGAGCATATTACTGGAATTTTTTTTTCTTTAATAGCTATTATTTTACTCTAAGAAAAGCTCTATTTATACTTCCTGCCCCCTCCCTTTTCCCTTTACACATATGGCAAACATTTATTGTATACTTTGAAATTGGTCATTTCAAAGACTCTCACAATCTTTCTGAAAAATTCAAGATAACCTGCGTTGACCAAAGAAAAGAGTATGTAGTTTGATTTAACACTGAGATTGTTATAGCAGAGCTGTAGTAATTAAAAGTATATTGTCTTTGTGGATTTTATGAGTAGTGGCTACTATAAAATCCAAAGTAAATTTTATATTCTATAGGTGATTATAAAATACCTGCCTATAGTAAAAGTTTCAACTATTTGTTCAAGCTTTTAATTGTACTCTACAATATAAATTGCTGCAAAATTTGAGTATTAAAGGCCTTTACGTTCTCCAAAAGGTGAGTCAAGAATCTGTGTGAAGAACGATCTTTTAGCACCATCAAATGCAAACTCGTACAAAAAAAATTTTCCCAGTCATTAAAAAAAAAAAAAATGTTTCCGCTAACTTATTAAAGCATCAGGTCAATATTGTATGTTTGGACTCTTATTTGTGAGGGAAAATTTTGATTGTAAAAGAAATTGGTGGGGGGGGGGGGGGGACTTGACTAATTAATATTTCACATGTAGACATTTTTTTGGTTTGAAATTATAACTCAAAAGAGAATTTTTTAATGCTTTATTTCATTTTAAAGCATTAAAAAATTCTATTTTGAGTTATAATTTCAAACCAAAAAAATGTCTACATGTGAAATATTAATTAGTCAAGCCCCCCCCCCCACACCAATTTCTTTTACAATCAATATTTTCGCTCACAAATAGGAGTCCAAGCATACAATATTGACCTGATGCTTATAGGGCTGATGGGAGAAACATGAAAACAATATTCAGAAATGTTGGAAACCAATATTGCTCAATGTCAAAAAATAATATTTAGGAATATCAGAAAAAGATATTCCTGGATATCTGAAAACAATATTCAGAAATGTTGGAAACCAATATTGCTCAATGTCAAAAAATAATATTTACAAATATCAAAAAAAGATATTCCTGGATATCTGAAAACAATATTCAGAAATGTTAAACTGATATCTCTGAATGTCAAAAAATAATATTCAGGAATATCATTTAGGGGGGGGTCCATTTAATATTGCCCAATATTGTAATTTTGATATTGGGCAATATCTCTGTGCTACCTGGGAGGGGTAAAAATCCGAATAAGTGCGTGACCCAATCATCTTTTTTAATTTCGACTCTTGTGGCTTGCCTCTCAAAGAGAGCGAGATACGTGCTAATGTCTGCTTTTGGATCCTTCGAATCGAAACTTTTGATTATTTTTGTAAGGTCTATTTTGTTTTGGATTACAAAAGGTTCTGTACTGTTATCCTTCTCATAATTTTTTGATTTTAATTGTTCCAATTGGAATTCACGTTCTAATTTCTCCTGTTCTAATTTTTTCCGCGCAATCTTTTCTTCGTTTTCGCGGTCTACCGCAATGTTAGTGAGAACAGATTTTGTGAATTCTTCATCGTACTTCGCATCACTAATAATAATATGTTTCATTTTAGCAATAGTTGGGTTATCGGGAATTTTTAAATCCAGTTCACGCATTAATTTGATAATATCCTCTTTTCTATGTTTTCCGATGTAAGACATGTTTACTGATACAAAAATTGAGTACTTACAGTTTGTAGTCTTCGGCGATCAGACTCGCCCTGGTAATCCACCACTGATATGTGAGCACACAACACTTTCCTTGAAGCACAAATACTTTAAACAAATATCAGTTCAATATTCCATATTATTCTTCACATTTATCCAATTCTATTCTTTTCAATTTAATCAGGTTCTATGGAATCTAATTCTTATTCTGTCCCGGCGAAAAATTACGAAAAACTAGAGGGTTTTCGATATCCCGGTGAAAGCCCCCAGAATTTGTAGAGGATCGTATGCTGACCCTATGAGTTGACGAATTACTGTTATGCGTTTCTAATTAAAAGCAGGACATAACTCAATGATGAGTCTAAGTTACACACACACACATTTAATAAATCTTCTATTTACAAAGTTATACTAGAAGTCTTTTACACCACTTAGGTACGTTAACAAAATATCATCCACACAGGATTCACTTCTTTAGAAGAAACAATAAAACAAGCCACCTAGGCATGCACGAAAAGTTCCATCATCGTTCAATATCTCCGAACGTCTCTCTCCGTCAACTTCACTCTAACTAACGGCTCGCTTCTTCCGAATTCGCCAGCCAACGAAAAACAAAACACCACGTGACCTCCCACTGCTGGGGGGGTCTCAAAGGAAGGGGTGAATGATCTCTCAGCCCCTTTCAGCAGCTGCGCTCTTATGGAAACTTCGGGTTCTACAGGCTCGGCCATCTGACCTGCGGTGTCCTCACCGCCCAGGACTATAAGGATATCTGAAATAAACACTTAAAAAAAAGAAAAGAAAAATACATTATTTACAGGTCATTAGAAATATGAAAAGTTCTACAGTCTGCTCCACGGTTTCATGTGATCTGCCGCAGAACTTGTGATGTTAGGACCCTCATGACGTCCCACTTTTTCGACGTCGTATCTGTCATGTCCTTTGACCTTCGTTATTTTGTAGGGGCCAAAATATTTCAGTCGTAGCTTCAAACCAGTCCCGAACTGTGTCCTCTGGATTGCTACTAAGTCGCCTAATTTGTACTCTACTGCTTTCTTTCTTTTCTTATCATAACCTTTCTTATTTTCTTGTTGCATTTTGAGGATATTTTTTTTAGCCTCTTCCCTTAAGGAATTCCTCTCCTCCAAAAAACTTCTCTGGTATTCTTCGTTTAAGACTTCGTTAATTTTCAGGTCTTCTTTGTTCTTCATCCTAACCCCTGTCAATAATTCAAATGGGCTAGTTTTGATACTTCTGGCGGTGGTACTGTTCAAAATTCTTTGAACGGAGCTGACATATTTGTACCACTTTGTCGGGTCTTTGATTGACAATTTAGATAGCACTGGTATTAAAGTTTTATGAATCCGCTCCACCTGGCCATTTCCTCTTGGAATTCCTGTGGTTGCTTGAATGTGTTTGATGCCTTCCGCTTCACAATAGTCAGCAAATTCTTTTGAGCTGAAGGCGCTTCCTCTGTCTGAAATAATTCTTTCAGGGTTCCCAAACGTCGTCTGCTGCAATTTCAGCTTCTCGAGGGCATCATGAGTACTGGTTGATTTGACTGGATACAACCAGACAAATTTTGTGAATGCGTCCACTACACTTAAAACATGTTTGTAATTTTTGTTTGTAGATGGTAACGGTCCGATAAAGTCTATATGATAAGTACTCAAGGGTACCTCTTCTTTCGGGATAGGATTCAAGTATCCTTCACCCTTTCCTTGCTTTTTATTACATAAAATGCATTCTAAACAGTTGGTTATAACAGCTTCGACTTTCTTTCTCAGACCATTGACATGAAAATCTCGTTTGACCAGTTCTAAAGTTTTAGATGTAGCGAAATGTCCATTGCTATGAATTTTCTTAATCACTTGTAACTCCATCTCTGCCGGTACTACGAGTAACTCTCTACCAGCTTCGTCTTTGTATAGCACGTTATTCTTGATGAAATAGTTATCTTCTTTTCCCAAGGCAACTAATTCCTTTAGCAATTCGCAATGTTCATCTTCTCGTTGTGCAGCTGCAGTTTTATGAGTCATATCAGCCGTCAGAGGTTCTGATACTGAGATGTTTCTGCTGAGTGCGTCAGCGTGTTTCATCTGTGAACCTGGACGATGGACTACCTCATAATCAAAATCTTCCAGTAGCATTGACCACCTGGCTAATCTCGGAGACAATTCTTTTCTACTCATCGTTTTCTGGAACGCTTGACAGTCTGTCACTATTGTGAATTTGGTGCCTAACAAGTAAGGTCTGAATTTTTTCAATGCTTCGACCACCGCTAAAAGCTCTAGCTCGTAACTGGAATACTTTTCCTGCTGTTCTGAGGTCTTTTTGCTCATGTAGTGTATCGGATGCATTTTATTATCCTTCCCTAACTGTAGTAAAATTGCGCCGAATCCGAAACTACTGGCGTCCATGTGAAGTTCTAATTCCTGACCTTGTCTGTAAAGATGTAATACTGGGTCGTTCACTAATGCTTTTTTCAGTTCTTCGAACGCATGCTTTTGCTCTATTCCAAAACGGTCTTTTATATTCTCCACCATTGCTAGAAATTCAGCCTCCATAGTAGACAGGCTAACAGACTTTTCCTTGAACGCACGCCAGGTTATAGGTGCTTTGTCCAAGTAAATGAATTCTCCCCCCATGGATATCCTATCGTCTCTATTCGCAGCAAAATCTGCATCTGAGTACCCAATTAAATCAGTATTTTGACATTTCAATTTTAATTTATATGATTTCGTCTTTCTTACGTATCCGAGTAATTTTAACAAACCATTCCAGTGTTCCATACCCGGGTCATTTTGGAATTGGGAAAAGATGTTAACAGCGTAAGAAATATCGGGTCTCGTACGATTAGCGAGAAACGACAGGCATCCTAAAATATTTCTATAGGGATAAATTTTCATCTGGTACTGTTCACCGCTAGTTTGAGGTGATTGTAGTTTTCTGTACTGCACACTTTTTGTGATTGGGAGTGAAGAAATAGGAAATTTAAATTTTTCAAACCTTCTACAAACGTCTTCTATGTAGGGAATTTGGTGGATTACTAAAAAGTCGTTAATCTCCTCAAATTCCACACCTAATAACCTTTTGGTTTTACCCAAAATTTTCAAGTCAAATTTGCTTTGTAGTTTGCTTAAAATTGCGTCTATTTCCTGTTCCGTCCTTCCAAAAATCACGATATCGTCTACATAGACTAAAAGTACAGCTGAATTGTTAGAAAAAAATGTACAATTACACCACTCAAACTTTCCGAGCCCTATCTCTAGTAAAACATTTTTAAGCTCAAAATACCAAGCACGACCACTCTGATGTAAGCCGTATAAAGCACGCTTTAAATGACAAACTAGACCTTCCCCTCCAACTTCCTCATAACCTTCGGGTTGTCTCATATAAACCTCCTCTTCCAGATTAGCATACAGGTAAGCACAGGCGACATCGCACTGTATGTGCTTCCATTTTAGCAGGATCACAAACAGGGAAAAGAATAACCTGATTAGGGAAAAGTTTATCACGGGAGAAAAAGTTTCGTCGTGGGATTCCCCTTTTACTTGGTTGTAGCCTTGAGCCACCAAACGGGCTTTATACCTCGCGACATTTCCTTTCTCATCCCTTTTGATGTTGTACACCCATCTGCACCCCAAAGCTTGTTTGCCTGGAGGCAAATTTGTCAATACCCAAACTTTTCTACTGATTAAATTCTTATACTCAGCGTCCATGGCATCTTTCCAATTTTTAACTTGTGGAGATCTGAGCATCTGTTTATAGGTACGAGGAACTTCGGGTACTAGTCAGCTTTTATCTTTTACACTGACTTCGGCATTACTTGGTTTAGGATTGATAATGCCCTGTAAAGAATCCTTGCCCTTAAAGCTAAACATGCTTTTGGTTACGTCATCAAATTTTACGTGGTTTTGTTCACAGTATTTCTGAATTTCATTCAAGCTCTTTAGCTTACGTTTCTGGCCCTCTTCATGAAAATAGATATCTGTTCTGGATCCGTCGGGTCGAGGAACTGCGGTCCTTACCCAAATAGCACCACGAAGTACAGGTGGGCTGACCAGACTATCATCCCCGCTTTCTTCCGCATCAGATTCCAGGTCCGACTCTGGACTAAGTGTGGGAGAGGAACTCGGGAGATTTTCATCTTCAACCGATTCTCGACTCTCCTCACATATTTGAGGCAAACTGGAACCGACATTGGGCGCCAGTACCGCTCCACTGTCACTTTCCTGAGCTTTCGGGAAAGAAACGTTGCAGCTCTCTACCACCCTTTCCTCCTCCGGGATCCAAATCCTGTACCCTTTGGTACTTAAAGCGTACCCTACTAAGATGCCAACTTTGGCCTTCGGGTCAAGCTTTCCCCTTAAGGGTCGAGGAGTTCCAACGTAAACTTTTGATCCAAACTCACGTAAGTGTCTTACTGAGGGCTTAATGCCTTTAAATAATTCAATGGGAGTTTTCGACTGCCCCGAATGGCATAACCTGTTCGACACATGCACAAAAAATAACACAGCCTCTGGCCAAAAGCTTTTATCTAGGCCGCTTTCTGAAAGGATAGTTCTAGCTCCGTCAACAACCGTTTGGTTGAGTCGTTCAGCTAATCCGTTCTGTTCCGGCGTGTATACATTTGTGCGTTCGTGCTTTATGCCTTTTTCGGCACAAAAATTTTCAAAATGATTATTTATGAACTCACCCCCATTGTCTGTCTTTATGGCCTTAACTTTTAACTCGAGTGACCTTTCTGCACGCGAAACATATCTTGAAAAAATGTCATAAACGTCGGATTTTTCCTTTAACGGATAAATAGTCATGTATTTCGAGAATTCATCAATGATCGATAGATAGTATCGCTCCCCACGTTTGCCTAGAACATTCGAAGGACCCCAAATATCTAAACAAATTAGGTCTAATTGACCTCGCACTTTGCTTCCACTAACGGTCTTAAACGACACTCGTCTGTGTTTGTTTAGCTTGCAAGGTTCACATGAAAAATTTGGGGGCTTCTTTAGGTTGGGCAGACCTCTAACAGCGTTTAGGGAACTAGTTTTTGTGATGAAATCTACACCTGCATGACCAAAACGTGCATGCCATAATTCAAGATCTCTTAGGTTATGTTTGCTGATAGCGTTACATACCGGTTTAATAGGACTTGGATACACATAATATAAGCCGCGTTCAAGTTTAGCAGAAAATACAAAAAAAATTTTTTTAAAGACTTTGATCTTTCCATTCCCCCCTACAAATTTAAAACCATTCTGATCGAGCATGGGGCCTGATAATAAATTTCTCCTCAATTTCGGAGAATAAAACACATCATTTAAAGTACATTCATTTTTACCAAATTTGAGCTTAATATCCCCCCTTCCATCTATAGGAAACTCTAAATCTTCTAATGCTAGCACCATGTTCTCATCTTTCACTGTCCTAAAGTTGGAAAAGATGCTGCGATCATTACAAAAGTGATGACTCGCTGCAGAGTCCAATATCCACGTACGACTATCAATACTGTTGATCAAATTGGCCTCTGCCACAAAAAAGTTCAAATTGTTACCTGGGATGGTCTTGGGGGTAGTATTCTAGTGGGACTTTGACTGGTTACCTTGACCATGGCGCCTACTTCGGAACCTCGGCTGTTCAGTTGCTGGACAAGACCTGGACATCGTGATTTTACAAACGTCCGGACTATAAGGCCTGGCTCTAGATGGGCTGGGAGACCTTATGCGAGCACGGCAGTCTCTCTGGAGGTGCCCCAGGCGACCGCACCGGAAACACTTGACTCGGTTTCTCTGGGCACTGAAGGCTTCCTTCGTGGGAGCTCTCAAGTCGGAGTCGCGTAGGTTAAGCCTGGTCTCTTCAGCTACCAGTTCCAGGACGATGTCTTTGAACACGAACTTTGCACTGTCCCAACGAAAAACGCTTTGGACTGTGGAGTCAAACTTCGATGGTAGGTTTCTCAAGAACTGATACGATAGAAAAATCTCGTCGAGGGACTTCCCACTGTCCTTAAGCTGATTTGCTAGGCTTTGAATTCGTGAGGCGAAGAGATTCACGTTTTCATTTGGCTGGATTTTACACTGCATTAACTCACTGAAGATCTGCATATGGTGATTACGATTGTCGGGCTTAAAATTTCTTTTTAGAAGATCCCAAACTTCACACGGGTCATCCAAATCGCCGATGATTTGTCGAAAGTCACTATGAACATTCAAGTAGATCATGGATAATGCGAGCCTTTTGCGAACATTGTACGCTTCTACGTCCTTTTCTGTAACGATGCCCTCTTTGATCTCAGGGCATTTTTCTCTGCCACACACGATTTCATAGCAATTTTTCTCCAACAGCAAAAACTTCATGTCAACACACCATGAGGAATAATTGGTTGCATTAAGTTCCTCAACATAGTAAAAATTTCCTGGTAAATTAGCCATTTTTTTTTCAAACTTTCAAACTATCAAAAATTTCAGGTGAAAATATCAAAACTTCAAACATCAAATCGTAAAACTTCAAAAATGTCAAAATTTCAACTCACAAAAATTTTTAAACTTTAACAACGTCATAAATTTCGGCTTCTAAGCTTCAAGTAGTGAATTTCAAATTCAAGAACACCTTAAACTTCTAGGTTGGACATCAACTTTAACAATCTCAGGATAAGCTTCTAACTTTATTTTCTTCAAACTCATTCAGGCTGCCCCTCCATCTCAGCACTGGGAATTTCATCTTCAGTTACGGGCGTTCACTCACAAACTTATGCCCATAACCCTTGTTGTTTCCAATGGTGCTATCAACCTACGTTATTTTGTAGAGAAGTCAACACCTGGAGACAAAACTTGTGTTTGAGAGTAGATGGCCGCAAATGAAGAGTAGTAGAGAAATAAAGATAGCACTTGAGATAAAGGCGACATTAATCTTTATTTGGTTCATAAATAGAACATCAGGGTAACATTTTCACAGGCTATTAAACTTCATGAGAGTTGACAAGTCACTTTAACGTTCCATAAGAGCTAATTTAGCATCACCTTCTTTAACTTATTTGACAAAAACTTTAGGATGAAAACATCATGAAAAATATAGAACTCGATTGGCCGGTTTTATTTTATATAACTTGAAGAAAAACATCATTAATTTAGCTTTAGCGTTAATGCACTATTCTGTTAAAATTTAACAAAAATCGTATTAAAAACGGCTGAAAAATAACTAAACTTCAACTAAAGCACAACTGCTCGCTTTTAAAAACCAAGGCTACCTCGCCTTACCTGCCGATGCCTGCCTGACTGCTTGGCGAAACTCACAGCGAAACTTGCCCCTTTTATACTGGATCGTCGTCAGCGAATGCCGTGGTTTAGTTGTACCCCGGCTTCTTCTCGGTCTGACGTTTACCGGGCTTCTGGAGTGCACCCGTCATTGGACGATCGGCTTTCAGGGCGATACTTACTCAACCAACCAACCACTCCATCCAAGATGGTGATTGTTTACGAACGGGAGTTCGCGCCGCGAGGCTTAATTGAATGCCGTTCGCTTACGCCGGTGTTAGGTGAGATTAATGAGTTTATGAGTTTAGTGAGAAGCTGTACCTTTATATTTATTTGACTTTAAGGTGCTTAGTTTACGTTAGGTGTACAGTTAATCAAATAAACCACCTATTTAAAACTCTATTTGAATTTCCTTTCACTACAGCTTTTAGGATAGCTCCGGAATTCAGGTAAGTTAAAAGATTAAGATAAACATAAGAGGTGGGAAAAACTTGTTCATAAATGGCTATTTGGAACATGTTCTATTCTTTTTAAATCAGAAATGTAATGATTTATCTTTTACAGCCCGAAATCCGCAAAATCCCAAAATCCGTACAAGCCATGGTCCCAAGCTGTGCGGATTTCTGGCTCTCTACTGTATATCAATTTTGAAACATAAATAAAATATCACTTCAATCTATTACTTTTTAATTTTAATTTTTTTCTGTAATTATATATAAGTCCACTATTCCAAAAATAATTTTTATTTTGAATTTTGAAAGTTTTCAGTGAAGGATTGATTTAATAATGTAGCTAGAAAATTTATAATATTAACTTGGATGTAATCAATTTATATTGTATGAGAATTCAACGAACACACACAAGTGAAAAAAAAGGATTATTATTATTTTTAATACTAGGATGTTCCAAAAATTTATTTTGGAACTAAAACTTAGGAAATTGGAACTTAATATTTACTGTGCTGCAAAACTTTATAGAGGGCAAGCTTAAATATGATTAGTTATGAAAAACTTAAAATGTCTTAATGTCTTATGCTGTCTTAAAATGACTTGGCTGTCTTCAAATGGTGTTATTGAAACTAGAAACTCAAACTGGGTAATAGTTTTAGATATTAGTGCTAAATCATATCCATGAATTTAAAAAAATGCATTCATGAAAATGGTCTGTGGTATAATATGTAAGTACCAGAAAATGTAAGCTTATTTGGGCATCTTTTTATGATTGTGAAACAACTAATGCTATTTTTGCCTCCTGACAGTGGTGGTCAACCTGCAACTGCAGTCATGATTGTGTATTTTCTGATGTTTGTTATGGTGATTATTTGCTTTTCCATGAAGCATTTTTCAAATATTCATCACAGATCTGTAGATTAAGAAATAGTACTTGTTTATGCTATAATAAATGAATGTAAAAAATGTATTTTTATTTTCTAATAAAAGTATTCTGCTTTCTTTCAAGAATTAAATTGTTTTCAGTGATGCATTTTTTTATGTTGCTTTTCCCCATCACAAAAATAATCTTTGGGCTAATTGAATTAGTCAAATGCTTTATAATTAAAGTTAAAATTAGAAGAATATGTAAAATTCATTTGAGTATCTGGAAAGCTGTGTATTATAGATGTTCTTGAAAGTTGAAATTGTCAGTGATATTTCAAGTCAAAACATTTAAACATAGGAAATTATAGCTAATGAAGTACTGGGAATTCTTGTATTTTATGATATTGTATTATAAGAATGCTGTCTAAGTGAATGTTAAAAAAGGTTTATATAATAAAATGTATGTGCAGTTATAAGCCTTGGGTTCTGTTTCCACATGTATTTGATTGTTACCTCTTTTACACATAAATGACAATTTGGGATCATATATTGACTGCTTTATTTAAAATGACATTAGGTAAGTAATTATTTGCATTGAGGTAATGAAAGAATTGAATAGTTATTTGTTTTAGATAGAAAAACAACTCATAAAATATTTTTCCTCTATTTATACCTAATTTATATGTAGATTACAAAATATGTATACCGTTAGCTAATTTTTCTAATGTATTACAGTGGAACCCCGATTTTCCTTCCCGCATTCATCGTTTTTCCCATATTGATCATTTTATTCCTATGGTCCCTGCACAAATTGTATTTAAATAACCTTAACGAAACCTGCATTTATCGTTTGCCAAATAATTCCTTTTCCCGCATTCAGCAATATTTCTCCTTATAGAAATGAAATCAAAAATCAGATGGATCCATATTGCATACAAACTTAATTATTTTCTGGTATGATTTCTTGGGTTAATAATGTAAAGATGAAGAGTTGTTTGATGGAGCAGAGCATGTGGTGTGAAATTTAGTGATTATATTTCCTTTCATATAGACATAGTGAGGTATCTTAAGGCAGTCGGACGGCCGCCATCTTGGATTCACTAGTCCCATGTTAACCTACAGGTAAATTTTTCGGGAATAATACCGTAAGCGGGTGTCGGTTGAGTTGGCGACTTTTTTTTTGTCGCCAACATCCAACCTTGGCGACTTTTTTTTCGTGCCAATTAAAACAAACATACGTTGACAAATAAGTAACAAAATTAACCCAAAACTACAATACACTTATCTAAACACATAAAAACATTTTTAGACATATTTCAAATGCAATTATGAACAAAAATCACATAAACAAAGCATTTAGCTCTAGACTATAGGTACGTTAAAAAATAAGTAAGCCGTAACCTTCAAATTATGCAAAATATGTTTCTGCACATAATTATACAACAAAATTTTCCTTAAAACGTTAAAACCGCAGTTTAAAATTAATAAACAAACACTCAAATAAACCGACTACTTCCCCCCCCCTCCCCCCCCACACAATCCCCCACAAACAACTAAAAAATACTTATATATTGAAACATATTTAAATTGAATACTTCGTGTGATTTCAAGATAAATATACTGCAAATATTTTAACAAAAGGCTAAAAACACTCTTTATAAAATAACAGAAAACCAATATAATAAACCGCTTACCTCCTTCCCCCCCCCAGTGATTTTTGCAATTTAATACCTTCAAAACACACAAAATTTACACTATTAATCAGAATCGAATGAAAACTGATCACAAACAACTCAAAAACCATTGCATATTAATTCAAATTAAATCTAAAAATTGTACAAGAATTCTACAAATCAGGGGCAAAACCATATAACAATTAAAATTAACCATCCCTCTTAAAACCTTAAAAATTTTACTTTTTCATCCCAATTCACAAAAAATAACACAACATACTAAAAATCTTACATAAATATGAAACATAAGATCATAAATATACTCAACTGTACACACGTGTACCGTAAAGCAAGGAATAAACATTTAAATAAATAAAAGAACCACATACCTCAAATTTTATTCATAAACAACGTAACATTATTCCAAAATGAATCCACCTCGAACATTCAAATATGCATATTAACTGTAGATCAACACACGCTATATATATATTCTTCACATATCCCAACAAACATTTTGAAACTTTTTGTCGAATTTCACTTTACAAAGAATAAATAAACAACGCCCCGAAACAACTACACAAATACGACAGCAAAACTAATAAAAATGACGCAGTAAGTCAAAACCGAAACTTCGGTTCCCGGTTAAAAGTTACATTCCTTAAACCAATCAAATAATTCCTCAAAATACATTCGGTTACGGTTAAAAAAAATCAACCAATCAGAATTTCCTTTCTACACAGCAAGATACAACAACTCAACTTCTCCACCAGATTGCTAGAGAATTCCAAAACAATCGCTATGTTTACCGTTCTGTTTACGAAGTCCCAAGTTGGCGACGCATCTTGCTTGGCGATGGTCACCCGCTTACGGTATTATCCCCTTAATGGCTTTTAAATATTTTTATGAAAAAAAATTAAACAGATAACAAGCTTACATGTACATATAGATTCGGTTTAATAAAATTTAATAACTTTTCTTTCTTAATGCCCCCCCTCAACACCCCCCCCTTTCTCTTTTGAGTAGATTAAATTAAACAATGCAAACAAATAATATTCTAAAGGCAATACCTCACAAAAATAACAAATAAAAAAGACAAAAAAATTAAAATACATTTTAGCATTCTGACAAAAGACTACGTAAGCAAAATAAAGAACTAATTCAAATCATAACGAACAATGCTTATCTCATACCTTAATTAAAATCGCTAAATTGTTTCAATATTGAAATAATAAAATCCAAATATCAAATATTATATTAATAACGGAATTATTTGTTGCTAGGAGCATTAACAAATAAACAAAGGTAATAATAATAAATAAAAACAAACAATGCTTATCACATACCTTGATTAAAATCCCTAAGTTATTACAATATGGAAATAATATAATCAAAATATCTAAAATTATTTCACTGTATAAAATATTAATAACGTAATTATTTGTTGCTTCTACCCTTAACAAATAAACAATCGGGAACGAAAATATTAACCTGAAACGTACTATCAAAAGAATGTTTATTCATACAAAACTGTATATAAACAGTCAGTATGAACCTGAATATCCATTTTAAATTTCAGTAATAATTAAATAATAAAATTTAATCTAAAATAAAACCATAAAGCGTAATGGCGGTTCCACAACTCGAAGCTCCCGCGCGAAATACTGGCAAAGGAGTCTCCAAAAGTTCAATAAAGGAACAAACGCTCCCTATTCGTTGGAACGAAACCGCGACGTCACGGATGAATGACGTCACGCACCTAGGGTTGCCATGTCCAGCTCCTCCGCTCCGGAGCATCCGCCGGAGGGGTTACCATATTGGCGCCGTTATCGCGCCAAAAATAAATCGCGCCAAAGGGACCATACTAAAGCTGTACCCAAATTTTGCCATTATTAATCCGAGAAATAGTATACTATGATCTACATTAGTTATTGCTAGTAAATACTTCAAACATTTCTCATCCAGATCTTTCAAGTAAATTTGACTTTAAAAATCTATTCCAACTAGTAAGAAAATATAAAATAAAAGGTCAAGATTTAATCTAATGGCATTAGAACGTTAAATAAAGGAATGAAAAAAAATTAAAGGTCAATAATAATAATTAAAAAAAAGAATAAAATATTAAACCATACCTTAGATACACAAACTTTTAAGATAATGAATCCGCAGCTCGGTATTTACTTACAACAAAAGATGATCCTATTCTAGACAGTTGAATTACACTTTTACCAGTGAGACTAAAGACATGAAGCAGTATTATTTAATTTTCTGCTCCAATGTCTCAAATCTTACTAGTTTAACTTCATTGTGGATGTGAAATATTTCATCTGACAAAAACAGATATAAAAAAGAAACCATTAGTAGTTAACAATGTAAAATTATGTTTAAAAAGAGACAAGAGTTAAATACTTTTTATTTTTCTAAATTTATTACACATTTTCATAACAAAAACACTGCAATAAAAAGTAAAAATTATTTTATTAAACAGACTTACATTAACGATATTACGATTATCTAAAATAAAACATAAATATATGAAAATTTTGTTTTTAAAATCCCAAAAATATACATAATTTAAAGTTAATAAATGGAATGAATCTGCATGACATTAAGTAGTAAGATTCAACTATACTCATACATCTATTTCTAAAGACAGCAAGCAAAAAAAATTCGCGCAAAGAATATTTTTGCGATAAACATTATCCACATATAAATAACTCAACTACAATAAAAGAAATTGGATAATGTGTCTGTGAGAAATCTGTATTTTTTAAATGCAAACAGAGTATCATTTTAACTAATAAAAAATGAAACATTTTAAATAAATACTAATATAAGATCACATTAAATGATAAACTTTTTAAGACAGACTTCCATGACGGTACAGCTTTAGTATGGTCCCTTTAGCGCGCTTTATTTTTGGCGCGATAAAGGATGCCAATATGGTAACCCCGCCGTCTGATGATCCGGAGCAGTAGATTCATCCGTGACGTCACGGTTTCGCTAACGTTTTCCTAGAGCGAATCGGGAGCGTTTGTTCCTTTATTAAACTTTTGGAGACCCCTTTGCCAGTATTTCGCGTGGGAGCTTCGAGTGGTGGAACCGCCATTACGCTTTATGGTTTTATTTTAATAGCTTTATTTTAGATTAAATTTTATTATTTAATTATTACTGAAATTTAAAAAATGGATGTTCAGGTTCATACTGACTGTTTATATACAGTTTTGTATGAATAAACATTCTTTTGATAGTACGTTTCAGGTTAATATTTTCATTCTCGATTGTTTATTTGTTAAGGGTAGAAGCAACAAATAATTACGTTATTAATATTTTATACAGTGAAATAATTTTAGATATTTTGATTTTATTATTTCCATATTGCAATAATCTAGGGATTTTAATCAAGGTATGTGATAAGCATTGTTTATTTTTATTTGTTATTATTACCTTTGTTTATTTGTTAATGGGAGGAGCAACAAATAATTCCGTTATTAATATAATATTTGATATTTTGATTTTATTATTTCAATATTGAAACAATTTAGCGATTTTAATTAAGGTATGAGATAAGCATTGTTCGTTATGATTTGAATTAGTTCTTTATTTTGCTTACGTAGTCTTTTGTCAGAATGCTAAAATGTATTTTAATTTTTTTGTCTTTTTTATTTGTTATTTTTGTGAGGTATTGCCTTTAGAATATTATTTGTTTGCATTGTTTAATTTAATCTACTAAAAAGAGAAAGGGGGGCACAGCCCCCCCTCACACAAAAAGAAAAGTTATTAAATTTTATTAAACCGAATCTATATGTACATGTAAGCTTGTTATCTGTTTAATTTTTTTTCATAAAAATATTTAAAAGCCATTAAAATAAATCATAGCAAAATTAACGGCGACGCTCAATTATCTCGGAACCAGTGCCATCCGATCCGCCATATTGTTTACAATTGGCATCGGCAAGGCAAACTTGGGTTGGCGACAAGATTTTTTCGCCAAATCAAAAATCGCCAAAAAGGGACCATACTAATGCTGTTCCGACATGACGAGCGTAAAGTAAATAAATTTTAAGAAATTATAAGGATTTCAAAATATCCGAAGCATGGGCTGGAAATCGGAAGTAAACAAAAACAAGCAGCCAACATCAACAACAATCAACTGGCGACTTTTAAAGGCTCGCCAAGTAGCCAGTAGATTATCGCACAGAATTCTGGGATGGCTAAGTCGATTTGAGCGTCGTCAGACCACTTCCCTAAGTAGTTCGAGCGATCTGTCGCGAAACCGGTGTCACATTGCTTTCACACTAGGCAAAACTGGCGCGAGCGTCGTCAAACCGACGCGAACGACGCAAGTGTGAAACGCTAGGAGTACACAGAATGGATGTAGTATGTTGCCAAAGTAAAGAAAGCTAAGTTATAATTTTTA
Source organism: Cheiracanthium punctorium (assembly GCA_038373885.1). Lineage (NCBI taxonomy): Eukaryota > Metazoa > Arthropoda > Arachnida > Araneae > Cheiracanthiidae > Cheiracanthium > Cheiracanthium punctorium. Next base: position 457,617 of record JAWZYV010011898.1, on the reverse strand, counting down.
TGTATTGTTAAAATATTACAGGTTGGAGAGTAACTGAGTAATACCATTTTATTCGCTTTAGCCGTAATTATGTGATGCGCGAACAAATATTTACGCATATTGAAATAATTTTCGCAAAATCTCAAAATCTAATCAATATTTTTGAAAAATTGGAAGCCTAGAATTTAAGTTGAGTGACAACCTATCATGTCACCCAATTTCATTTCATTCCCTGCAGTCTTTATTTCGTGATGCTGGAACAAACTTTCAGTATTTTGAAACGATTTTCACAAAATCTCAAAATGTAATCAAAATTTTTTTTAAAATTCAACGCCTATAAATTAAAATTAGCAACTACCTATCATATCACCAAATTTCGTATTAGTCGTTATTATGTGATGCTTGAAGAAATATAAACGTATTTTGAGAGAACTTTCACAAAATCTAATAAAGATGTTTAAAAGATTGGACACCTATAGTTTATGTTGAGCAACCATCTATTATGTGTCTAAATTTCATATCATTCGCTTTAGTCATTATTACGTAATGCGTGAACAAAGATTCATTTAGTTTTAAACGATTTTCGGTAAATCTCGGAATCTGATCGATTTTTTAAAATTAGATGCTTATAGTTTAAGGTGAGTGACCACCTATCATTTCACCAAATATCATTTTTTCACCTTTGCAGTTATTACGTGATGTGCAAACACAAATTTGAGCAGTTTGAAACGATTTTCGCAAAATCTAATCAAGATTTTTTAAAATTTTGATGCCTATGTTTTAAGTTGAGTGACTACCAATCATGATACCAAATTTCATTTCAATCATTTTTACATGATGCTCGAACACGAATTTACGCAGTTTAAAACGATTTTTGCAAAATCTCAAAATATAATAAAGATTTTTTAAAAATTCGAAGCTTATGTTTTAAGTTGAGTAACCACCTATCATGACACCAAATTTCATATCATTCGTTTCCGTCATTTTTACGTGATGCTTGAACAAAAAAGGCGTCACTGACAGAACAACAGACAAACATTTTTTTTTTTTTTGAGGGTCGCACCGGATTCCCAGGTGCTTGAAACGGATAGAAGTCGCAAAATATTTGAATTCCAAGAAATATACAGTCTAATAAAAGTCTTAAGTTTATTTATATAGATGTATACTTTATCTAATTCTTCATATTCAATTGACACGATTGATAAAATTGACAACCATTCTTGGCTCATTGATGATCATAAATAATTTTTAATTTGGAAAAGCTTCTTTCTGTGAAAGCGTAACTGGAAGTGATAAATATATTCATAGCGATATTGCGGTATTTAGAGATGTGTCAATCAAATTATTATTGTAAATAAAATTTAGTGCGTCCTTTGCCGCCATATTCTTATCCAAAAGATGTTTTAAAGATATTAGCTCCTCGAAAAGAGATTCCCCATTTACAGCATCAATTAATTTTAAATGCAAGTCTTTGGAATGTTATGCAATGTCTTGCAATCAAACATGTTTATTTGTGATATAAGTTTAAACATATCATTATATTCCTCTAAAATTTCGAATAAAATTGTTGAATTAACAATATTGTTTATGACGAATATATAATAATAATAATCCTTCGAATTATCTTGCTCAATCACCCATTGCATGCAACAATTCCTTTGTTTAAAATGACAGAAACTGTCAGTTTAGCCCTTTCTTTGCCATAGTTCACACAAGAGAAGGCGTAATTAGTTGGTTTAAAAAAAAAGTGTTATTAAAATGAAATATTCAAATGTCAATAACATTGATTATTATTTTATTTTATAATTGTATCCACCTATGTTACTCATTTTACTTCTTTATAAAAAAGTGTAGTTGTAAAAAGGAAGAAAATAATTTACTACTCTATTTACGATTGGAGCAAAATAAATTAAAGTTAATAGTAATTACATTAATTTTGAGCACAGGAGCGATTAAAAAAATTTTTTGTGTGGAAGGGGCTAATTTTAATGAAAAAACTTATTTGACCAAAACAAGTTGTACATTAAAGCAAAATTTTACGCTAAAGCAATGTAATTACTTTTAGTTCGGGCTTAATTTTTAAAAAAGCCTATTTTACCTATGCAAAATGATAAAACAAAATACTACCCTTTAAGATTTTTATTTTGGGGGGGTCGGGGGAGCAGCAATGTTTACATATGCAATGTAAAGTACAAAGGCGACTCCAGAATGAATTTTCGGAGGAGGCCATTGGACTTTTTAGATATGTCGACAAATTGTTCAAAGTGCAAATTGAATGTATGAAATCGTTACGAAACGTGTGAAATCTAAGCTCGGAGGGGGCCATGGCCCCCATGGCCCACTCGCTGGAGCCGCCTTTGGTAAAGTACTACCTCAATGAAAAGTTGTTTAAATATGGCTCGGCTTGTTAAATTGCTGATCAGCAGTGGATTCAGAATGCTTGAGGGATGAGGAAAGTATCACAAAGAATTTTTCCACTGTTGGATTACCCCCCCCCCCCTCCTCCCAATTCATTTTCAATCTTGAATCCAGATTTATTCTGTCTGCTCTGTATTAATTTTGAGGTCCCCTTATGCAAGAATGCCTACACTAGTGTTTCTATGAGGGGAATGCTCTTATCAGGCTGTAAAATACTATAGACTGTCCTAGTATTAAAACAGTACAAACTTCAGTATAGTAAAAAAAATTAACGTTAGAAACTCCTAAGGAAGGGGCATGATCTACCAACATCCCTACCTTTCTATATGAGGACTCATTTACGTACAATGCAACTTCAATTAGAAACAAATGTAAAATGTATCTCTTTGCACCCTTTTTCTGTCAGTGTCCATTCCCAGATTTGTATTTGTCATTACGGACTCCCGGATCGCCCCCCCCCCAAGCCGCCGGTATAGTGAATAGTGTACTGAACTTTGTTTTATTTTAATAGTAAAGTGCGGGAAAGCCCGCGATGAGCCTCTCCTCCTCCCAACCAACAAATGCAACAGTACCAGGGACGTAGCCACGGGGGGGGGTTAGGGGGGTCATAACCCCCTCCATGAGGACTTGTTTGCCATGCAAAATGTATATTCTTCATTACATTATCGCACACGCGTATACATATATATGAGTTGTAGTAGTCGTAACCCCCCCCCATGAAAAATTTCTGGCTACGCCCCTGAACAGTACTCCTCTCTGCAACATCTCAGGACCTCAGGAAGATGCCCATTCATGGGAAGGAAAGTGAAAACTAAAACGGTCATTCATATCATCACCGTAGTATGGTATCACACAACAGTAAATGTGACCTTATGGATAGCACTGAAAGACAAGTTTGGGAAAACTCGGAGCAGGTTTTTACCTACCGGAGTATCTCCCTCTTTCTAACCCAACTTTCTGCATTGGGTAAAATTTATTGCTTAGAAGTGAGAATTGGCCATTGAAGTGGCCCAAACTAAATTTGTAAGATGAATACACATTTTAAATTTGTATACTACCTCATACAAAAAAATCTTGATTAGCAAAATGTGCCCTCCAATACTAATGTAGTATGTACAAAATTTCAGCCTTTCAACATAAAACGTCTCAAAACGAGAAATTTAAACAAAGACTTTTTGCACGCTAGCAATAAACCTGATGTTCTTTCTTAATTTCTGTAATGCCCGAGAAATGCAATTTTTTTCCATTTTAGAGGCATTGAAAAGTGGTTTAAGTCAGCATATATTTATCTTCATATCTGACACATTTTAAGGTAAAATTTTCAAATTTTGTCCATCACTTCATTAGTGTATTGGCACATTTTACTAATTCAGAAATTTTTTGTTGGGGGCGGGGGTTCTATACAAATTTAAAACGTGTAACTTTTTGAAAATTATCAAGAATTTTTTCTTAATGTATTCTTTTTTCGTACCTTATTTTGAACACTTTTTCAACTGACATTGCCCACTTATATCTTATAGATAAAGAATTAAAGCGTTTTACCACCCTTTATAAATAATATATTGAAAATACAGTTCAATCAACTCCACCGACCAGAAATCCACACACATACATAATCGTAAACAGTGAAACTTGCAGTTAACTGAGATTGAAATTTAACATTAAGTATTATGTTATTCATCATCATGGTGAATGATTTTTATGATAGCTAATTGCTGATTTTCCGTACTTTATTTTTATTTTTTAAATAACTTGTGGGAATTTTGGTGACACAATTTATGGCCATCTCTATTCATCAACACTGAAAATGATTACTATGAGTGGTCTGGATCCATATTCATACCGGAGATAATATGATGATCTTCAAATCAAAATTGAGAACAATAAAAACACTCTCTAGTACGGACGAAAATCAGGAAAAAACACCGCTAGGGAATAGTAACCCTGTACGCTATGACGTATTTTCATGAAGGGGTTTAATAAACCCTTTTCTTTGACTCCAGATTTCGAAGGTTGTTTAATCTTGAAAGAATACACAGCTTTCGCCGAAATCCAGCTTTATTAAGCAGCAAAATTATTGAACTTGAAACTAACTTAACAAATAACAGAACGAAACAAAACAATAAGTTCTAACGGATAACATGAGAAGTACAGGTGATGTTGTGTGGTATTTTAAGCGGCGAGCATGCCGGATCGATGGCGTGAGGCTGGACGCAGGAAGAAGCGGTCGATCCGAATCCCCAGCGAAGATGATGGCTCCACGGTATCAAGCTGGAAGGCGAGGAAGGCAGACTCACTATCACAGCGACGTCGAAGGGTCCATGACATCTGATAGGACTCCGAAACAGCCACACCCGATCCTGGCGGAGAAGGCTGCCTGTTAACACCACCACAAGAGAGATCGAACTGCCTCGAGCTCAGACTTGCCGCGACTTTTATAGCAGCTTGCGCAGGGCGGAAGTTTTGCATAATTGCGTATCTGCAATATCTGTGAATGCCACCGCTTCGCATTCAGTCGCAAGTTAGTGATCGCTAGCACGTTTTCGAAGGCCTAGGCGAATCCGAAGGACCAGGTGGATGAGGAGCACCACACACTCCCCCCGGAGTTTTCGGTGTGTTAACACTGGAAACGAACAACAGGTCTGGAAGTACGGCCATAGCGCGTAATTACTGGAGGCATTGGCTCCGCACCTTGAGTTGAAGCGTCCTCGGCCCGACACATAAATGCTGGTTTCAGTCGGTCAATCGTAACGTTCTCAAGTTTGCCATTCATTCGAATAGTAAAAAACTTATCATGCCTGGACTCTACCTCATAGGGTCCGTCATATGGCTGTTCCAGGGTACGTCGGATATGATCCACACGTACGAAGACATGAGAAGTCTCATGCAGCTCAGGATGGATGAAAACTTCTCTATTTGTGTGTCGACTGGCCGGTACAGGACGCAAACTTTGCATATGCTCACGAAGGTGGATCAAGAAATCTTGTTGAGGGAGTTTCTTCTCGGAAACACTTCGAAAAAATTCTCCAGGTAACCTCAGCGATGTCCCATAGACCAGCTCGGAAGAGGAAATACCCAAGTCGGCTTTTAGACTGGTACGCAACCCTAAAAGAACTAAGGGCAAAATTCCGACCCAGTCAACTGAACGATGGACCATCAGCGCTGCCTTAAGTGGGCGGTGAACGCGTTCTATCATGCCGTTACATTTTGGGTTATACGCAGCGGTACGATTTTTGTACGTACCTAGCAATCTAGAAAATTCCTGGATCAAGTGTCCGTCAAAATTCTTACCTTGGTTGGTGGTAATAATCTCTGGGACGCCGAACCGGGCAACCCAAACCTGCAAAAATGCATCAGCAACAGTACTGGCTAGCTGATCTTTTATGGGTAGGGCTTCTATCCAGCGAGTGTAACGATCGACACACGTGAGAAGGTATCGGAACTCACGACAAGGTGGTAAAGGTCCGACGACGTCCAGATGTACGTGCGAAAATCTACTATCAGGTGTAGAAAAGGTTCCTAATGGAGATTTCGTATGTCTACCAACTTTAGATTGTTGACAGGGGATACATGTCCTGCACCAATCAGCAATGTCTTTGGCCATGTGAGGCCAGACAAAACGCTGTTTGACCAATTTAACAGTAGCTTTATACCCAGGATGGGACAAGGAATGAAGGCAGTCGAATACTTGTTTCCGGAATTGTTTTAGAATATATGGCCGGATTTTACCTTGTGAAGTTTCACAAAAAAGCTCACAGCCTTCCTCGAGTGGAAAAAGTTTCAACTCCAATCCCGTAGAGGTGTTTGACAAATGTTTCAATTCCGCGTCATCTTTCTGACCTAGGGCAATGGCCTTAAAATCAATACCATTGGTGCTGATAGAGGCAATCCGCGACAACGTATCTGCGACCACATTGCCGTCTCCTTTGACATGTTTGATATCAGTAGTAAACTGGCTGATATATTCAAGATGTCGTTGCTGCCTGGGCGAATCTCGATCCCGAGATTGCACGAACGCAAATGCGAGTGGTTTGTGGTCTGTAAGAACTGTGAATGGCCTACCCTCTACCATGTGTCGGAAGTGGCGAATGGCAGAGTAAATTGCCAAAAGCTCTCTGTCATATGTACTATACTTTTTTCGGCATCATTTAATTTCCTCGAAAAAAAGGCGAGAGGTTGAATACCGTCACTAGTACTTTGTTGCAAAACGGCACCAATCCCGATGTCGTATGCATCGCAACTCAAGGATAACTCCGCGTCAGGGTTGCAAAAAGCTAACAACGTCGCCTGTGCGAGCGACTTTCTACAGGCAATGAACGCTTTTATCGTGGTCTCGTTCCAAACGATAAGACTTTTATCCTTTGGTTTCTTATTGCGAATTAAGTCTGACAATGGTGCTTGAATAGAAGATGCATGCTTTATGAACCTATGATAGAAATTAAGCATGGCCAAGAAACGGCGTAATTGCGCCACTGTTTCTGGTTTAGGAAAATCAACAATAGCTGTAACCTTTTCTGGCAGCGGTTTCAAGCCATTGGCTGAGATTCTGAATCCTAGGTAGTCTAACTCGCGCTGACCGAAAATACACTTATCGACGTTGATTCTGATCTGGTGGTCACTGAGCCGTTCAAACAAACGGGATAATTCCTGCCCATGTGCGTTTTCATCAGTTGATGCGACCAAAATGTCGTCAAGATAAGCATAACAGCCATCCAACCCACGAATAATGTTGTCAATGTGGCGTTGGAAAGTTTGCGCTGCATTCCGCAGACCAAAACACATAAATTTGTATTCAAAGAGGCCTAAGGGAGTTATGACCGCGGTCTTAGGAATATCATCGGAATTTACTGGGATCTGGTGATAGGCCTTGATCAAATCTATCTTGGAAAATATTGTTTTCCCATGTAAATGGTGAGAAAAGTCATGTATATGTGGGACAGGATATCTGTCTGGTAATGTAATAGCGTTCAGGCGGCGGTAATCGCCACAAATACGCCAAGCGTTATTTTTCTTAGGCACAAAGTGCACGGGACTACTCCATTGACTTTTGGAGGGGGAGATGATGCCGACTTTAAGGAGGGCATCAAATTCCTCTTTCAAAACTTTCAATTTTTCCGGGCTTAATCTCCGTACTTTTGAATGTATGGGTTGTCCATGTGTGTCAATGTAGTGAAATACTCCATCCTTTCGCAACACTGGAGGGCTCGAGGTTTTAAACAACTCTGGGTATCTCAACAGTAATGCATGAAAAGGGGAACTTATGGCTACAGGTGTCGCAAACGCTTTTCGACGATTCGGAACATTTCCTCGTACCTGCATAGCAGTGACATTATCTTTTAGGGAACGATATTTTAAGTCTATGACTAGACAATATTGAAGAATTAATTACACTCATGTCCATAAATTAAGGATAATGAAGTTCAGGCAAAGAAAGAGAAAGAAGCAAAACAAATTTGACTTATTTGTAAAGTCTATTTATTAAACAAAAAGTAAAGAGCAAAAAAGATGCTATATGTTTGACATAATTAATAAAAATTGCAAGTTTTACTCCCTTGACCAAATTTCAAAAAAGAACCTATTTACAAAAACAGTATAACATGGTTAGTAGGATGGTTAATACGGAGTATGTCTCCCGGACGATGCAATACAGGCCTGACAACGCCTAAGCATGCTGAGTATCAAATGATCAATCTGATCTTGGGGAATATTACACCACTCATCAAACAATGCACTCCGAAGTTCTGGTAGACAGGTGGGAGGGGGTTGACGGGCTGCAATTCGTCGGCCAAGCATATCCCACACATGCTCTATTGGATTCAAGTCCGGTGAGTATGTTGGCCAATGCATACGGGTGATATCCTCCGATTGAAGGCATTCGTCTACAATGTTTGCACGGTGAGGACGGGCGTTGTCATCCATAAACACAAATTCAGCACCCATGGCGCCCCGAAACATACGTACATGTTGTTCCAGAATGACATCCCGATAGATGTGGCCTGTCATCGTTACACTCTGAACATGCAGGTCAGTTCTGGAACCAAGAATAATTCCTCCCCAAACGAGCCATCCTGCACCACCGTAACGGTGTCTTTCAATGGTGTTCTCTTGGTGGTAACGGGTACCTGGCGCTCTCCAGATGAATGTCCGGCGAGAATCAGACTCCAAACTAAACCTGGACTCGTCGGAAAACATCACACAAGACCACTGTTGCGGTGTCCACAATGCATGCTCTCTACTCCAGGTTAATCGCAGGCGACAGTGAGTTGCGGTAAGTGGAACACATCTGACAGGCCTACGAGCATATAGACCAATGTGCCCTAAGCGTCTGTACGTCTGCCTTGAAACTGTCGTACCGGTAGCTGAAGAGAGCTGACGAGACAGGTCTGATGCTGTACTCCGTCTGTTTCTTTTGGCAGTAACTGCCAAATAGCGGTCCTCATTCGGCGTTGTAACTCGGGGGCGACCTGTGCTGTAACGTCTACTCATATTACCATCATCTTGGAATCGTTGCCAAAGCCTGGAGATGACACTCTGGGCGATTCCAAGTTCCTCGGATACTTCCAGCTGGGTACGTGCACATTCCAGTCGTCCGATAATTCTGCCACGTAAAACATCATCCAAATGCCTCCTTTGTGCCATAACTATGCGGTTTTTGCACTGAAAGGCTTTCACAGCGCTTGTGAACAATTTTACTTCTTTACCACCAATCCTTATATACCCCTCTCTTACACTCTCGTCATTGTGACGTACCATCCACGCCATCTGGTGGTTTCCTGTAATTTGCATATTCTTCTTCAAGATGTGTGTGATCATTCCACAGGTGAAATTTTTATTTTAGAGATCAATTTCTGTTTGATTCTGAATTATCCTTAATTTATGGACATGAGTGTATATTATAAATTAAACTAATCCAACAAACAAGTTAGAAGTCATTGACTGAAATTGAATAGTTACTTGATTTTATCTGTAAAATAAATTTTGTAGATTTTAGGCAGAGTTTAAACTCATTTAACTTGAGTTGCACAGTAGAAGTCTTTGGTTTGAATATGTGTTTAAACAAGAAAGACAAAGTAGGTACCTTTTCTGTAGTTTATTGAAACAAGATGACTATGGTAGGCTTACACAGTGCACATGATGAAGACACAACACATTAAACAGCAATCATCTAGTAGCACAAGAAACAAGCTTTTAGAAGAAGTCGCCAGCGGCGATCTTTTGGTTTCAAAAACACATCACACTGAATACATCAGCACGGTTTGCACGGATCCCCGGTTCTAGTTGAATCACATCTGTTGAACCACACGGTTCATAGCTACATCTTTGATTACACACACATCACAGTAGTAGTGGCTGAGCTTTCGGAGAGACAGACCGAGAACACTGAAAAGTTAACTTGTGATGCCCTTTTTATATCTGCCAGTTAGTGCGGGACTACGATGGATATTTGCATAGGAAAAAAAAAGAGTTCTAATTTTATGCAAATTAGGAACAGCGCCATCTATCGGCGAGAAATGTAAACTTTTTATTACGGCGTTTAAAGATATGACGATGTTTACACCGCCATTTTCAAATGCTAACGAAGTTACGTTTTCACTTAGAAAACTTTTAAAGGAGTTTACAAAAGTTTCGTTTTTCACTTTAGCAAATTTAGGGATAAAATGTCATGGAAATAAAAAGTAAGTAAAGAAATAGCGTTTTTTTCCTAACAAGGGCCCGCCTTCCATGACATTTAGGAAACTGGCAGATACAAAGTAAACGAAAATTAGAGGTAACCTTTCCTCTTTAACGAAAAATTAAGTTAAACATGATGCATGAAAAAATACTTCAAAATCCACTAAAGGTTAGTAGAAACACTATATACATTTGTTGCTGGCCAGCATGGTTAGTACACGTTTCAAAAAATTACTTCATTTCAAAAAATACTTCATCTACTAGAAAATACTATATAGATGCATTCAAATATAAACACTTCTGCTAGAACATTAATAAACACATTTCTAATCTCAAAAATATTCATACTTCAAAAAGACTCATCATATACGTTCAGTGCACTTTAGAAAATACTCACATTTTGCAAAGTTCATTCAATATAATACAGTACAGTACATTGCAATGAAAAATACAAATTAAATTTGAAAAAGCTCGAATTGAAATCCAACTGAGATCGAGCTGGGATGCATCCCGAAAAAATTTGTAAAAAAAGTTTGTGTTATAGGTTAACACATTATATGCCTGACACAACACCTTACAGACTAGGGTGGACATATAGGAGCTTCCACTGGCAAAAATGGGACTTACAGAAATAAAACTAACATCTCCTGTGATTGGGACGAAAATACTCTACTCTTAGAACTAACCAATCACCTCAGAATTCTGTGGCAAATTACAGTTTCACCTCGCGAGACGCTTTTGAGGCTGCTCGAAAACTTCAGAGAACGACCAGAGCTAAGAATATCGCACTCCGTGGGGAACTTTACTCCCTCGACTGTAAAGATGTCAGACAGACATAATTGGACGAACACAATTACATAAAGTTCATTTTTCTTTTGTTTTTTTTTTTCATCAAAAATTTCCCCCCTTTCCGCTCAAAAAAATCTCAAGCCGAAGGGCTTATAAGAGACAAAAAATTGCCTAGGTTCCCACAAACGGGAGTAGGTCTTTTATACTTAACTAAAAATTTTGTCATTGAAAGTGGAAAGGCTGATTTTGGGTAAGGGTTTCGTGAAAATGTCTGCAGGATTTTGTTTAGTGTTAATATATTCTAATTTAAACAATTTCTCTAAAACGAGGCTTCTTAAGAAATGGTATTTTACATGTATATGTTTAGTGCGATTGTTCTCTATAGGAGAATTTGAAAAGTCTATAGCTGCACGATTGTCCTCTATAGGAGAATTTGAAAAGTCTATAGCTGCACGATTGTCACAAAATAAGGTAACTTTTAAATTTTCTGGAAGAATGTCTAAACCTTTTAGTTCATCTAGGATTCTATACATCCATAACAGTTCTTTTGATGCCTCTGTCAGGGCAATGAACTCGGACACCATAGATGACAAGGCTACACATTTCTGCTTAAAAGTTCGCCACGAGATTGGGGTTTTGTCTAACATTAAGATGTGACCTCCCATCGACACACGATCATCTCTATTTGAGGCGAAATCGGCATCAGAATAACAGTTTATTGAAATTTCACTAATGTTTGAAAGTTTAAGCCTTAACTTTGATGTTGATTTATCATATCCCAGTAGTTTTACTAATTGGTTCGAATGATGTTGGCCGGGGTTAGATTTAAATTGAGAAAGGATATTTACAGCGTAAGATATGTCAGGTCTGGTTCTACTGGCCAAGAACGATAAACATCCCAAAATATTGCGGTAGGGCAGTTTTTCCATTTCCTTAGTTTCAGCATCGTTACTAGGACTTATTGATGTAATCTTCCTGGTGAATGAATAGTCCTTCCCTATTTTCAACAAATTACACCCCGAGTAGTTTCTTCGTTCTACCCAACTTCTTTAGATCTACTTTATCTTCTAAGAGTTTAATTACATTCTCTATTTTTTCTTTGGTTTTAGATATAAACACCATGTCGTCAACATACAGAAGTAAAACTAAACTATTTTCATAAATGTAGACACAATTAGCCCACTCCAGCTTATTAAAATTTAACTCACTTAGAATTCCGTGTATTTCATTGAACCATTCACGTCCACTCTGCTTTAAGCCGTAAATAGCTCTGTTGAGCTTACAGACGTAGTTTTCTTTACCTTCCTGTTCAAATCCTTTGGGCTCCTTCATATAAATATCTTCTTTTACTGGGGCGTACAGATATGCGGAATTGATGTCTTCTTGCATATGAAACCAATGAAAATGTCCAACTAAGAAAGAGAAAAATAATCTTATAACAGAGAAATTCACCACTGGACTAAAAACTTGGTCGTAGTTTTCACCTTTTCTTTGACCGAATCTTTGAGCGACCAGTCTAGCTTTATATCGTACTATTTTACCTTCTGAGTTGTGTTTTACTGTGAATACCCAACTATTGCCTATTATTTTTGCATTTTGAGGTACAAGTTTCCACACTTCTCTTTCGTACATGACATTCATTTCTGCAGTCATAGCTTTCTTCCACTCATCTGAATTTTGAGAATCTATTGCTTGAAAATATGAGTTTGGAATTACTACATCCTCTAGTCAGGAACTGGTTAAATTAGTTTCGTCTTTCACAATGCCGGTATAGGTATCTTTACCTTTAAAACAAAATTTTTCTGGGTCATACTTAAGTCCATGTTTCTTGCAATATGCCTCGACCTCTCTACAGGATCGTAATCTTATATTGCTTCCTGATATACCGTAGTATATATCATTTCTGGACCCGTCTGATCTAGGGACGGCTTTTCTCATCCAAACTACATCTTTAGGTGGTGCTACACGGTCTTTAGACTTAGAAAAACGAATTGTTTCTTCTCCCTCCTCCTCATCGGATTCACCGCTACTTATTTCATATTTTTCTTCAGATGTGCTAGGTTTCTCGTAATCTTCTATTTCTGGTTTCCTTTCTTCATCGGAACTTTCTTCTGCTGTAATGGGTTCCAGCACGACTCCACTGCTCTCATGAGTGGGTAAATTTTCATCAAAGGTTACGTTACTTGTTTCTACAACTTTCCTGTCACTTGGTAACCATACTCTATAGCCACGGGTAAACATAGCGTACCCAACTAGTATGCCTTGTTTTGCTCTCATTTCGAGCTTACTTCGTAATTGACGTGGTACACCTACGAACGCTTTTGATCCAAAAGTTCGTATATGCTTTACTGAAGGTCTGCGACCACAAAATAGCTCAAACGGTGTTTTAGATTGGTTTGCGTGGCATACTCTGTTCCAGGTGTATGTGAAACATAACAGTGCTTCCGACCAAAAACCATTTCCCAGTTTACTGGAGTGTAACATAGCTTTTACAGCGTCCAAGGCCGTGTAATTAAATCTCTCACTTACACCGTTCTGTTCCGGCGTATAATCGTTGGTTCTTTCAGCTTTAATGCCCTCCTCCTCCAAAAACTTCTTAAATTCATTATGGCAGAACTCCATGCCATTATCAGTTCTGATATTAATAATTTTTCTATTTAGAAACCGTTCTGCACGTTTTTGATACCGCTTAAAATTTTCGAAGACTTCCGATTTCTGCTTCAAAGGATAAACAGTGACCTTTCTTGAGTAGTCATCTGTTATCGTTAAAAAGAATTTATGTCCCGATATGGATGGGTTAGGTAAAGGTCCACAAACATCCATGTGCAGAAGTTGGAGGGGTTTGTTCGATCGAATCTTGGGAATACTTTTAAAGCTCTTTCTTCTAGTTTTTGCTACTTTACAAACATGACAGGGTTTATATGATTTAGATTTAAAAACGGGTAGGCCAAATACCTTTCCTTTACTAGTTTCAATTATAGCGTTACAGTTAATATGACAAAAACGTCTATGCCAAAGTCCTAAGCTTTGGTTGTCATTTTTTGAAGAAAAATTAGCTTCTGCTTTCCTTTTATTAGTTGTTATTGTAGGGTAAACATGGTACAGACCACGTTTCTTGTGTGCTGTAAATAGTTTTTGTCGGTCACGTGAAAATACCTCTACTTTGTTATTTCCCCCTCTAAATGTAATGCCCTCAGTGTCCAATGCAGGACCTGACAGGAGATTTCTCCTTAACTTAGAGGAATAGAGGACGTTTTTCAATGTTTTAACAATTTTACCACCTTGAAATTTTAACTCGACTGTTCCCCTTCCCACAATGGAACAATCAATGCCGTTTATGGCGACCGACATCGACCGGCCTTTAATTGGTTCAAAGTTTTTAAAAAGTCTTTTATCCCGACAAAAATGAGCACTAGCCCCTGTGTCAAAGATCCATGAAGAATCATTTAAATCCTCACTTGTGTGGGCTTCTATCATATGATTCTTCGGTTGTCGTTTGTTACTTTTACGATTACTGGGGGGAGGGATCCTACAGCTATCAGTTAAATGGCCGATTCTGCCACACCTATAGCACTTTCTAGTGTCTCTCTTTACACTATTTTTAGGTGGGACACGCTTCACTTGACTAGACATTGCGAGGGTAGCTTGATCCCCTACACTTTGCTTTAGTCTGGCCTCCTCAGCCAAAAGTTCGGCTAAAACTAAATCGAACTTAAATGTTTCGTCAGGCCAGCGGTAAATTGTTTGAACAATTCCCTGATACTCCGAGGGTAAGTACCTTAGCAATTGAAATGACTGATACCAGTCAGCTGGGGGCGCATTAGCGTCTTTTAATTACTTAACTATCATTCTCAACCTGGCTGCAAATAAGCCTATTTCCTCCCCTTCATTTAATCTACATGAAAAAAGTCATCTGTGAGTCTCATAGCACGAGCTCTGGACTCAGGTTTAAAGTGTTTATTTAATTTTTCCCAAACTTCTTTAGGGTCATAAGTGCCAGAAATAAGAGGTTTGTATTCATTTGAAATGTTCAAAAATATCGTGCTATAAGCACGCCCGTATCTAATCTTGTAATCCCTTAATTCCTTAACGTCAGTGTCAGGGGGGCTTTTTTCTATACCACTGACTATTTCCCAACAATTCCTATCCATCAACAATACCCTTACGTCTTCCTGCCAAGACTCGTAATTATCGGCAGATAACTTTTCTATTTGGGTAATTGAAGCTTCCATTTTAAAAAGTTGGGATACAACACAATTTACAAGAAAAGATTAAAAAGACTACAGGCCCGCCCTCTTATAATTTTAAGGCACTTAAAATCTGTATATGTTAAAAACTAACTACATTATAAATACACTCAACATATTCAAAACACATTTAAACTTGGGCAAGGTAGCCCATAACCGTGAAGAATTAATTATATTATAAATTAAACTAATCCAACAAACAAGTTAGAAGTCATTGACTGAAATTGAATAGTTACTTGATTTTATCTGTAAAATAAATTTTGTAGATTTTAGGCAGAGTTTAAACTCATTTAACTTGAGTTGCACAGTAGAAGTCTTTGGTTTGAATATGTGTTTAAACAAGAAAGACAAAGTAGGTACCTTTTCTGTAGTTTATTGAAACAAGATGACTATGGTAGGCTTACACAGTGCACATGATGAAGACACAACACATTAAACAGCAATCATCTAGTAGCACAAGAAACAAGCTTTTAGAAGAAGTCGCCAGCGGCGATCTTTTGGTTTCAAAAACACATCACACTGAATACATCAGCACGGTTTGCACGGATCCCCGGTTCTAGTTGAATCACATCTGTTGAACCACACGGTTCATAGCTACATCTTTGATTACACACACATCACAGTAGTAGTGGCTGAGCTTTCGGAGAGACAGACCGAGAACACTGAAAAGTTAACTTGTGATGCCCTTTTTATATCTGCCAGTTAGTGCGGGACTACGATGGATATTTGCATAGGAAAAAAAAAGAGTTCTAATTTTATGCAAATTAGGAACAGCGCCATCTATCGGCGAGAAATGTAAACTTTTTATTACGGCGTTTAAAGATATGACGATGTTTACACCGCCATTTTCAAATGCTAACGAAGTTACGTTTTCACTTAGAAAACTTTTAAAGGAGTTTACAAAAGTTTCGTTTTTCACTTTAGCAAATTTAGGGATAAAATGTCATGGAAATAAAAAGTAAGTAAAGAAATAGCGTTTTTTTCCTAACACATATTTGGTTAGGAAATCAATTCCCAAGATGGCATGAGATACGCCGGCCACGACAAACGCAAACGGAAAAAGTCGGCGCAAGCCTAAATCGACAGTCAGTTGTTGGACACCGTAGGTAGGAATTGCGCTACCGTTAGCGGAAGTCAAACTGAAATTGCCTTTTTTCGCTGGCTTGCAAATATGCGCCGGAAGACAGCTGACCGAGGTGCCCGTGTCTACAAGGAACTGAATACCGTTCTGTCGATCCGACACAAAGAGACGGTCTGCGTGTGCGTGATCATTCGTAGCCGCTATTACGAATGATTCCCTTCGTTTCCCGAAAACTTGCATGGCTGAACGCACTTTTGAGCGTCGATCGCGTCTACTGGGTGTGCCGTCACTATCCCTACGGGAAAGCCTACGAACTTCGTTTTTGAGCTCACCAAGTTCTTTACGCAGTGATTCGATCCCACCCTCGTCTGACTTGAGAGGAGTTGTGGTAGTGCCTGCTATCTCCGATCTACCAGAAACCTCATGGATTTTATCCGCTATCTCTGCCAAGTCACTGAGTTTGTCCTTACATGTGGACAAAATTTGCTGGCTTGGTAGCGGTAATCGTTGCAGCCAGAGTGGTTTTAACAGGTCATCGGAGACCTTTCCGTCAGCCAAATTCCTCATTTGCAGGAGGAGTTGAGATTGTCTCAAATCACCTATGTGACAATCCTGCAGAAGTTGTTTTAGCCGCGCGGTTTCCGATTGCGAGTATTGCGACAAAATTCTATCTTTTAGAGACTTATAAGCATCTTTGTCGGGGGGTTTGAAACGATATCCCCAGTGGCGGCTCGTGATGAAAAAAATAGGTGAAGAGCTTGATACCAAAACATTATGAAAAACACCTGATACAGCCAATATGCATGGTAATTAGGCGGGGGCATAGCCTTTCTGCGTAAAGAAATTTTTAATCTTTCAGCGATCCTATAAAATGTCGACCGACCAGTGGCCTACCGCATAGTGTTTTGAAGACGGAAGGTGCCTGGTTCAAAACCAGGTCACGTCCGCCAACCTAATCGTTCGGAGTTTTCCGTGGTTTCCTCCGAAACTTAGCGTAAATACGGGTTAGGTCCTGTAGAAAGACCCCCCCCCCACGAAGGGCATCCCGCTCGTAGATCTAGATCCCCTGTGTAAATAATTGGCCTTAATCCCACAACAAGAACCTTTTAAATGTCCTTTGGAAATGATGTGCACCCCCTCTCTCCATAATGTTCAAGATCGCGTTACATTTAAAATGTCTGAAAATCCGTCTTTGCTCTATACAGAATGCTTATTACTAAAGAGTAAGCAAGGCCAATAAAATAACTTTTGTAAAATATAGGAGAACTGCACAGCTATTTGTAATTCGTAAACCAGCTATTTTTGAAACGAACAGTTAGTGGCGTAGCCAAGGGGGGGGTCATACCCCACCCCCCATGAGAAATTTTTGCCATACAAAATGTATATTCTTCACTACATTATCACACACACTTATATATATATATATATATATATATATATGAGTTGTAGCAGTCGTAACCCCACCATGAAAAATTTCTGGCTACGCCCCTGCGAACAGTGTAAAATTTACCACTCTTTTCGAGGTATGTCTTTTGAAGAGGCATTAATTCCTAATGCCTCCATTGGTCGACTACGAGAAAGAATACATCTTTTATCTATCTTCATCATTCCACCGACTAAACGGTATTTGTAATACATTACAGACTATACCATTTACAGGAAACATAATGAAAGTGAATAAACAGAAAAGAAACTAACTATTATTATCGTTAAAATTAACACAAGAAATTCTAAAACTTTCAAAAGCCAGCAGTAAAAATCTCGTGTCAAAATCTCAAAGAAATAACCTGGTTTCCTTTCCTACACAAATTTGTTCTTGGAAATGCACGCTGCTGCGTTTTCTCTCACTTGAAGAGACGGACCATTTTTTGAGGGATCTCTTCACCTGACCTTCAAGGAAAGCTGTAAACCTGAATGAAGCGTCTGTGGTTACCATGGCAACCCAACTGGCAACTGCAGTGGAAGAGAAAATTTTTCCTTAGCACTTCACAACTCACTTTGACTAGACTGTTTGTCGAAACCCGCGTACCACGTGACTCTAACAAACGACCAATCGTGGCACAAGTCACTGAAACCGGGGCCATCGCTAATCAACGGGCCTGCTTATGAGTTGCCATCACTAAAAATGAGTTTATCATTGAGGCCCGTTTTCCCCAGTTACAGTATTCTATTTTATTATTCTAAGTATTATAAATGTTATATTATTTTATTATTTTAAAACAATTTTTTTATACTTTTGTCGTACTAAAGAACTTTAGATGTAGGTAATCGTTTTGTGAATCTTGCGCCATTTTTTTTTTCATGAAAATTTATCCTAAAATTCGAACATTTTGCTCTGAATGTAAAGGTAAGTGAACGCTTATAATGTATTTAGAAATTCTAAAAATATGTATGTAAATCATGTTTAGTGAATAATTACTCATGTGTTATTAATAAATAAATTATTTTAATCAGAAATCTTATTACTTGAGTAGTTTTTATTCTTGTAAATAAGCATGACGTTGTGATACTATTTAGACAATTTAATTTTGCCAATTGAAAATGTTATTTATCAGTTATATATGCCTTGATTATGTGATTAAGACTTACATCTGGTACAGTGCAGAAATACAGTAAATTATAAATTATTGATTTTTGCCCGTTTATACAGAAACTTCAAATGAAGTTAATATTTTGTACAAGCGTTCATTATGCTTTCTAATTCCTAAGTTCGATTGAGAAAGCGACAAAAGAATAATATATACTACATGAAATGTCTTTATTAAAGAATAATT
Source organism: Cheiracanthium punctorium (assembly GCA_038373885.1). Taxonomy (NCBI): domain Eukaryota; kingdom Metazoa; phylum Arthropoda; class Arachnida; order Araneae; family Cheiracanthiidae; genus Cheiracanthium; species Cheiracanthium punctorium. The sequence continues at coordinate 438,658 of JAWZYV010011898.1, read as the reverse complement.
CGGGGATCGCACTATAGAGCGTATTTTATCAATTTTCTCCAATATACAGGAGATCCCGAAAACACTGAAATGCGCTTTAATACATCATTTGTTAAAGATTAATCTTGAATTGTTTAAAATAACGTAGGAAATACGTCTACGTTCATGAAATATTCATTAAAAAATGTCTTTCTCATTTGTGTATTTAGTTATTTTAAAGTACATTAAATATCCACTTGTGAAACTAAAATAAGCAATCGTGAATCATGAGAGTAAGCGCTACTTTGTTTTTCCTTCAAATTATATGCATCTATTTTCTTTATGTAAATATGTATCATAACAAACAAATTAATCATGAGTTCGTACTTGAATTAGTAACACAATTACTACTTAAAACTACATTAGATAACGTTTGAAAGCACTGGGAAGCTTGAGAAATGCCTGATGTATACGTGAAGACTCGAGCATCTGTAGGCCTCTTTGGATGGCTCATCTAAATACACGCGCAGGCCCGTTACTAATTGCGAAGGCCCCGCTGAAACCCTCTCTTTGGCACTGACAAGGGAAGGGGGTTTGGCTTCACTGCTAGTAAGATCGTGTTTTAGCACATAGTCTTTCGGCAATTGGGCTTTCATCGGAATTTTAAGCATATTCTAACAGAATAAATTTGAAAAAGGATCATTGCTTGCTTACGTTAAACAATTTTTTGTTACTTACAATACTTGGTGAAGAGGCACTTCACCTAAAAAGCCGCCACTGGATATCCCTAACGTACCCCAAAACACTGGCGTCCAAGGCAGAGACTATTGCATGAAACTTTGTTAAGTCCACAGTTATTCTTGAAATAGCAAACTGGGATTTGACTTGTAGGAACCATAATGCTGGGTCTTTTTCCCAAAAAGGTGGGGCACGAAAGGCTACTCTAGCCACCTCAACTGATGATTCGTCACCAGTATTCATTTTTACTCTAAACAACAGCCTAGCAAAACACCAAAAGGGGAAAGGTTAGTTTTCTTACCGAGCAGGTCCTAGGGACATCCGACGAGAGAGCAGGGGAACTTGGTTAGCAAATTTTCGAACAGCCGCCTTGTGAAAAACACACACTTGCACTGAAGCGCACTTGAAAGACAGTCACCATTCAGCTGGAAGCACTGAAGATGTTCAAAGTTCTCCGGGTCACCAATGAAGGGGTTTAATAAAACCTTTTCTTTGACTCCAGATTTCGAAGGTTGTTTAGTCTTGAAAGAATACACAGGTTTCGCCGAAATCCAGCTTTATTAAGCAGCAAAATTATTGAACTTGAAACTAACTTAACAAATAACAGAACGAAACAAAACAATAAGTTCTAACGGATAACATGAGAAGTACAGGTGATGTTGTGTGGTATTTTAAGCGGCGAGCATGCCGGATCGATGGCGTGAGGCTGGAAGCAGGAAGAAGCGGTCGATCCGAATCCCCAGCGAAGATGATGGCTCCACGGTATCAAGCTGGAAGGCAGACTCACTATCACAGCGACGTCGAAGGGTCCATGACATGTGATAGGACTCCGAAACAGCCACACCCGATCCTGGCGGAGAAGGCTGCCTGTTAACACCACCACAAGAGAGATCGAACTGCCTCGAGCTCAGACTTGCCGCGACTTTTATAGCAGTTTGCGCAGGGCGGAAGTTTTGCATAATTGCGTATCTGCAATATCTGTGAACGCCACCGCTTCGCATTCAGTCGCAAGTTAGTGATCGCTAGCACGTTTTCGAAGGCCTAGGCGAATCCGAAGGACCAGGTGGATGAGGAGCACCACACACTCCGAAGGACTAGGCGAATCCGAAGGACCAGGTGGATGAGGAGCACTACAGTCCAATCAGAGAGTTGTTGATGCCGAAACGGGTAGATATTGTGAACATGCGAGCCGTACACTTACTTGTTCTTCTTTTTACTGTTGCCACAAACATACAACAAAATAGCACAATACAAACGATTACAATTAATACATAACAACATTATAAACAAGATTCATTTTAGAATTTTCAAATAAATATTTTGTTCAATCATTCATTCATTCATTACTCAATCCAAGACAGAGCATCAAACTTATTCAAGGTTCTCAGATTTTTGGATACTAACTCCATGGCCCCAGCATCATTACTGTTTACCTCATGCTGATCGCGTATGTCTGATGTCCTCATGTTAATAGTTAATATAGTAAAATAATTAATGATGGAACTGTTGGGGGTAGCAGAGCCTGGTACTTTCAAATTTAACTTCCATTTAATTTTTACTATAAATTTTGATGTCAATTTTGTATCAGAGGTATTGCGTGGATCAAAATGAAGACAAGTTCTTGAATGACAAAAACAATTTATTTATGAAGAACAAAAGGTTCATCCAGTCATAAGACAGAAATACAAGAAAAACATTTGTTTCAAAATTTACCAGCATGAGCAGGATAGCCAGAAAAGGGAGGTACAAAAAAAACCTTCTATTTTACTTGCAAAGCTCACCATTTTACTGGTAACAAAAATTGTCTTCCACTCATCTTAAAGCAGGTCATCACTCATTACAAGAGGGCTTCCACAAAAAAACAACATAACAAGGCCCAACCTTTCATTTGCCTTTTTCAGGCCTGCCACAACATATCTGCACTGGGTTCAGAACTGCACTGTACTGCACTGCTAGACAACCAAAACTAACACCTCCTTTTATACTACCCTGCCCATGCTTCACAAGCTCAAATTTGCATACTTTCCAAACCTGGAAAGAAAATTAAAGTCATTTCTGGTTTTATATTGATGAGGTGACACATCAAAGATGATGTCACAGCTTTCAGCCAATGGAATAATTTTATTAACATTTAGTTATTATTAAGTGGCAACTAATGGTTTGTTTACATCTACAGTATGTCAGATGGTGAAGCAAGTTATTTTAGTATGATAATTTAAGACTATTGTAACTTAATATAAAGAGTAACTTAGAAGTAGTTTATCTTTTACTTTAAATACTATTGCCTTTAATTTTAAATACGTTAAACATTTTTCAAGACTATTTTAAAAGGTAAATGTTATTTTAGAACTTTTGTATATATAAGGAAACAGGCATGTACATAATAAAAATAAGTCTGTTATATTCCACAACATACCACAAAAGCATTGTTAGGACTTTGGTGAGGATGGTTGGAAAACTTATTGGGGGAAGGGAAACTTTAGATATTTTACTTTAGGGTTAAGGGAACTTTAAGTTTTTAAAAAAATACTTAGACTTAATGAAAATAAAGTTTTAATATACTATAATTTAGCTAAACAGATAAAATATATTTAGTTTATTTTTACATATTCCAACAGGAACAACCGAAAATAAGAAAAAAATGCTTAAAAGCAAAAGTAGGTATAAATCTGGGGTTAATTCCTAGTTTAGGGTGCTTCTTGGCGCGTTTTCAAAAATCGCCAATTTGGCGCGTTTTCCTGTCTTGTCTCTGGGAGCTGAAACGCTCCCAAATTAGCGATAAATACGCAAAATAAGCAAATTGAAAAGCATAAATATTTAAGTTTTAAACAACAAAAATTATTGTACTTACATAACAACTGATTTTTTATTTTATTTAAATAATCATATTCGTCGTCTCACAAGTCATAGTGGATTTTTTTTATGTTTGTGGATACTATTTTAGAAGGAATTTTCTGTAATCTAAAACGAATTTTCTAAAATCTAAACACTAAACCATAAACCTGAAATCAAAACACTAATCATAAACCATTCAGGTAAAGCAATTTTCTGAAATCTAAAACCGATTTTCTGAACTCTAAAATTTTCTTTTAGCTGCAATCAGTCGTTCTTTCGTAATCCATTCAAGAAAAAGATTTTTTGAAATCTAAAATGAATTTTCTAAAATCTGAAGCTAAAATTTTTCGTTTAGCCACAACCATACACCACGCAATTTAGAAAAGCACGCTTACCTTCTCTTAAAAAGCATCTAATCCACAGAGAGAAACGGAGAATTAAATCCACAAACACAATTAACGGACAAGAATTAGTTTATCAAAAAAAAAAAAAAAAAACGGATCCGAAAACGTTTGTCGTTAACCCGTCCGAGCTTCCATAAGAAATGGTTTTTGGAAACCAATATAATATTCGAACCAACCGCCGCGCATGCGCTCCGTTAACACAAGCTGATTCTGCTCCCATACAAACACAGCTGCTCATGCGTGAAATCGAAGAAACGAAACGACTTAACTCATGTAAAGTAATACTAACAACATCGACTAAAACGTCTCACAAGTGCTTACATTACATGTATATATAGATTCCGTTTAGTAAAATTTAATTACTTTTTATGTGAGGGGGGCTGTGCCCCCCTCAACCGCCCTTATCTTTTTAGTAGAATAAATGTAATAATGTAAACAATAAGAGTCCCGTCAGAGTCAAAAATGCGCGCTACAGAAACAAAATGGCGGATTTCTACATGTTTGCCAGAATGCAAACTAAAGTCGCCAAGGTTACTACATTATACCTGTTATCGCCTCGTTGACGAAGAAGCACCCTAAACTAGGATTCAGCCAAATCTGGAGCTACAAAACAAAGAATAAAAGCTTTGATCGAAAATGAAAGAAAAAATATGCAGTGTTCTATGAAAAACTTTATTATAACGGCAACGAGTTACGGAACGACTGATGTTGTTAATTCTGAAGATTTAAATATGGATGAAAATGCAAGAATGAATTCTCAATCAACTAAAATTGTATGTGATAAAGCAAAAAATGTTGTTGAACCTGAAGATTATGTATCCATGGACATGGTTGAAAATGGAATTACGAAGCTTTCGACTGAAAATAATTCAAATGATGAATTGAAAGATATAATCAAATATGAAGGTGATGTATACATGGATGATATGAAGATTACTCAAAATGATGACACAAAAACATGTAATGAAAATGAAGTGAAACTTATCATTCCATCTAATGATCCAGCATTATGGGAAAAGAAACATTTTCATGAAATACGCGAATATTTTTCCAAAAATAAACCAAACCAAAACATTGATATGTTCAGTGGCGTCGACTACGTGGGTGCTCCGGGGCTCAAGCACCCACTGAAAAAATTCTGTGGGTGTGGAGCACCCACAGAAATTTTAGTACCAAGTCATACTTTGAAGTTCGCAAAAAGGGCTAGGAAAAGACGTTTATGTGGGTGCTTCGGGCTTATAAAAAAAAATTACGTTGGATGCTGAGCACCAGCAATCGTCTGATAACCCCAACACAGTGATGTACACTCAACGAGGGTCCCCCCACCCCAATTATGCCATTATGTAATATGAATATTTGTAAAGCATACTGAACTTTTTGCATTATTTCAATACTAAAATGCTTTATTTGCTTATTAGTTGTGTGATATTTTAAAAGTTTAAAAGAAAATCTTTAATGAGGCCAAATGTATGTGGGTGCTTCGGCATGGACGTCCATATGATATGGAGGGAGGGGGGAGGGGTTATTTCTTGCATTTGTAAGGTCATCGGAAATCGTGCTTTCAAACATTTTAGTACTGAAATAGTGAAAAAAAGGTTATCTAATATAAAAATGTTCACTATGCCGACGGCCAGTGGGAGGGAACCGAGTCCCCACCTACTTCCCTATATGAGCACCTATGTCCTTTATAATTCAGATGCGCATGAGGAACTTCGATGAGACAATCACTGGCGTAACTATAGGGCCGTAGAACGGGCAAAAACCACTGTCCCCCGGCCGGAGGGGGATCCTTTCCCAAATAGAAAGCTGGAAAAAGTGAACTGCAACATGTTGGTTGAGATTCTGTACAATGAGGAAGGACACTATCCAATGAATTCATTACGGGCCCTAATGGCATAGTCACTCCACTGATGACGATGAGTGCTTTGCAACTGCATAATTCGAAAATAAAATTTTAGTGAGGGACGGTTGTTTTTTTATGTAGTATGTCAGATCTCAAGCACCCACAGAAAAGTTTTCGTGGGTGCTAAATACTTGCATGTATTTAAAGGAAGTGCTTAATTTGCATGGGAGCTCAGCTTCACTACTTCTTTTTTCTCTGTGAAATTTTACACTAAATTTAAAATTTTAATTACCATCGAAATTGTTTCTGTTGATATTAATTTTATTACATTGCAACTAATACAGAGGTAACAAAATTCACGTAATACCTTAAATTAGGTAATTAATTTTGTAAATTGCAATACAAAAAAATAGGGCTCTTGCACTTTTTTAGATAGAAATTAAACCCTGTTTAAAGGCAACTGAATGACAGCTACTTTCAGCTTATCGCTGTAGTTCTGAAAAAAAAAAAAAAAAACATGAAATTTTGGTACACAAATACAAAAAAGTTAATTATGTCAATTATTTCAAATTTTTAGGATGTATGTTTTAGAAACTGCACTATACACTGAAATAAACAATAAACCTGTATCATTTACGAAACTTTTAGAAAAAATTCTTAAAAATCGAAAATTTTAAAGAACGTGTTATTCTTTATTTTGGTATGTAGTGCAGCTTATAAAGAATCATCCTAATTTTTTTCAAATCCTTGGTGCAATAGCTTACTTTAATTTGTGTACTAAGACCGTTATGCTGATTTTGTTTCTTCGGCATACACCCTTATGTGCCTTGGAACTGGAGTAATTATAATAAAATTCCAATAAGTAGTAACTTAGCACATACTCTAAAATTTTAAAAAGTGCATGAAAAAAAATCCAAACAGGTAGTATTTTTGTCTACTTAAAATAATAATAATTATTATAATAGTTTCTCATATGAGTACTAATTTAGAGGTGTATGGGGGGGTCATCTTAACTTTCAGACATTTTATCATGAAAATAATACTTAGAAGTTCAGTATGCTGTAAAAATGTTTACTATACCGATGACTAGGTGGGCTCAAATCTGAATCCCCCACTACCACTTGCCTTCCTATCTGGCGCCCATGGAAACAATGTCTTTCTAAAATTCAAAGCTTTTTCACAATGTGATGTGCGACTCCCTACAGCCCCACAGGCAATGCCTTTGCCCACTGCAGCCGAAGTTCTAAGTGCCCCCCCTTTTCTGACCCACAGACCTCATCCCAGAATCCTCGTCCTCCATGGGAAAATGTATGAATACAATGAGACTTGTGTTAGCCCAAGAGTACCGGAAAACGGAGAATTTGAGACAAAGCTGCTGGCTACAATCAGAAGAAAGTTCACGCGGGAAAGATAACACAGGAGTTAGGTGAAAGACTCATTCATGCTTTTATTGTAAATAGAGAACATCAAGGTCTGTCTGTTTACAAGCACCTAATATACAACACTTTGTATGTCTCTGACACAAAAAAAGATGCCCATTCATCAAAGAGTGTCGGCGCTTTGGTGTTAATTGAATGAGACTGAGGCGAAGCTTCTAAGGTATACAGGTTTGTGTCACTTTCTTCTATAGTCTCAATTTCCATTTCTTATTTTTGAATGATTTTAGTGCTCAGTTATTTATTGAAAAGGATGGAACAGACTGTGGTCCACACTAACATTTCGAGATGCCTTCCGTTTCATTTTCTGTGAATATTTTGTTCAATTTTTGTTCTTGTTTGACAAAGCGGAATTAGGTACTATTTGCTTTGATCTAGCCCAATGCTGTTTTTTAAAATTATACTGAAATCATGGGCGCATGAACACACATTACTGAAATGTATGTCTCTTGTTTTTTGCAAATTTGACCACTTAATGGTAGAGGGTAAAATATCTCTATTTCAGGAGGATGCTCAAAATCATGCCTGGAGGTTATATGGCCAACAATTCAAAATACTTTTTGAATAATTATTAACTCTAAGATAAACAACTTTTTTTGTTATGCTTTATTTTTCTGCTTGCATTTAAATAGTTACCAATCTTTTTTATGTGGTCCTACACACATTTCAACATAGAAAACGTTGCATTAATCCATTCTGATGAAACTATCTAGTTTTATTTTAAAGGTATAATTTTTGTAATTTCTTTAATTTGTTGAAAAAAAATGAAAAGAAAATTGGCAAGGCTTAGCTGCAGCTTTTTATAGGGGTACAAAAATGTAAAAAAACAAAAAAAAAAACAGGAAATGAATGAGCTGAGAAACAATACTATGAATAATATTTTTTGAAAACTCTGAGGATTTCAGACAGGGATGAGATAGATTAAACAAGAATAAAATTGATCGTGAATTGTTACATTCGAAAACTGATTCACTTTTTATACAAAATTTCGATGTACATGACAAGAAATTTGAATGATTGTGATATTATTGTTGCATGTTTTTTTTCCCCCAATAAATGTAGTAATACACTTTTCTTTTGCTTTGAAATTTATAATGATTAGTTAAAACCAATCAAAATTCTATCGCTAAAAGCAAACAAAAAAGTGAAATAGTGTAATACACCTCTTTCAGGTCTGATTTATTACAAGGGCAAAGGGGGTGTGCGCCCAGGAATCCTCGAATTTTGACAGAGAATTTGCGTAAGGCAAACACATTTAAGGTGACTCCAGCACAAGCAGATTTTTCTAAAACAAGGGCATTTCATCAGAAATACTTCATTACTTTAAAAAGAATCTTGATTTTAACTGGTTTGCTGTTATCGTTACTAAGACACAACGGTGGAGACTTTCATTCTATGCCCAGCGTTGCTTCACCGTAGTACAGATAATCGGATGCCAAAATTCACACTATTCACTTAAATTAAACTTTGAATGTCGCCTTCAACACTGGGAAAAAAAACACGCAATTTTGGTATATAAATACAAAAAAGAAAACTAATTATCTCAAGCACTTCACAATATTTAGGATGTATGTTCACAAGCTGTACTAGACACCAGAATAAACGAAAAATTTTGCAGAATGGCCACTCTTAGAAATATTTTGCTGTGCAGTTCCACGTTTAAGATTTTTTTCTGAAAGTTTCATGAAAGTTTTCGAATTTATTGCAGTGTGTAGTGCAGCTTGTAAAGAATCATCCTGAATTTTTTCGAATCCTTGGTGCAGTTAGTTTATTTTAATTTGTGTACCAAAACTGTGAGGCAGGTATCGTTTCTTCGATCTATATCCTCAGATATTGGATATTTTATGTGGAGCTAAATTGATTATTTGTATTACCCATTTCCCACTGGTAAAAATGTGCACGAAAAGTAAAATGATTGAGTAGTTAGGAGCAAGGAAGCAAAAAATAATAGGAAAAGATTGAAGGGTAGTTGGAAAAGATTCCATAAGTTGGAAAGTGTATCGTTATTCATGAGTGTGCCGTATTTTTCTTCCTTGTTCCATAAAAACCCATCTTCGGAATCGAAATCTATCTTAAAATCACCTACTAAAACTATTTTACAATCTTAGCCAAGTACATTCCAACTATACTCCCCCTTTAAAATAAATTGTCACTTTTTGGCACCAAACTTAGCGATCCTTTATCAAAAATTACAGACCTTGTGCAACTTTCAACATTTTATTAACCCCCCCCCCTCACCCCGGCCTTTTAGGGCACCCACAGAAATTTTGTAAAGTCAGCGCCTCTGGATATGTTGCATACTTCAAAATGTCGTATTTGTAATAAAGAAAGGAAACTGTCTAAAAATCATTTTTTTCGCAAAAAACAGAATAGTGAATTAGTGTGTAGAGATTGGCTAATATATTCAGAAAGCAAATGTGCTTTATTTGTAATTTATACAGTTCTTGTGATCAAGCACTTTGTAATCAAGGTTTCACAGACTGGAAAAATGTTTCAAATAGATTAAGTGAACATGAAAGTTCTTCAATTCATAGGCAATCTGTATTTTTACATTCAACTAGGTTAAGTGCTAAATCTCGCATTGATTTGTAGTTGAAGAGTATGAAAAAGAATGTAAATACTGGCAAAATGTAATAAGAAGGTGCCGTGATTAAATATTTGTGTGTTCGTGGTTTACCAATGTTTGGATCAAATGAAACCATCAGTTCACCATATAACGGAAACTTTTTAGGCAGCGTAGAACTTTTGAGCTTGTTCGACTCATTTATGGCTAACCATTTAACTCTATGGTAATATTGGCAAAGGAAAAACAAATTATTTATTCTCAACAATAGTAAATGAGCTTATTAGTGTCATGGGTGAATGTGTACAGAGAGAAATTGTAACGGAAATAGCTAAGTCCAAATATTATGGCATCATTGTGGACTCTACTCCTGATGTATCCCATATTGATCAACTTTCAGTTATCAATATGGGATACATCAGGAGTATTGATTGACTTTCAGTTATACATATTGATCAACTTTCAGTTATACGTTACACTGGTGAGCATGGACAACCAATTGAACAGTTAATAAAACCAGTGTTCATCCTAGGCGTTTTTCGAAGGGCGCTGCACCCTGCCCGCCCTTTAAAGCAAAAAATCCCGCCCTACTCGCCTTTTCAAAAAAATCGCCGCCCTTTTGCCCCCCGAAAACAGCGCCCAGCCTGCCGCTCTTCTAGCCCCGATTTCATTCAGGGCGCCATCCTCTCCCCTCTGTTTACATTTACTGTGTTGCGGCATCTCTTTCCTTTTTGTTGACATTAGTCAGCACCTTCAGATTCTATAGTGTTGATTCTAGAATGATTTGGCAGGTCTCAGCGCCAAATCAATCTAGTCCGTGCCAAATCAATCTTTTATTGTGTACATGTATTGCGTTGCGGCATCTCTTTCCGTTTTGTTGACATTAGTCAGCACCGCCACAGATTCTAGTGTTGATTCTAGATTGATCTGGCAGGACGCAGTGCCCGGCGGCCCTTTTATCGGCTTTTCAGTGCCCAGCTGCCCTATTTCTCTTCTTTCTGCCCTCCTGCTTTTGCATTTTTATTATTCTTAGTCAGCAATTACCACTTTTTTTTCCCTAAATACCATTTGCGGCCCATCACGAAAATACGTTAATTAAAACGTCCACTTCACAGAGCTACGATCAAGTACAATAACCCTATCATAAAAATAGGTTCGAATTAAAGCGACCCTTACACAGAAACAGTCTATAAAATTGGATCTTTCCCACAAGTGTAATTTATTAAAATGCCTTTTTCAAATATTCTATTCTTTGAGATCGAAATACTGTTACTGCCTTTTTCATTGTCTATTTTTTCATTTACACAAGCCGAGTAACCCGAAAAGGGACCCCTCTAGTATGTTTTGTTTTTGCTGACTCAAGAGAGAAGCCCGATCGCAGGGCAGAACAGAACTACGTAGGCATTTCACTTGGGAGTTGGGTGAAGAAAATACAGTTGGGAAATTCAAAATTTTATAAAGTTATCTAAATATTTCTGATTCCATCTGTCAATCCTCAAATATCGGTCGCTACGTTTAATAAATATGTAGTTGCGAATTATCAAACAATCATTATTCCAGTGTTCGTCCCCAGCTGTATATAGTTATTGCTCTTATCGATGTTTTTAATAGTTTTGCACACTAACAAGTTTATTTTTTATTTCCCCCCCTAAACGATTTCTGCTTTTTAATCGGCTTTCTTAGTACATATTATTCTTAATGTATAACAGTTATTTACTAATCATATATAATTACGAATGATACAGAAATTATGCCATAGCAAAACGACGTTTTGCTATTCGAAAATTCTGCGGGATTTGCTTGTTTGTTATGGCAAACCTAGACAAGGGATATCTCCTAAGGGGGTGCCTTGTTTGGATGACTTTTTAAGGAGTTCTAACTTGTATTGACGTTACATCTGGATGAAACCGATCAAAACTCCAGAGCGACAGTCACGCGGCTGCGGCCGGAACGTGGGAACTTCAACACTTCAGCCGTCAACCATGTTCAGTGGCTTAATCCACTCAAATAGATCTGAAAATCGAGCAATTTGTGAATACAACACATTATGCTTTTGCCAAATTAAGAGCATAATAATGATCTTTTGCTATAGCAGTGTAGCGCTAGGGTTATTGGTGCCCGGTGCGGTCCTTCAGTTTGCCACCACATTCTTTGAGTTCAGCATTCTGCCCCCATTTCGGTCCTTTTGTTTTCCACCATATTATTTTCAAGTGTCCTGCCGGCCACCATCTTTGTTTATAAATTACCGCCCAGGTAGACCCCCCCTCTTATTACGCAACAGTTTTAAGTATACAAAAGTGGAGTAACTGCAGAATTTAGTAAATCAGACTATTGACAAGATTTGGTATTCTAACTATTCATATTATATATCTTCCGACTTTTTAAAAGTTCTCTGTCAACATTTGAATGAATGAAGCAAAAAAAAAAAAAAAAAAAAAAAAAAAAAATTAAAAGCAATAGAAAGCTAGTTCTGGGAAAGGATGTCTTAAGAAAACAAATTGTGTCAGCTTATTTTCAGTTTTTAAAAACTTTTTTTAAAAAAATCGAAATAATTCTGGAAGGTTTTTTAATATATAATTTGTTTGAGTACATTTGGCAACAGGATGTTAATTATTTTTATTATTTTAAGCTGATTAAAAATATTTGATAGTTAAAATATTTAACATATTTTTTTTTTTTTTAAGTATTAAAGCAAGGTTTAAGAAAGAAGATTTAGTGTTTTTAAAGAGACCATTTTAAGTATGTTACAAAGAATTAAAAATAAAGCTTTATGAAAAATAAATTATTTAAAATATAAACTTTATTTCACACCTTTGGACAATTCTGTTAGTTAAAAAAAAATATTTATTTTATACCTGCTAGAAAACTTACATGTACTAATTATTTTTTATTTTAAAGAATAGTGCTTTTTAAAAAACTTATATTCACTTTTCATGAATGAGCAAACATTAAATTAGAAGTGAAAGAGAAGAACAAATATATTTCAGTAATTTGATTTGATATGGTGTTGTACATTCCAATCATTGGATGTAATACAAAATTTGCATGACTATGTCATTTATTCTAGCAATCTTTTGTGTTCTGAATTCAATTTTCCCAATTTCTACAGTTATCAATTAATGGATGAGTTAAATTGTTTGATGCGATTTTATATGTCCAATAGTAATAAGGGTAACTGAAAATCTTTATTTGGTACTTATTCAATAATTATTGCGAACAAAAAAATTTAAATAAAATTCTGATTTATATTATTAAATTTTATTATTTTTATTATATGCTAAACACATCTGTCCTAATCCACTTTACACTGACAGTCCTTTTCTGTTTAAAAGTTTGTACCAATATAGGTGAAACATCATATATGAATGCGATCCAGTAATTGTGGTCCAGTAGTGATAGTGTGATAAAATTGAAGAACAAAAATTAAGAGTCCCTCTGCCTAACGAATCATGTCTGGCTAAAAATTTTTGAAACCTTCTTCAATAAATGTGCTATTCTCATAAGTAATAAACATGTACGTTACGTAATTTCGAATAAAAAAAGATTAAGCAGAAAATTCAAAATTACTTTTATTAAAACTTCTTTTTTTAAAAATCAAAAACTTTTTACAGATTTAATTCACATATTTATGTCATGTAGTTTAGAGCAAAATATTATCAACAAATCATTTTTCCTATTTCGCTTACACTTACTTCTACAGGATATTTTCTCCAAAAGGTGGAAAAAACTAAGACAAATTGGAAAAAATCTAACTGCATTGTAGTCAGAACACATATTACAACTCTATATGTTAAAGTTTCATCAGGGATCAGATAGTTTCAAACCGGTTTCTATATATGTTAGCTACCTGTACATTCTCATGGAACCCCAAAGTGCCTTTTTTGATAACAGGGTGCCCCTTTTGAAATCCCCCCCCCCCCGACGACCCTTTCTTTCTAGAGTCAACACTATTCTAATCACCTCCTCTTGTAAGTTAACCATTTTTTTTTATGCTTATATAGCTATACGTGCAAATTTTTAAGTGCGAATTATTTTATATGTAGACACCTCCCCCCCTCAAAATAAAACTAGATACGATAAATGCAGATTTAATATGAAAAAACATTGTATCGTTGGCTGACCTTTTTTCTAAAAAAGTAAATGGCTTATATCCGCTTAGTATATTATATATATATAAATATATATATATTCATATAGTGCCTCTTTATATTCTGACGTGCCCATGAAAGCTTAACTTGCTCCTTTTTAAGGACTAGCACCCTGCCCTTTTTTATCCTAGTATGATCTCTGATAAAACTTGAGCCAATATATAGCCATACTTCTAGTAGTTTATGTGAAACTATACTGAATGTGTTTAAAACACTGAAAATTGACATTAAAAATTGTCGTGGACAATCATTTGACAATGCTAGCAATATGGCTGGTAGGTATTCTGGCTTATAAGCCAGAATAAAAGCTGAAAGTTCATTAGCTGAGTTTGTACTGTGCTCAGCACACTTTTTGAACTTGGTTATATCGGTTGCAGTTGAATGCTGCCATCAATTCATTGGTTTCTTTGGACTTCTTCAAAATGTTTATAATTTTTTTTCTGCTTCTACACACAGGTGGGAAATTTTAACATCCAATCTTTCTGGCATAGAAGGTGGATTTACTGTAAAGTCACTATCTGGTACAAGGTGGTCTGCATGTGCAGATGCTTCAAAAGCTTTAAGAAAAGGATACGTACCAATTAAAAACGCTCTAAAATGTATATTTGATGATACTGATGAAAAAAATACTACTCGACATGAAGCAAAATCTATATTATTAAAATTAGAGCTATTGGAAAATGTCATATTGTTTGGGATTCAGTTTTACAAAGAACTGACGAAGTTAATAAAACATTACAGAGACCAACATGCAGTTTAGCAATTGTTGTCCCTTTATACAACTCTTTGATCACATTTGTGGGAGAATTGAGGAATAATTTTGACAGTTTTGAGACTGATGCCTTTGAATTATTGGGAACGCATGCATCCTATAAAGATGTTAGGAAGAAAAAAAACTCCCAAAAGCAGAATGCTTGATGATTCGCAAAGTTAAGATGCTGTGTTTGATAATCGCAAATCATTCATTTATGAATGTTTTTATGTATTATGCGATTCTTTATTAATGGAATTAAAGAAACGAAAAGATGCATACCTAAATTTAGAGAAAAATTTGGTTTTTTATATGAAGAATTTTCAGCTGATACTAAAGAAAAGATCTACACAGGAGCCGAAACATTACAAAAAAATATATTCGGTGGATCTGGATACTGACTTCCCTGATGAATTTCTGCAATTTAGAAGTATGAATTTAAAAAGTTGTGATCCAGAACTAAAGACTTTAAAAGAATTGCATATTGAACATACATTTCCTAATGTTGAAACATGCTTTAGAATATTTTTAAGCATGCCAATTTTGAATAGTTCGAGTGAACGTTCATTTTCATCACTTAAAAGAGTAAAAAAAAAAATTTAAGATTTAATTTAGGACAATCTAAACTTAATAATTTAAGTGTATTAGCTGTTGAAAATGATATAACATCTAAACTCAATTTCGAAGAAGTTATAAAAATCTTTGCTGAAAAAAAATGTAGAAAAAAGCCTCTTTCAAAGGCAAAGTTTTATTTTTATGTGCCTTGTTAATAAATTTTGTTTAAATTTTGAAAATATTCAGACTTTTTTTTTCATTGATATTTATGGTAAGTTTATTGTTACAAGGTAACTATTCACTTGAGAAATTAATTTATTAGTTTAACTACAGTCAACTCTCTGAAATCCATGTATCTCTTATCCGTCAAATTTTTTGGATGTGAACAATGAAAAAGTAACAGTAAATTAACATTCATTATTTATCAATAAAGTTATCTTATTTATAAGTAGCCAAAGAAAAATGTAAACAAAACAGGTCTTTATAATCCACAAAACCCTTGGTTAATAACGAGTTACGTGGATTTCAGAGAGTTGACTAATATCTTATTTTAATAAAAGAAAACTAAGTTACATGTATCATGTTGTTAAATGCAATATAAAATTTAATTTTGAATTGTAGAGTTGAAGAAGTATGTTGTGTGGTGTAAGATAGAACTTATTTGATAACCAAAATTTTTAAATCAGCAAATCTTTTCTGAAAATTTAGTTTATTTCATATGCTATATTTGAAATCGATATTATATGTTGAAAAGAGAAGAGGTGCTTGTTGTTTATACTGTCAACCGAACCAAAGCACCAAGGAATAAATATTGTCAAGTTTGTGTCATACTTAAATAATAATATTAAAAAGAACAACAATTGTGGCATGAAATACTTCATTATCATGGCCTTTATGTTATCACCACATATAACTGTCTCATTCGTAAAAAAGTGAGAAAATATTAGGATCACGACAATCCCCCATTTCATTAAATATTAAATCGAACATGTATGAAGATTCCCTCCACCCCCCATTTTTGATTGGGTGTTGCTATGCAATACGCATACAGTGATTTGGTGAATTAAATAGTAAGAATATTAGATATAACTATAGGGTTACTAGAAATGGCACATCAGCATATTTTACTAAGAGTTAACGATAAAACTAATTGAAGCAAAAGTAGCAAAATAGATACATTTTTGAAAGAAATAATGATAAAAAGATTTAAAAAAAATTACACATGGCTGAAACAAATAAAGCATTCAAATAGAGAATTCTTCAGTAACCTTTCTAATGTTAGCGAATGCAGTAAAAAGTATTAGTTTAATTGCAGAAATGTTACATGTTATTATGTAAGCTCAATAACAGAAAAGATATTTTGAGTGTCATGTCACGTTTTAGGAACAATAATGTGATACAAAAGTTTTATAATGTGACAATAATGCTTGATTTTTATATTATGCAAATGAAAGCGAAATTTCTGAGATTAAAAAACAACAAATTTTGTGCTGTATGGGTTTGCATGACAAATAGTAAAATTGTTTGTTCCAGTTGCTTCCAAAAACGCGATGACAGGGATTCCCTTTCCGTATCCCTCGTTGCTTACTACATTAGCGTAACCAGGATTTTATTTCAGGGGCAGCTGTGTATCAAATTGTAAGTTAAATATCGTATTGTAAGCTAAGTAAAGTGTACCATTTCGGGGGGTGGAGGGCTACAGCCCCCTCTGGTAGACTCAACGATTGCTTTTGTAGCTTCATTGGATGAAAATATATTCAAACGCAAGCCCAGCATTGCGTGAGCTGTCTAGTGTGAAGCTTCGACGGATGTTTTTTTTTGGCCCCTTTTATACTGATATATTATGCATATATTCACACATAGATAAAACGTTTAATTCACACACACACACACACACACATATATATATATATATATATTAATCATCTATGTACATTATATGCGCAATACATAAACACTTCTCACATTTCCATAACAGAATATAGGGTCATTTGTTGATTTGGGGACCTAGAGCAACTGCCCCATCTACCCATGTCTCATTTAGACTGCGAACACCAGAATAAACTCATACACACAACTCACCAGAAGTAAGCAATAAACGATTTCATTTATTCGTAAGAGGGGTTTATTAGACTGTCTTGAAAAAGAGAAAACCTTTATTACCTTTGACATGATAATTGTATAATTATGTTGGTGTTTAAATGCTATGTTTTTAAAATAAAAATTTGAAGAATGCGAACACGTGGAAATAAAGTATTCGTTTTCCCAATGATACTTAAACTGTTCAAATGAAGATGTAAAAAATATTGAATTAATAAAAATATTTGCTAGGATAGCAAAAATTAATCATTTCATTTATAAAATATCCTGTACTAAATAAAATTATGAAGATCTACCTAAATTTTTTAAGAACAATTGTGATTCAACAGAAATTTCAAAAATTATGTTTTAGCAGTTATATAATAAGCCTCCTGAAATATTTTTAATTGATTTTCCCTATTCAGGATAGTAAATTAGGGGTATTCAAGTATCACATATGCATATTTTTAGTCATTTTGACCCTCCCCCCCCACTCGTACGAAAAAATAAACTAGAGTTAGCCCCCCTCTCTCTTTTGCTTGCGTAAGGTATTATGACATTTTGTATGTCATTACTATTTGGCAGGAAAAAGTACTTCCTTATAAATTGCATTATTAATCCTACAAATTTATATTAATAAACATATACAGTGGAACCCCGATCTATCGTTCCCGCATTCATCGTTTTCCCGTATTGATCGTTTTATTTCTATAGTCCCTGCACAAACTGTATTCAAATAATGTTCACAAAACCCGCATGTATCGTTCGTCAAAAATTCGCTTTCCCGCGTTCATCGTTGTAAAATGTTTCTTCTGACCGAAAAGAAATTGAAGATCAAGTGGATCAATATGGCTTACAAATCTAATTACTTCCTGGTATGATATCTTGGGTTGATGATGGTATAGATGAAGAGTTCTTACATCCAACAGGGATGTGTATAGTGTGAATTGTAGTGATTATATTTCCATTGATTTAGATGTAACAACGTGCGATATCCTAAGAATGGAAGAAATGTGACGCAAAAAATGAAAATAATGGCGAAGAAGCTGAGAATAATATTCATGCCGATGAGACTGAGCCAACTACTTTATCCTACGCAATAACGGTATTTGAAATTGTAGGACTTTTATATACAAACATGAATACAGATAAAAAGACAAAAAAAGTATTGCAAATCTTGAAAATTTTGTTTAATTAAAAGATTAATGAAAAACCCAGTGTAAGATTACTGTTTTTTAAATATCACTTAATTTTTGCACAATTTCAATTTGTTTCTTTTACAGTTTGGTAACAAATTTAGTATTTTTGGTATACTGTATAAATTGTGTGTATTCATACATACTGTTTTCTTCATATTTTGAATTTAACCCGCATTCGTCGTTTTCCCGCATGCATCGTTTTTTACTACGCACCCCTTGAAAAACGATAGATCGGGGTTCAACTGTATAGGAGTTGAAATGATACATGTATTCAGCTTTTCATAGTCACTACGTCAGCACTCTAGTACTGCTCAGTAGTTAGCTGACAGCAAGGGGGGGGGGGGGAGGTCAGTGTGTTCAGATCAATTTTGGAGCACACAAAAAATCCCATTTTGTGCTGATTTATAGTAGCTTTCTCCCTTCCTCCTAGGGTATGGGGGGGCTTGACCCCCTCCCTTTCCTGCACCACTGTGAAGTTTCGAGATAACAGCAAGACGCCCTTACCCCATGCTTGTTGTTGTATTACACTGTAATTGTACACTGTACTGTGTTGTATTACACTGTATTAATTTCTTTCTTATTTAATGCTTACGTACGAATTGTCGTCACCCTTGCCCCTCCTTGTCAGAAAAAATAAGCAGACCGGGAACCGCCATCTCCCCCCCCCCCTTATTGATTACGTAAAACTTGAACATAGCCGGCTTGAACATGTACGGCTGTTTACCAACAATAAATAACTTCTGATAAGAAAACCCGCTTTCGAAACCTCCCAAAGTGAGAAATACCATCAATCTCAATCCATCACGCTCCCCTCTTTTCTTAATCGACCTACAAGAACAGATTTGAGAACTTATCAATTCTCTCTCTCTTTTCTTAGATTTAAATTATTCAAAACTAATTTTAATTAAAACTGGAAGTAAGTTTAAACTTTCCTCGATAAAGTAATTATTTTATTTTTTAAACATAGTGAATTTCAAAAGTACTTTTAACTATTTATATCTATAATTGACTGAATTTTCAAAAATTTATCTCATTCCTGCCAAACTATTTTTTTGTCAAATGTGCTGGCAAACTATTGCCAGTGATATTCCAAACCAACAATTATTTCATGTGTCTGACATTTATCTTGGCAAAAAATCATTCATCTTGGTGGACTGCTGGGATAATATATAAGTACATTTTTTTTATTTCTTTCATAATTGTTTACAAGAAAAATCCCTGTATTTTCCTATTATAAATTGCTAAAAATTCAAAATGTTGGCACACCATGGAAATCTATTCGATTTTCCCCAATAATGTAGGCAGGTATGAAACCTATCACTAAATTTAGATTAAATTTTTGAAAGATGAGCTTTCCTCTCATTTTATCATGTTTTTATTAATTCACTTTCTTTACAGTTCAGTTATTACTGTGCGAACATGTATCATGTAGGAAAGTATTGTAACCATGAAAAAATTCAACTTAGAGGTTTTTAAATATTTACACGTTTTGTCATAGCTACCAAGTGTTCCGTTTATACGGATTCGTTCCGTTTTTTGAGCTTTGTTCCGTAAATACGTTTTTAAGCCAAAATGTTCCATTTTTCAGCTTCTGTGTAAGGATTTTTAAAAATTAAAAGAAAAAAGGGAGAACATGTACATTTTTAGCTTTTGATAAATCATTTATCCTTGTAAATAAGGCAATAAATTTAATTGAATGATATTTACCTTATTCTTTCAAGTATTTATTACATTAAGCACTTAAGTCTTGTAGAAATAAGTTAAGAATAATTTATTTTTATAAATTAATAATTATATAGGCACATCATCTCTCTACACATGATAATTTAATTCTGTTAATGTAAGATTTTTAATTGTATATTTAACCATACATTTAATGACCACGCACTGTGTTCCTTATTTCTGATTTTATGACCACGTGTTGTGTTCCTTAATCTTTTCCTGGAAGGTTGGCAGCTATGCGTTTTGTGGTCTTCTGAATTCATTTATACTATTTTTATGAGGTTTATGTGTGTGTGTATGGGAGTGAACACAATAGCACCTAAATGGTGCATTCAATTGAGCTGAAATTTGGTATACACAGTCAACTCGGCATATAGTTAACTTTCAAATACAGTGAACACATTTCCTTAGTCCTGATTCACATACATTAGAAATGTACATAGCATTTTTTGGTTTTAGTGAACTATGACTTCGGTTATAGTGAACTTAAAAATTTTTGAATGGTAGAGGCAAATATTGTTCAATTCCCATTAACAGTGTCTCTTTTGTGTTTGATTAGAGTGTCGAGTTTTACACTATCAGGTTGTATAAATGTTTATAATTGCAGGATATGGGGAACGAGCAACCAATACGCTAAACGTGAAAAACCCCAACTCCAAGTGGTCCCAAACGCTGTAGTGTTACAGGGACTAGCTACGGTGCGATGTTGAGAGAACAATTGATTCCAGCATTGCAAGAGAGACATTGTTTAGAAACTACGGTATGTATGCAGGATGAAGCACCCCCTCACATTGCTAACATTGTTAAAAAATTACTACATGATACCTTTGGTGCGGACAGAGTCATAAGCAGAGGTTTCGACAACTCTTGGCCCCCACATTTACCGGAACTTAATCCTTGTGATTTTTATCTGTGGGGACATCTGAAAGATATGGTTTATAGAGAACGACATGCCTCTTTTGCTCAATTGAAATCTAGCAGAACGAGACGTGAGGTGTGTTACACCAGAGATTTTAAATGCGACGGTGGACCATGCTGTTTTACATTTTCAGCATGTGGTTACATCAGGTGGATCGCATATTGAGCACGTCATGTGATAATTTCATTGAATAAATAATGGTTTGTTTTCCAAACCGTCTTAATGGATTGTTTAATTTGTGATCTTAATTTACGTTAATTTTTGATTACATGATACTGTAAAAATATAATTACTGCAGCGAATTGCATGGAATTTTGACAAACTGTAAATGATGTTTTATATTGTTGTACGCCTCTAATTCCGACATTGTTCTTTCGTTCTGTAAATAAGCTCTCATCTATCTCAACTACTTTTTCAAGACCACTGATTTTTTTTTTACTCATATTTCTGTTAATACTGATACACAAACTTCTCTCAAGTAGTTGTTCTAATCTACAACTGTATTATGATTCATATCCAGTTGTTTTTCACACCATTTGACTGATGTCTTGGGTCTCGCAAAGGGCAAGTGTTAGCTTATTTTCCGGGTGGCCCCTAAAGTGATGGCCGGACCCACTGATGTTTCTTTTGTGTCTCGCAAATGACCAGCATTAGCATATTTTTCAGGGGGCTGCCTAAAGTGATGACCGGACCCACTGATGTTTTTTTGGGTCTCGCAAAGGGCAAGTGTTAGCTTATATTCCAGGGGGCCCCTAAAGTGATAGCCGGACCCACTGATGTTTTTTTGTGTCTCGCAAATGACCAGCATTAGCATATTTTCGAGGGGCCCTTCCTCTTTTGTTTTTAATAGTTTGTTATTTTTCCTTTAAATAGTTGTTCCATTAAAAAAAAATATTTCGTTTTCCTAAATCACCATTTTGTTTATGTTTCTGCATCTTAAGAAAATAATCACAAAAATCAAGCGTGCTTCCTCTGTAGCTGAATCTCACAGCCTTTAGTGTCCCATACGTGTTGCCGAACGAGAAAAGTCAAAATTATTGGAACCCAGAGATTATGAACTAAGCAGAGCAGAAGAGGTTCAAATCCCAGAGACGTTCCACAGAAAAGTGCCAACTCACCAGTTTGTTGACAATCGCCAAGTGGTAGGCTAAAGCACATTTTCACTGTTCACTCAAAATACAAATGTAGTAGTAAAGATTTTTAACGACTAAAACATTAGTCTCATTTAAATCTTATAACCAGAAATAGTCACAGAAATCTTCAGAGTAAATAGAATTTTACAGTGGCGTATGCAGACTTCCTTCAAGGGGGGGTTATAGACATAACTTTGCGTTAAAATGCATAGTATTTAAGCTAAAAAATGAAAATTTATGGACATTTTGTTAAAAAATTTTTTGACAAAGGGGGGGGGCGGGGTTCAACCTCCCCCCTTGCATACGCCACTGGAATCATAATTGTTGAAAGAGAAAATGGGGAGAAGGTAGTGATACTTCTTAGAATATTGCTTATAGCATCAGGCGCGTAGCCAGGAAAATTTTTCGGGGGGGGGGGGAATATGTGTATAAATAGACGGAATTTCAATACTAATATAAAATTTTCGGGGGGGGGGATATATCCTGAATTCCCCCCCCCTGGCTACGCCCCTGTATAGCATTCCACATTTTAATTTTTAAGTGAATTGCCAAATGAGTGCAGTTATCTAAAATTAAAGAGTAAGGATAAATGATTAATAACTATTCAAATGGTAATGATTATTGAACTTCATTTAATATTATAGCTATCTAGTTATTATAATGAATAATTTTATCCTTTAGAAACAAAAGAGTAGATTTTAATATTTATCCTCCCAATAAAACTCCTTTTGAGTATTATATTATTTTTCCTTGAAAAAAGAAAGAAAAAAATCCAGTAAATCGTAATCGACACAGTATAGACAAAATCGATGTTTATTTTATGAATGCATTGCATTGTGGATATACATTGTTTATTTACATTCGCCACCTGCCACCTCAAGAGTCAAGCAATCTGAACATGGTCTGAAATTACAAAATACTTTTATCTGATTCTAAAAATATTTTTTTCACAATTAAAATAATTAGAAACCATTCATGAAATAAAAAATCAAATAAGGGAAATTTTTAATATGTTTTTTATATTCTTAAAAATTTGATTTCTATTAAGATAAATATGCAAAGTGTTCTTGAACTGAAGTGAATTATTTAATAATATCTTTCTTATCAGCCAAAAGAGATAGCAAGCCAAATCGAGCAACCCACTAAAATCTCGTAACCCAGGACAAATCGTTTCAAGTGTGAACACAAATGGCGCGAGCGAAAAATCCAACTAGCGCGAGCGTCGTCAAACCGGCGCGAACGACGCAAGTGTGAAAAGCATACTACAATGCTGACGAAAGTTCTTGCTTTTTAGAAATTTGTATTCAGTACTAATCCGTCAACAATGGGTACTTCAGCTAGTAAGTACAGGGCTCCCACCAAATTTTCTATTAAAAAAAAAAGGGAAAAAGGGACCATCTCTAAGAAAAAGGGTCCAAAAAGGAACTATTTAATAGAGATGTAACGAATAGTGATTTGGCCGAATACCGAATATTCGGCTCATAGTTTAGGCCGAATACTGAATATTCATTGGCCGAATATTACATTTTTTAAAATTTCATTTTAACTTTAAATAAAATATTGCTTTTCAATTTTGTAATTACCTACTAAATAAAGATTAATTAAAATTCATTTTATAATATTTGTAGGTACTTAAAAACAAACAACAGTATATTATCTGTAAAACTAAAAAAATATTGGTCATGATAAAATATCTTTTACAAAATTAAACACTAATAACTGCATAATTATATTTTGAGATATGAATAATTTAATAAATAATCTAAGGTAAATGTCACTAATATGGTAACTATACATAATCACATCATGTTTTAGGTTTTACAGACTCTGAGCAAAACATGTTTAACAGCTTTTCAGAATTATGTTTGTAATTAAGGATCTGGAAAAATTCCTTCTACCCCTATCCAATAAAGAAATTAAAAAAATCAAGTCAAGTAGCATCAATAAGTAGAAAAGTCTGCATTTCTGTAATATTATTATTGCATTAGATTATGTTTCATTCAGTTTAAAATTCAATGAATTAGGATATTTTATTTTATGAGGTTAAATGATTGAAGTATAAATAAGCAGTATTATTTGTAAATGCATTAAAAAATATATATTTCTCTCTTCTTTCTGAAATTATTCAGCCGAATATGTTGCAATATTCGGCCGAATATGTGTTCAGTATTCGGCCTACCGAATATTCGGCCAACTGAATATTCGGCTTACCGAATATTCAGCAAAACAGCTGAATAGGCCGAATACCGAATAGTGGTCGAATATTCGTTACATCACTACAATTTAATAAATGGTCATTTTTAAAGGAATAAAAAATTTCCTCTGAAATACAACCTCAATTTTACATCTCCCACTTCTTATGTCCTTTACACTGAAGTAAACACAGTGAAAATATTCTCACATGAATAATATAAAACTTCACTAAACCACTTTTAAGTTTTCATACATTATTTTTGAATTGAATATTTTGAAAGATACAAAATTGAGAGTTCCACTGCATAATTTATTCAGTTAGCAGAAATGAGTTCCCTAATACACACTTATTGTTCACAAAGAAATAAAATTGAAAGATTTCATTAAGCAAATGTGTAACATTATTCTGGAAATGATTACTAACACACATAATTAGATGTAATCCTGGCTCTCATAATAACTAAACAAAGCTTAAACTACATTCTTGTAGACTCATGCAAAATTATTTTAACTTAGCTGTACTTACAAATAAAACAAAAATACTTATCTGCACAAATAAACAAAGGCATAAATTCTTTTTTAAGCCATATGCAAAACAAAAGCATTAGCTTAAATGTAGCCCCAAATTAAGGCCCCAAACTTGACCCCCAGGCTTGAAACCTCACATCGTATATTTTTCAAACTTCATTACATATTTTGAATTTAATGTGAAACTCTGAATGATAAATTACTGATTTGTGAAACACTTACCTTTTTGCATTCTAAATCCAGTTAAAATCTATTGATCAAAAGATTATCTTCCTAAATAATAAAAGGAAGGGAGGGGATGGTGAAAGAAAAAGTCTAAGTGGCCAGAAGTTTTTTATTGAAATTGATAGAAAATGAAGGATTTACATCTTATTTCCATTTAAAGATTCAAGTATGGGAATATATATAATATTATTTCATGTCTAAGTATATCAATTGGGAAGTTATCATTAAAATTATAAGACACTTTAAAAATTCTTAGAACATAATTAAATTAGTTTTGGGTTTCTTTGCAGAAAACTTTGTAATTATGGTATCCTTTCTTTTTTCTATTTTCTTTTTGATCGATTGTACAACCTTGCGACTGCCCATACATTCTTCATTGGATTTCACTAAACCTTCTAACATGTGGTTTGCACTAATTTTACTTCAGTATAGTCACCTTTATCTAGAGCTTTTTTCAGTCTTTTATTAGCTTCTCCAAGAAGTTTATTAGAAGCCTTAACTTTCCGCCTAACTTAGAAGCCTAACTGTTTTCTTTCTCTTTTTCAACTTTCAGTTCATCTTTAAACTTGTCGATATCTTTTCTTTTCACTAAGGTTTTTCATCTTTTTCTAAGAGCTTTACGCTCTTCTTCTTCCTTTATTTTTTTCTCACATGCTTCTTTCTTTAATCTTTCTTGTTCCAGGTGATGTTTATAACTTTTACATGATGCACTACCTAGTGAAAGTAATTTTTTTGGTATTGGTGCGAGCTCTGGTCTATTCTGATATTGTTTTAATGCATCATGAACTGTTAATTTGGCATTTAAAGTTCTAATCGACATAGACGTTTGATCTTCAAACATGACTTTTTTTGATTTTGAAAAATCTTTGTTCGATATCAGGACTACCATGTACAAGAATTAGAGAAATTTTCACTACTTCAGTCAGCACAGGATATTCAATCCTATTAGCAATTTTTATTTGAAAGACTCTATTCCAAAAATGATCCACTCTTTAAGTTTCTTCTAAATTTTCAAACTGAAGGAGATTCCATTCATCCACAAGATTTTCAGTATTAACTTCAACAGGTAAATAAGTAATTTAATAATATTAAGTTCACTTTCTTTGATTTTTTTCGGATTTAGACAACTAAATATTCTTAATTTTTTTTATTCCTTCTGCTTCTTTAAAATATAACTACCTGCTGCAGCAGTGTTTCTTAACAGATAATAAGAAAGATTCTTTTTCTTGTTTTGATAAGGAAGCTAACCCAGTCATAATATCATTACTAAAGAACATATCACTATTAAGAATAAGGTTTTCAGATTTAAAAACATCTTCTGTTTCATTTTCCTTAAAATCTTCAATGCTTTCATTTTGACAGATGCGTCCCATTATTGCAAGAACTTCATCAATATGATCATGTATTGCATGGATCAGGGGTTCTTCTCTTTGAAACATTCCTGTGAATTTAGTAAATAAGGATGAACTTGACTTAATAAACATAAGCTCCAATTTAATTGTTTTCTTTTTTAGAAGGGGGATTATTTTTTCGCATTGTGACTTGTGAGTGATGTGAATCTACTGTGTGGTCACTGTGAAGTTTATTTGTGACCAGTTGCTTGATGAGTGGTGTAATATTCCCCAAGATCAGATTGATCATTTGATACTCGTCATGCCTAGGCGTTGTCAGGCCTGTATTGCATTGTCCGGGAGACATACTCCGTATTAACCATCCTACTAACCATGTTATACTGTTTTTTGTAAATAGGTTCTTTTTTGAAATTTGGTCAAGGGAGTAAAACTTGCAATTTTTATTAATTATGTCAAACATATAGCATCTTTTTTGCTCTTTACTTTTTGTTTAATAAATAGACTTTACAAATAAGTCAAATTTGTTTTGCTTCTTTCTCTTTCTTTGCCTGAACTTCATTATCCTTAATTTATGGACATGAGTGTATGTTTCGATAGCGTATGTAGGTTTAAATTTCGGATGGGGGGGGAGGGGAACTATACGGTATTTTAAACCTTATTGTTACTAGAGTAAATACAAATGTCTCAAAATTGCTGTTTTTTTATAATTGCTTTGAGTTTTCAGATGGGCCCGGAACCCCCCCCCCCCTTTAAATACGTCCCTGGTATGTTTGAAAGTTCCACTAGGAAATTTTTGTGGTAAAACTATAGGTCTAAGTCATAAATACTTTATTTTATCTAATGCATGTTTTTCCAATTAATTTTATTTATTTTTATATGAAATCCCTTTTAGGCAAAATACAGCAAAAATATAAATCTTATCCCTCATACCTTAATATATATCAAACCCCACATGTCGCACATTACAAAATTTATTTCATAACCAAATAAAAAATTTCGATAAATCATTAGTTTTTTCGGATGAATATTTAAATAAAACAGCACATTATCTCCTGAAAATAATTTATGTGGAAAAAGAAAGATTTCCAAGATTTTTAATTTATATTTATTAATTATGGTATTTTCCCTCCATTTATAAAATACTCCAGAAAATTTTTAAATTTCCAAAAGAAGCCATGCCAGAACTAGCTATTGCAGCAATCAGTTTACTTTTAAAGCAACCTGAGCAAGGTAATCACAGCGTTGAGGTAAGATGCTGGCCTACGAAACAGTGTGTTGAGGGTTCAATACTGGATCTGAGCATTTCCTTGCCTGGGAGTTTGGTGCTGCCATCTAGTGCATGTTCTCGGTAACTCTTTTTCTCCGCATTTTTTCGCTGTCGCAAAACTGTCCCAAAGCGACTTCTCTGAAGGGTCGCAATGTGACTACTCAGCGAGAGGACATAGGGACTCAGGGGTGACTTTGCTGCGGAGTCGCGGCGACTGTTTGTAACTCTATTATGACAGTATCGTGTGGTCGCATTTCAGTCACAGGGAACGGTTGTGCTATTAGGGTACCCATTAATCTTTCTTGTTTTGATGGTATATATTTTAAGAAATATTCAACTACTGCATCCCATTGTTCCAAAACTCTATCAGCAGATGTTTGGAGAGTTAGCCATTGTGTCTGAACATGTTTGATGAAGTGTACTTGTTTTAACCCTTTGGTACATTGAATGTTGTTAAAGTCTTCACAGCAGGAAGGCCAGTCTTTAAAATAGTAATAAAGGCTTATAATCAAGTCTGACGCATCGTACCCCAGTTCTTCCAGACCCTTTTGAAATGCATTATGCATCATGTGAATGTTACAAAACCTGATGTTAACAAGTACTTTTTACCTTAGTGATTTGACTTTATCATTCATCAATTGGAATATTTTCTTGTTAACATTTGGACCGTCACTTCCTAACATTAACAATTTTGTCAAGGATAAATCAGCATTTTCTATTGCTAAAATTATATTCGATAACAGTTCTTCAGCTGTTGCATGTCCCATATAAAAACTTTCTAGATGTCTATTACAGACTTCTCCTGTAGCTTCAGACCAATACCTTAACTGTGTTTGCAGCTCTTTGTGGACTGCATTATTGGTCGTTTCATCGAATTGTAAACTAAAAACACTTGACTTTACTTCCATTAAAAACAAATCTCGAAAATAAGGGGCCAATGCATCAGTCAAAAGATATACCAATTTAGTGGGACTTAAAGAAAATTGCTGAGGAACTGCACCAGGAGTTGGGAACATTGTTTTGAACAGATTTGCAATTCCTGCACATGACTGAGCAGAAAAATCTGCTGCGACAGTTTTCATGCTCCATTAAAGTTCAGCTACAAGAGCTGATTCATGGCTGAACTGCAAACTTAAACTGAATGATGCTTTGCTGCAATTTTTCTTCGATTGAAAACTACTCTTATGCTTCTCGGTTTTGTAATTATGCTTCTCGGTTTTGTAATGTTGCCCGATTGCATAAAACACCTTTTCAATAGATACTGTGTTCTCACAGACAAAGCAAAACAAATTATTGTTTTCTCTCTTCCCCCAGTCTGAAACTTGATTGCCATCATCATCAGTCTTTCTTAACCATTCATTTAAAAAATTACATCTTCCTATGATGATAAAATCTGAAAGTAAATATGAGGCTTATAAATTGTTTTATCCATGAAATAAATTGCTGACACAATTTTAAGGTACTTGTTTATCATCAGGGGCCACATAAATTTAATCCCCAAACAAGAGATATATAGCCAAAATATTGGTAGTGATATCTTGACAAATTAATTACATTAAAATATTCTTAGGAATCAAGTGAATGTTATTGGTAATATTTATTATTGCCACATTCCTGTTTCAGGATCTTTTATGGGTAACATTTAGAGCCACCATTCTCAAAAACTAATTTAAAAAAATTAATACAATATGAAACAAATTAAAAAGTACTTACATGTTAATTCAAGGAAGGCTACATGTAGCGTGCAGTCGTCACCTCACCCGTGAGTTTTAAGTAAACAGACAACGGCCTGATTCTCTTCGTATCAGATATTGGTACCGGGACAAAGCCACATATTCCGCCAATCACCGTCTTCAGATGAACGTTAGTGTGTTCTGGAAAAAAGTGTTGCCGGACTGGTTGCTACGATGTGACGTAGGAAAACAAAACTCAGAATTTAATTTATACAATTCATAAGCCATACATAAGCCATGTTCTTTTTACTTTTTTTTGCTGTTCCATTTTGATATATTGTAGCAATAAGAGATAATACACTTTCCATTTGAATTGGCGATGTGAAAGTTAAATTAATCAGGCCTTTAAAATATTTGACTTTTTATTTAAAAAATCTATTGTTCTTGAAATTAAATTAATAACCATCTGCCAGGACTTCGTTAATATTTTGAGCAGTTCGCAAATTTTTATTCTGTTGTGGAAAAGTTTTTTTTTTCTTTTTCCAAATATTTTACATTTAAAACAAAACTCAGAATTTAGTTTAATAAAACACATAAACCATGTTCTTTTTACTTTTTTTTGTTCCATTTTCCTATATTGCAGCAATAAGAGATACTACACTTTCCATTTGAATTGGCAATGTGAAAGTGAAATTAATCAGGCCTTTAAAATATTTGACTTTTTATTTAAAAAAATCTACTGTTCTTGAAATTAAATTAATAACCATCTGCCAGCATCTCCTATGCTGAAATCGGTCACTTCAATTTCAAACCTATCTTATGTAAATCTGGGTAAACAAAAGAAACTTCAATAATTGATGCTTCCAAATAATATGAAAAATTTTTGAAATTAGTTAATAATTTCAAGTTAATAATAACAGCTTGAGTTATTATTATTAACTAGTTAACAATTATTTAATTAGTTAATGATAATATAGTTTTCATATGTGCACTGTTTGTTTATAAATAAAGCAATATAATACAAGCAAAACTACAAACGAGGAGTTTTAGTTTTATCATAGTTCATAACTTGTCGTTTGTAGTTTCCCTTGTATTATATTGCTTTATTTATAAACAAACAGTGCACATATAAAATTAAAGAATTTTCATGCTTTTTATTTAGATTTAAGGATTTCTCATTACTTTTGAATCAATGTCCTGGTGTCTCTGTGTAAATCGGAAACGTTATACCAAAGTGAGCTTTCTATTAGTTGTAAAGCGCATTCACTCATCAAACATTATGGCAGTGTTCTATAATTATTGTTGAAAAAAAATACCCTTTATTCTCCCCTCCCCCTTGAAAGATACCTCTCAAGTCCGCGCTTGAACTTAATGAAGATGAGAATGATTCTGGAGTAAATAAGATCAGTAACAATGATGCTTTTGAGTGTTTCTCAAAAGGCCTTCTTTGGTTGGAACAACAGGAGCAGTGCGATTCCTCTGAAATCATGCTTTTAAGAAAACTTCGGGATAGAGCTGCACAGCAAAGGATTGCCAGATACACCAGATGAAGCTTCCATTTAAACCATTGTAAGTTTTTGTTTCAGAAATAAATTTATTTTCATTTATAATTTTAATTTATTTAACAGTTAAAATATTCATAATAACAGTTCAATGACGATACTACATATTAAACTAGATAATTATTGATGAGTTCTCGATTATCCGAAGTAGGTTTGGTCCCAATTACTTCGGATAATCGAGGTTCTACTGTATTTGGTAAGTTTCATTATTATTGTTGATATTTTTATTATTTAGAAATGCTAAATTTGTGTTAACCTTTCTAATTCTGTTACTACTGTATTTTAGATAAGACATAAGACGATTTTGTGTCCATTAAAAGCAGAAACTTTTTCTGTAGTCTTCATACAGACACTTCTTTTTTGCAAGAATGCCCTTCAACCTGGGAAAATAATCAGTCATATTTGGAAGTCAAACAGAAGATTAGTGTACTGAGAGGAGTTAATGACATCGCTGAGAGAGGTGTTAAATTAATGCAGGCCTTTAATGATTTATTAACTGCTGATGAAGAGCAAAAACAGTTTGTACTTCATTGCGTGCAAAAACATCGCAACTTATATCCAGACTGCAAAAAATCCACTTTAAAAAAAAATATCCACACTAGTTTTAAGTTTTGCAGTATCAAGCATGTGATATTATTAATGTATATATGAGTCCGTGTTTATTAAATATAATGTTTAATTTGCTTAATTCTTTATTTTTTCTAAATAGATCATATCATCCATTCTAGTTCTGAAAATTCTGGCTCAAGTCGGCACAGGTTAATTTCATCCTACAGGACTGAAACTTTACACATAAGTTCATATGATCAAAAGGAAAAATTTTAGGGGGTGAGTAAAAAAATTTCAGTAAAAAAATTTTTTGACCCCAAATAAGGCACACTCTAGTAAGCATGTACTTTGGAAACAAAAATGAATTTTTTGTTTATTTCTCTTATTTGGAATGTGTTAATTCTAGTGTTAAGGTAAAACTTTATGGAAACTGATGTGTTGAGCTCTGAGGACACACCACTGATAGACCTAGGGGTTAACAGAAATTTTTCAGAAGGGGGGGCAGTCTTCAAATGGTTTCAGTTTTGAGATGCAGCATTTTTAGATCATAAAATAATATGCTAAAAATCTAAGGGGTGGAGGACAAGTGCCATATATACTGATATATAAATGAATGCAAATTTTTCTCAAGAGTGGCTCAAAGGCATTGACTGAAAGTTGGTAAAAAAGAAAAAAACTGATAATCTACAATATGCATTTCACAAATTTATATTATAGCACAATTACTGCCTATTTAAAGTGCTTTTTATTTATTGTAACACATGGCTATTGTATGTCTTAAAAGTATTAATCTTTTTATCTAAAATTTTAGAATTATATGGTGCACAAAATATATACAGGTAATATGGCTGTGTTATTCGGTGCAAGTAGTTATGGGCCAAAATCAAGATATTCCACATCACTTTTTGGTTTTATTTTATGCTATACCTTATTTATTAAATTAATGATTTTACTAATTTCTTGAGAGAAGCTATGTGATCCGCATGAGTGGTAATAATGAATTAACAGAATAACTGTAGTAAAAGCTTATAAGAGTACTCTGTAACATTAGAGTTTTTGATTGCCTTTCGTAATAATCTTCAAGTAGATGTTGTGAAAGGCAATCGCAAAGTTTCAGTCTTAATCCTTTACTGTGAGCATTTTTCTAGTAATATCAATATTTAGTACACCTACTCAAAAAAAGTATTTGAGTATGAGAGAAATTTTCTATATTAAATTTTCAAAAAATCATGCAGCTCAAATAAATATTATAAATTGTTATTATGAACTTTTTATAATCAACTTTTTAAGGAATAACAATTTATAATGAAAACAATATCGGAAAACTGACTTGTACTCTAATACATTTTTAAAAGGGTGTACACATTTACAGCTTTACAAATGTGCAACTGCACACTGAAGGGTTACAGGTACTGTTTTAAGCTTTTATCGTGGATTTGATCTTTAACCTGTTATCTTAGAAGGAAAATAGGAGGGGAAAAGAAAAATATTGCATTTTCCGTGTTTACAGTTGCATCAATAAACATAAATTGATAGAATAAGTTAAAGATTTTAGCTATTATTTCTACTTGAAATTTCATTATTATAAGAGGGAAAAAGAAAAAGGAGAAAGTAAATCTCAGGAAGAGAAAAATAAAAATTATAACCAAAAGGTAGCTAATAACACATCATAAAAAAAGATCCAATTTATAAATTACAGGAACACTAGTCTCTGGGTATAGCATTCATGGTAACATAACATTAAAATATACACATTCTGAAAAAGCACAATAGAGCTTATCACTTCTAAAGTAAATGAAAAGAAAAGCACTTCATACATTTTGTAAAAAAATTTTAATATTTGTTTACAAGAAAAGTTTATATCAGTTTAAATAACCATCTTTTCAACAGTTTGTGTAATATATTATCCATGTGCCTCTTAATGTACACGCTCAACAGTTGATGTACTGATAAATCTTGAGGCACCTCAGGTATTACAACCTGATATTTAACCATAAATATGTACATTATTTTGCTTTTTACGAAGAAATTAACAGTACTAGCAATCATAATTTTATACCTCTCTTAGCACACAGAGTTGCATTTTACAGAGATGTTTTATGCTTGAAGTGACTGCCAAAAAGACTGCTTACTGCTTTTCATACAGAAATGACACAAGGACTTTTAATCGCATTTTATGAATGTGATTACAGTGATTTTGCATGTAGAATGGGAGTAGGATGTGCTAGTTTTTACAAAAAGGAATGGTTTTATGTAGCACCACTGCAAAGGGTGCTTTTAAGAAAAACAGTCAAGATTTAAATGAAAATTATTGCTAAAATTACATACATAGTCCAGTCATCAACAATTCAGGCCATTTACCACATTCATATATGCAATAATTATATAGGCACAGAAAATGAAATACAAGGACAGGAATTTTATAAATACCTGGTCTAGGTATACTGAGATAATATCGAGGTTCAAAATCAAACTGGTTTTACACTGTCAGGCACATAAGAACAAATATTCTTATTTTTTTCCCCCTTTCAGAGCTAGCAAACCTCATTTACATTTCCAGCTATAATTTTATTATTTTACAATCATGCATTGGAAGACAACTGGTACCTATCTGAAATTTATGCAAAATCAAAATATTACTACATGCCACTCACACAGGAGAAAAGAAGGAACATTTCATTACAGTGCTTTCAGGATATATTCAGTTTCACAGCATGGCACTGTTTCTATAATTGGCTCAGCACTGCAATGGCAAATTACAAGTTATGGTAAAATTATGTTTGGCATAATTTAAAAAATCAGATTGGAAGGATTAAACATGCCATTTTGCTTTTACACTGTGTATCATAAAACTGATACCTGAATATGATTTTTATTAAAGTACAAGGATAAAGTAGATGAATAAATAAATAATAAGTGAGACAAAATATTGATAACAAAGAATGCATTAATATTTTAATACATGAAATGAAAATGTCAAATTCATGCAATACTTTTATAGGGTATATTTTCGGAATTTTGGCTTTTTTTTTTTTTTAAATCTGAAAATGTGTATGAGTATGTCAATGAGAAAAATAAGAAAACATATGTATCCTGTGTATCAAAATTTTACGCTTAATCATAACTGTATTGATTTGTTTTTATCATAAGTCATGTTATGCACATAAGGAGCTAAGATCAGAACTTAAATGTTTGAAGGAAGGAGGGAAAGAGAGAACCTCGCATCTTAAATTGAAATTCATAATTTAATGAACAAAGGCTAGTTGCTTTCAGCTGAAGATGACCAAAATTCTTAAATATCAAGAAAATGTCTTACTATTCCAAACAAAACATGGTAGAGTGAGTTACAGCTATGAAGATACAATTTCAAGTTTTATGAAACAAAATCTAAAACATTTCAAAATGGAACTTATTGCCATCAAATACGAAAATAACAATAATTAACATACTACAATAAAAATTTTCTTGAACATTAACATAAGAAAAACACAAAGATAAAAACCAGATATCTATAAGAATGCAATTTTATAAACTTGCCATTTATATGAAACCCCCACAATAGTAAGAACAATGGTATACTAGATAGGCAACAATTATATAAAACATGTTCATATCATCATATGAAGATTGTACTTCTTATAGTACATATATGAAAGTTTTTACTTTGGTATACGTAAAAAGAGGCAATTTCTCCCAAACTGTGCAATACATAAACATTTTATATCTATAAAATCAACAAATGTTAATAGAAAGACATATTGATTACAAAATTTTTTTAAACAATTATCTTAAGTTCAGGAATAAATATTAAATAAATACATTCTGAACATAAAAGAAACGTTATAGAACTAATATACAACATTACAAGCAATTTTTTAGGCCTTAAAGTACAGTAAAACTTTTAAAAAAAACTATAAACCACAGAGAGTTAATTAAACAGCAAATCTTATTATATTCAAAATATCTTCATTGCTAGATTTTTCTTTATTCATAACAAAAGCAAATAAGTTTTAAAGATTTAAACTGGAAATAAAAAGATAATTTAAGATATTGGAGAGAAGAAGAAATGTAAACAGACACTATAAAAATTTAGGATACAAATTCTTAATATATTGGCCTGCTTTACTGTGCATCTGACATACAGAAGATAAAACAAGCAAACAATGGAAACACCCAAAATCTGAATTATGTCATTAAGTTTTCCTATTATTTTATCTACCACCTGCATATGACAGTCACTAAACTATTTATTTTTTTGAATAGGGTATCTTCTACATAATTTTAATCAAAATATACAGTTCTATTTCCTGGAATCAACTACTAAATTACAGTCAATTTTATCTTTAAAATCTGTGTTTAAAAGTTTATTGTAATAAAAGTTTTGATGTACCATATAAGGCTATAGATATGAGTTTAAATAATTAATCTGAAATTAATTGAAAGTTTGAACACAAAGTATAAATAGATGTTTTGCTTCTAATGTTATACAACCTATTAAAGTGCTGACAAAGAAAGAGAGGAAGGAATGGAACAGATTAAATTATTTTGTGGCATTACACATAAATTTCATCACTTTCTTTCTTTTGTAATGACAAATTTTGGCAAAGAATAGTGTCTTGGTAAAATAAATTCAGCATTTTCAAGGTACAAATATGACTACAAATAAGAAAAGAAAGAAAAGCTTAAAATATACAAGCATTACTTATCAAACATAGACGATGACCATTGTCTGCTATTTGCCGATGATCTCATCATTGGACTAAAGACCTAAAGCAAAAGGCAGAATAAAAGGTAGACTAAATACTGTACTCCTACTATAAAAGGTAGACTAAATAGTGCACTTGATATACTTTCAATGTGGTGTACCGAAAATAATATGATCGTAAATCTCGATAAGACTGCTGTGCAGTCTTTTTCGCTTACACACTGATGATTTTTCCCCCGAACTGAAATATAGAAATGAAGTGCTTACCCACACAAATAAGTTTAATTATTTAGGAGTGACCTTTGACAACAAATTAAACTGGAATTTGTATATTGAGTTAATATCGAGCCGTTTTTTTTAAGTAGGATAACTGTTTTAAAGCGCCTGGTGGGATCCATGTGGGGAAGTGACAGATCGGTTTTAAATATTACTTACAGAGTTTTTATAGAACCTTTAATTACCTACTGCTGCGAACCATTTATAACAGCAAACAGTCAAGTTTTACAGAAGTTGGAAACTCTACAAAATCAATCCTTGAGACTCATAATTGGGGCCGTTAAATCAACACCGATTGATGCTATGCTACTATTGACGGGCAATAAATTTATTAAAGCTAATTAAAGAAAAGGTTCTACTTTTGCATGAGAAATTAATTAGAATGGGCAACCCTTTTTAGATGAATTACACAGTTGGTACTAGAAATTTGAAAACCCAAAACCGGTTCACCCAGTCTATTAGAGCTATCCTAAATGAATATGAGTTACCTGACAATGTTCAGGAAATTGCAGGGCCACCAAATCCTTTAGAAATGGTACAGACTGAGATGAATTTGAATCTTGGGGTTACTTTGCACAAAAAAGATAGCTCTGCGCATGTGTTAAAATGTTGTGCCTTTGAAACAATTCACATGAAGTACCCAGTTCTTGAGTGGCTGCATGTCTACACTGATGGCTCCTTTTTTGATGATCATATGACTGCAGGGTCGGGAGTTTTTTCGAGCCTGTTTTCCTTTTATGCCTCAGTGGGGAAATACAGAACAGCTTTTGAGGAGAGGTGGAGGCCATCAGGATTGCTCTAAAGCAGTTATTGGCCCTCGAAGATAAACTTACAAGAGTGGTTTTGTTCTCCGATTCCCAAGCAGCAATCCAGGCTATTGGCTCAACTAGTCCTCCTTCATCGGACGAAATCATGTCGGGACTATGTATGAAAGTTGGTTTTAAAGAAGCATGTGGTGCTTCAGTGAATTCCTGGTCATTGTGGAGTAAACGGAAACGAACAGGCTGATTTCCTGGCAAGAAGGGGCTCAACAATTTCTTATCACTCCATTAAGCTGTATATTAAACAAATTATGTCTAAAAATTTTAAAATGCAGCTACTTGACCGCCTGCAGTCAAAGCAGTGGAAAATTGATGATCTCCTGGCCATTCCCAACAACACGCGTCATGAAACTGTCGCACAGTTCCGTCTTTTGACTGGTCACGACTACCTTGGAGAGCATCTCCATCATTTACGGATTTTGGACCATCCAAGCTGCCCTCTTTGTGGTACTGACGAGCCAATGAATCGAAACCACCTTCATTGTTGCATGTCACTCCACGGTGGCGTTGTATTGGAAAGTGAGAGAACTTTTGAGGCAATGACTTTAGTCAATCTTTGTATCATCTGTCATCTTTTTCTTTTTTTCTTGATGTTCTACTTCTTTCCTTTATATTGCCTTTGGCATTGGGAAGAAAAAAACCTTACCAAACATCAATTTACCTTATCCAACAAAATTTAAAAGAATATAAGAAATGTTGTATAGTTAGTTTTCCATAAAAAAAAGCTTGATATTAATTTACACACGAAAGTTTTTTTTGCGGGACGAGGGCCTGGGGGGTGGGGTAGAAACATTAATAGCATAAATCTATTGAGTTTATTAATTTATAAATGGTTGTGAGACTCATTTTCAAATTCAAAAATGTTACAAAGGACCGTAATTTTCCTTTTCCGACCAACAGATACTATACCAAATTTACAGCAGAATGACAAAGTACATAAAAACTAGCACAGTTTTACACCATCTGCATAACGTAATACCTATATTATCTCTTAGTTTGAAAAAAAACTAACTCATTGAAACAGATTAACAGTTTTTTTTTAATGTCTTATTTGTTAAATATTTATCATAAGTGAAGAGATGCCAACTCTCAACGAGACTTTTCAGTAGTAATTGTGAATATTTTCAGTAGTTTTTGATGCTTGTCAGTAGTCAGTCGCAAAGGCAAAATTTTAGTTTTTTTTTTCAAAGCTGTTAAAAGCTTAATTATACTCTTAATAGAAATTGATCTTAATTAAAAATAAATAGAAACTTACCAGAATGGAATCTATCACCGAGCCTATGCTCTTAGCACGGCTTGAAAACAAAAGCAGAAAAGAGAAAAGCGTAAAGCCTAAGAAAGGAGGGGGGGAGGGAAGAGGAACAAAGAGAGGCTCCAGAGAAGTCCAGGCTCAACACTTTTTCTCTTTCGCCAGCGCTGATTACAAATTCTGTACCAATTGCATCCGATAATTGTTTGTTTTAGGCTTTGGGTGTTATGCAATAACTCATCTTTCCAGCACACAATCTTTAAAATGAATATCAATTTGATGCAATTTAGCAGTTTTATGAAGTTCAAATAAGGTTCACCTTTTTTAGGTACACGAAAAAGAAAAATCTTAGCAATCAATAAAAAAGTAAAAATTTTCAGTACTTAAAAGTAAACAATTAAAAATGAGATAAGTTCTTAAAAACAGTAGGAACCATGTTAAACATGATCAAAGAATTTTTATGAACAAAATTTAATTAATTAGAAAAGAATTAATTTGTAATTGCTGTACAGAAATAAAATGGCTTTAAAAAAATCAAATTTTAGAATCAGCTAGTTCTCAAATGGTGATCGATCAGCGGATGGCGGCTATTTTAAAATTGTAAGGTGTTTTTGAATTAAAATTCACTATTTCATTATTATTGGTGGTTTTTCTGAAAACGGTAGTATGGATATTATTTTTCATATCTCTAGTGATTTTAACATCAAAGTAATTTATGATAATGAATAATAATGAAATAGTAGATTTTAATTAAAAAACTCCCTACAAATTTAAAATAGCCGCCATCCGCTCGTACATCAATCGCGCCATTACAGTATGCTCAGATGAAAACCTCCTCAATGAAGAACTATAATTTATTAAAACCCAATGTAAAAATGCAGGTTACCCAAACACCTTCTTAAAAAGAGAATCAGAATGCTAGAACAAATTAACAACCATCAAAACCGAGACAGAAATTTACTAACGCCATTCCATACTGCAGGGGAGCCGCTCTAAAAATAACAAATGAAGCTGCAAAGAAAAACATTAAAATACTAATAAAACCCAATCAAAATATTTTTAAACGCATTCGCAGTGATAAAGACCCTATTGACCCTGATGAAACTGTCGGCATTTATAAAATAAACTTTACTGACAATAATTCAAATAAAGCTGTCTGCTACATAGGTATGACTAAAAGGAAAATTAAAGACCGAAAAAAGGAACACCATAATGATATTAAATTCAATAAACCCAGTACTGCCCTCTCTACAATAGCCTAAGAACGCCCGATAGAAATTAACTTTAATAACAGCCAAAAACTCTCCAATTACAAAAATAACTACTATGCCCTAAACATGGAAGCTTTGCAGATTATAACAACAGATGGCGCTGTGAATGACATGACGCATGTGCAAATAGATCAGGGATGGAACGAAATTTTGAGGAAGAGAGCAAGGCATTTTGAAATCAAAGCTGAGGATGGTGGTGGCTGCCACCGAAAGTGCTACTGACGGCTTTTAACCTTTTAAGATATTTTAATTCTGTCCATCCTTTTCTTTTTAAATTACATAAGAAATTATTTACTTCGTCTTTATGTTCAGTAAACACTACCTGAAATTAAACAAAAACCACCTAATTTTTGAAAATTCTGTCAATATTGACAAATGATTATTTGTTGCATTCAAAAGAAAGTATACTTTTCTTTTCTACTTTCCTCATTAGCTTTGCTTGCTCTATTATTATTTATAACTTGAAAACACACTGTAAGATCTTGAGAGAGATTTTGCAAGAGCACTAAGTAAAAATAAAGAATCTCGGAGATTCATGAAATAATAAATACCTGACGCATATCATGAGAATCATCATACTTACCATAATTTCCTGCGGATTATCTGTTAAATAACTTTACAAAATGAAGGTGCGGATTATCTGCAGCATTTTATTTTGGGGGATCGTTTTTATTAACAGATGACGATTGTATGTTCGATTACTTCCGAGGAACGCGACATCACTGAAATTTTTTCCCATGCAACTCCGATATTTAGAGGTACAAACAACGTATTCTGCCAATGACTGGCCTGGACTGTCCTTAAATGAACGTTAGTGTGCAGTGGGAAAAGTGTTTCCAGCCTGGTTGCTAAGGTGTGACATAGTGCAATGACGTCGGTCAAAAGTCAGTCTATTTGTGCGCTTGACTCGAAATACGTGAATAGTAATCGAAAGCTCTATTCTCACACTTGTATTGAAATACGTGAACTAAACTATTACTATCGAAAGTTTGTCAGGTGCCTGCAGCTTATTATGTCACTGTCTACATATCTGAGCTGCCTTTGTGTCTTAGCGTGTGTTAGCATTTGCTTCAAATGTCGTCAAAAAGAAAACGCATGAGCTATACTGCAGAGTTTAAACTCGCAGTTATTAAGAAAGCTGAAGAAAGTGCAAATAGAGAAGCTGGGAAACATTTTGAAATAGATAAGTCAAATGTACAACTTTGGCGAAAAAATAAAGAAAAGCTCCTGAATAGTGACTGAAAGAGGAGATCCTTTTGCTATGGAATATTATCTTGGCCTATTCTGGAAGATGAACTTCACAAAGGGATAATTTCTGAACGAGCAAAAGGTACTCCAATATCAACGGTGAAAATTCGATTAAAAGTGCAAAGAATAGCCGAAGATATGAAGTTGGAAAACTTCGTAGGTGGTCCCACATGGTGTTACCGTTTTATGAAGCAAAAAACCTTTGGTCATCCGAAATCGCACCAGGTGGGGCAAAAACTGCCTGATGATTGGGAAACGAAATAAAAGTGAATTTTTAAAATTTGCCACAAATCAAATAATCAACATGGATGAAGTCCCTCTCAGTTTTGATTGCCCTGCAGGCAGAACCGTGGATACTGTTGGTGCTAACAGTATCCCAGTTTCGACAACAGGCAATGAAAAACTTCATTTACTGTTGTTTTAGCCTGTGCAGCAGATGGGATGAAATTACCGCCAATGGTAATTTTTAAAAGAAAAATGATCCCGAAAGAAAATTTTCCAATGGGCATCGAAGTGCGCCCAAACGAGAAAGGGTGGATGACAGAGGACTTGATGATTTCATGGATTACACACATCTATAGGAAAAGAAAGAACAGTTTTTAATATTTCAGAACCTTCTGGCTCATGCCCAAATTGCTGAATGAATTGATCAAGCTAGTGAGAGAGACTTGACAGGTTTGTGAATAAGATGACCTGAAGGCTTCACTGTGAGACTACTGAATCAAGGAAGAAAAGCCATTCAATTTAAATAATAAAAAGTACAAAATAGATGGTTGATTTGATCAAGATTACAAATAATTCGAAGTTTAGCCTTTAAGCTGTTTGGGGAGGCAAAAACTGCTCACTAGCAGAGTCTGAAATTTGATCTTTTTTGAGTAATCCTAATGTATAAGCTTATATTGTCTTTTTATAACAAAATTATTTAACCAATGCTGTCTTCAGAAAAATGATGTATATTTTATGACATGATATAAAAATTGAAATAAAATAATAAGCTTCATAAAAAGTTATTTACATGATACAATTTTCGGTTTTGAGAAGAAGATAATAGTACCCATGTATAATGGCAAGGATAGTAAGATTGATATAGAAGTAGATGTAAGATTTAGTAGTAAAAATCCAACAAATAATTACCTATTTTAATAGATTAAAAAAAGTTTCTTCTTCTAACTTTACTATAATACATACAGAGCCAGCATAAAGAGAGTTGACATTAGTTTGGCACTGACAGTTCAATATTACACACACGCACATAAAAAAAAACATTGCATATCATGGAAATGTAGGTGGAAATAATAATCTTACAATTTATTTTGCCTGAAAAAAAAAAGTCAGGGATATTGCAGATTTTGTCTTGAAACTTGGAAAACTATCAGAAACCTGCATTAATAAATAATTTTTCATTTGTCGTATGTTTAGGATGGATGTTCAAAATAGAACTCGAATTGTTCAATTAAAATAAATTAAAGTTTTATTAAGATACACACACAAAATGTACAATAAAGTTGTTACCCTAAAGCAGTGCAATTTTTTGAGGAAGAGGCTAATTAAATTAAAATAGTTTAATTAGCTTATTTGAACTAAAATTGTTACTCTTAAGGACTTTTTAAGGGTTAATAATTATCTGTATGGTTATGACAGTCATAAATTCTAATAGAGATTGTAGCAACATAATCTGGAAATGTATCATAATAGTTCTGGGGAAAAAAATAAAAAAAAACACACGAAATTTTGTTTCACAAATAAAATAGCAAACCTTGTGCATAATTTAACTGTTAACATTACTATTGCCATACAAATGTCAACTTTTTTTTTTTGGGGGGGGGGGGCACTGTAGGCTTTTTAATTTATTTTTTAAAGGTAAAATGCTTGTATGATATGCATTTTATTGATGAAAATGATACAAAAATATGGAAAAAGAAATTGATTTTGACAAGCAAATAATTGTGAATTTGCATATTTCA
Source organism: Cheiracanthium punctorium (assembly GCA_038373885.1). Taxonomy (NCBI): domain Eukaryota; kingdom Metazoa; phylum Arthropoda; class Arachnida; order Araneae; family Cheiracanthiidae; genus Cheiracanthium; species Cheiracanthium punctorium. The sequence continues at coordinate 395,492 of JAWZYV010011898.1, read as the reverse complement.
TGTATCACAGCATATTTTACATGCTACTGAAAGATGGTAAAAATATTGTTATTTTTTTATCCAATTCTTTATAATTAAACATTTTAAAGGTTATAATAATAATAAAAAAAATAGGCAGAATGCTTTTATAAGGGAAAAATGTTTATAACCACTTTAATTACATAACTGTAAATGAATAAAAGCACAAAATATAATACAGAAAGTAAGATGAAAATCTAAACTATTCATAAAACTTATAACACTGATAACTCAAATGCAATGAAAAAGTATCCATCACATAGGTATTCACATAAACATATGTAAAATGACTCACTCATTTACCAAAAACTTGAACCAGTGCATTTTTTCTTCAAAAATCACACATTCTTCCTTTGATCTGACTAGAATTATATTACAATGTCCACAAAACTTGAAATTCAAATGAAAGACAATCAGAATGTAATGGCAACTGTATAAATATGTATATATGATCTTGGTATATTAATATAACTTTATCAAAAACATCAATAGAAAGTTAATAAGATGTTACATGAATTGCAAGCTTCAAGAAAGGAATTTTTTTATCCAACCAATTCCTCAGAATTACAGAATAACACCAGAATGTAATTCAGTAACATAAATAAAACAATATTATGAAAATAAAAACTAGAGTTAATTAAAACACAAAGAAAAAATTGACAATGAGTAATATCCTTCTCAATTCTGGTATACTTTTTAAATTGAAATTTGGCCATCAGAAAATTGTCTTAGTTACACACCAAACAACATGCAGTGCATTTCTGAATCTTAAGGTTATTTTAGTACTCAAGAAAGAACATATAAGAGAGGAATGTAAAAATAAATGGGAAGGAAATTATACATAGCTTTCAGTACACATAAAACTGCACTGAGCCAACAATACAAACTGCTTTGTGAAAAAAAAAGCAAGTTAAATAATAATAAAAATAATAATAACATGAGAAATTTTAAGACTAGATACCATTTCTTATATGTTATTTAAGAAGAATTTTAATTAACAATAATAAAGCAATCACTAAAAAGTAATTTCTACAAAACAGATAGTAGTGAAAACAGAGCACTATTATATTTTAAACACTATTTTGTTATTTAATAAATATTCAGTGATATGGAAAAGTACTAACTTAAAAGTATTTCTACTGGAATAACAGTCTGAAAAATAAATAAATAAATAGATTCAAACAAAGATTGCAGATACAACTATAGTAACACAGTTTCTTTTATTCCTCCTTAAGGTGAGGGAGGGAAGCACATGAATGACTGCATTCTCAACCAGAAGAATTCATTTTTTTAAGCATTTAAATGAATTTCAGCTGAAGCGTCAATATTTTGTGGAAGCAATTCATACTTTAGAAGTAGATGTGTGTGAGCATATTATATATGTAATATACATACACACGTGCAGACACATAAATATAACAAGCTATTTTGATTTAAGATGACTTATAATGGTTTTACAGGGACTAGTAAGATAAGCAGCATCAAAATATATTATCCATCTGCTGCATAGGAAACATTCAGTTTTTATAGCAATTCACCTACACAAATGGTAAATTATGTATTTCTAATGTTAGACAACAGTTCCTCCACTTGGATTGCTGGAATTTGGGCTAGATACATGTTGAGCAAGAATCTAAAAAATAAAAATAAAATTTTTATTTTAAAGCATTTAAAATTTGTCAAAAGGCAAAAACACAAATTAAGATAAACAATGTACACTAATACTAGTTAATGAGGCAGTTTACCCTCAAATTTGGTAAAAAAATTGATTGAAAAAACAAAACTGTTTTTAAATAATAAAACATATTTTAAATTCCGAGAGTGCATGAGTGGCAAGTAATGTTTTTCAAGTACAGCAATGATTATTTTTGATTTTCATGTTTAGAAGACAGAATTTTGTTTTTGTTGTATTCAAATAAAATATATAACACTTATGAAACATGTTTATAGCATGCACATTATGTAACATTAATGTTTTTTATCGATGTGACAGATAGTGTTTTACATTTAATTTATTTAAATTTGCTTTCAAAATTACATTTTAAACTAAAATCTGCCTTTCTCAATCATTTTCTTTCATTTACAGGTATTTGTTTATTAACATACTGAAATACATTTTACTAATGTTTATATATGCTTATAAGAATTTAAACAGTTGACAATACTGCATGTTTAATATGTACAGGATTGTTTTTTTAAGCGGTATATTTTGGGAAATAAACTCTTCAAATGGCTTTTTCTCCAGGTTCCTATTTTCTTCAATTTCATGTTTTAAAAATGCTAAGATTTTTTTTTAATACTCGAGATAAACTTAAAATGCCTTTAATTTTTCTTTTTTCCCAGAAATTACACGATTTTTTAAAAAATATTGTTTTACACTATATATATTTGCAGAAGAATTATATTAAACACAATATTAGATGTATCTAAAAATCCATACATAGTCTTGCATAGTAGACATTTGAAAATCACACACACACACACACACATATATATATATATATTATGACAAAATTCTTTTATTTTAAAGAAGTAGTAGAGATTTTTTTAAATAAATTTTTATTTATTTATTTATATTTTTACTTAAATATGCAGTTTAAAAAGATTTATTTTTTCAAAATGTACTTTCAGTAGAACACAGAAGTGTGTGTGCATTCACTTTATCATTTGAACCATACCTTTTTAAATGAAAAAACAAACAAACCTGAAATGGTAAACTGTCTTTTCAAATACATTCATTTGGAAATAATAATGAAATAATATATGTATGTTTTTCAGAATTTAAAGCTTTGTGAAATACCATATTTTCCAGCCTATAAACCACGGATTATCTGTAAAAAAAGTTTAACATTTTAAGATGCGTATTATACGCCGCCACGGATTATCTGTTTTCTTATTTTTCTCCCCTGAAAAAGTTTTAGTACCTAATTTATAACAAAATTCAATAACAGATGGCTCCAGCAAAATGCATCTTCTAATTAACATTAAAATATTGAGCTTTTACTAAACTGTAAATACTTCTAAACATTCTGTTTAAAATAAAGTATCTATATTATTTGAGTGAAAAAATATCGAGTAACATACGTAATTGTATCACTCATTTTCGCATTAATACTGCCGCAGTTTCAAAATATGTTTAATTGCCATGCTAAAACTATTTTTTCTAATTTCTATATAGCTTGAAGCAATTTTCCTCTGCACTTTATTCACAATTCATCCATCTATATAAATAAAATTAGACTTTTGTCTGTACATTTCTTGGAATTCAAAAATTTTGCGATTTCTATCCGTTTCAAGCACCTGGGAATCCGATGCGACCCTCAAAAAAAAGTTTGCCTGTCTGTCATTCTGTCCATGACGCTTTTTTTGTTTAAGCATCACGTAAAAACGACTGAAGCAAATGATACAAAATTGGGTGTCATGATAGGTGGTCACTCAACTTAAAACATAGGCGTCCAATTTTTAAAAAATCTTGATTGGATTTTGAGATTTTGCGAATATCCTGTCAAACTGCGTAAATTTGTGTTCGAGCATCACGTAAAAACGACTGAAGCGAATGATATGAAATTGGGTGTCATGATAGGTGGTCACTCAACTTAAAACATAGGCGTCGAATTAAAAAAAAATTTTCATTAGATTTTCAGATTTTGCGAAAATCGTTTCAAACTGCGTAAATTTGTGTTCGCACATCACGTAATAACTGCAAAGGTGAAAAAATGATATTTGGTGAAATGATAGGTGGTCACTCACCTTAAACTATAAGCATCTAATTTTAAAAAATCGATCTGATTTCGAGATTTTGCGAAAATCGTTTAAAACTGAGTGAATCTTTGTTCCCGCATTACGTAATAAGGACTAAAGCGAATGATATGAAATTGGGTCACATGATAGATGGTTGCTCAACATAAACTATAGGTATCCAATTTTTTAAACATTTTCATTAGATTTTGAGATTTTGTGAAAATTCTCTCAAAATACGTTTATATTTCTTCAAACATCACGTAATAACAACTAATACGAATGATACGAAATTTAGTGATATGATAGGTAGTTGCTAATCTTAATTTATAGGCGTTGAATTTTTAAAATATTTTGATTACATTCGGAGATTTTGCGAAAATCGTTTTAAAATGCTGAAATTTTGTTCCAGCATCACGAAATAAAGACTGCAGGGAATGAAACGAAATTGGGTGACATGATAGGTTGTCACTCAACTTAAATTCTAGGCTTCCAATTTTTCAAAGATGTTGATTAGATTTTGAGATTTTGCGAAAATTATTTCTATATTCGTAAATATTCGTTCGCGCATCACATAATTACGACTAAAGCGAATGAAATGATATTACTTAGTGATTCTCTTAACCTGTAATATTTTAACAATACATAAAAATTATAACTTCGCTTTCTTTACTTTGGCAACATACTCCATCCATTCTGAGTACTTCTACAATGCTGACGAAAGTTCTTGCTTTTTGGAAATTTGCATTCACTAACCCGTCGAGGACGGGTACTTCAGCTAGTAAATAAATAAGCAGCTTGGGAAAAGCCAGCTGAAAATAATTAATAAATAGCAATTACCTCATTGTATGTATAGTTCTGAAATGAAATGTTTGTTTTAATACTCAAGATGGCTTATCAGCAAAATCATTTGGGGAGGGGGAATCAGCCAGACATCGCACGTGAGGCGGTATGTTTTTGTTTGAATATGTCTGACACGGATTTCAGTCCAGAATGTTATTATTCACCATTCAAAATTGTTGGTTCAGTGGTTTTAAATTCGTCGATACTCAAAATATTGGAGTCAATTCGTTACATTTATATAAAACTTTTATTTACATTTTAATTGTTCAACATATTTAGCAAATTTAAACTAATGCCCTTTAAGGGGCCTCAAGCAGAAATCGGTCTGCCTGCCAAGGAATCTGCTATCGAAGTGCAATGTCTACGGTTTCACAGGGGGAGGGGAGAGAAAGCATCGAGTGATGTCACTACAACGCATGTGGCTTTTAAAACGGAAACAAAATTCTGTGACAGCTTCAGAGCGGATAAGAAAAATAAAGGTAGAGCGTTCTGTTAAAACCAATAACAATAATTTTCCTTCTCAAGAGAAAAATACTCGTTACTGCTGTTCATTATATATATTTTTTCTTTTTTGACGTATGTCTCTACAGTGAAATCCCTCTATAACGATATTTTGGGGGTCGAAATAATATATCGTTGTAAAGAGAATTATCGTTATAGAGAGAATTGATATTGGAACGAAAAGATTTTTGTTCTTCATATATCCCATACCATGCGGTGTCACCAGAAAGTGTTCTGTTTTCATTCAGCACACCCTCGCAAGTAATATATAATAAATGAAAGGAGAAAAACATGTTTATAGTTTTCAGTAATTTTCAGAACACTCACAAATTTTAGTTAAATACCCTTGCCGCCTCGCCAGGGATTCTAGCGGCGATATAGCTTATAAATATTTATAGCATATTTGAATAACAAATATATAATGTTTAAATAAATAATACCTGAATGCCGCAAAAGCGTTTTTAAAAATGTATTACATATTAATTGAAAATACATACCCATTAATTTATTCTTATTTATTTTGAATTCTGTGTAAAGAAAGCGGAAATTTTTGTTTGCTTTTTGAATTATTCAGAGATAATCTCATGCAGAAAAAACAAAGTGCATCTAAAGAATTTAGATGCTCCTCGGGTGCATTAGGTAAACTTGAAATAAAGTTATGAAGCGCATCAATTGAGCACACCGCTTCTCCAGGAGATACATTTGACTGTAGCATAGTGGAATCATCTTTTTCATTCACATCATCATCATCGTCTTCCGACTCTTCTTTCAGCGTTATCACTTTGTATTTCAGAAAGAATGTCTTCATCTGTTAGTTCTGGAAAGATCTGCACTTCATCATCGATATTTAAATAATCATGAACAGATATTTCAAACTTTTTTCCAACTTTATCTTCGTAATCTTTCAGAAAATTTTGAAGACTTGAAATAGTGTTTTCTTCTTCAGAATATTTGCAAGAAATTTCACCTCGACTATCTTCGTTATTTTTAATTAAGCCAGCTTTTTTCCAACAATTATTTATGGCCTGTGGCTTCATTTCCCACCAGCTGCCAGCAACCCATTCACATGCATCCTTAACAATAACACTAAGAGCCTCGGGGTGCTTTTGATCAATATATAAAAATCATTTTATCCACTAATCGTTTTCTATAATACCCTTTAAAGCATTTTATAATGCCCATATCAAGGGGTTGTAGAGCTGCAGTAGTGTTTGGTAGAAAAAAGTAAACTTATACATTCTACAATTTTGGAATGGGTTTATGTGCAGAGCAGTTGTCAATTAAAATAGCAATATTTTTCTTCCTCAATTTCATATCTTTATCCAGTTTCGATAAACATTCGCTAAATATTTTTGAAGTCATCTAAGCACGCTTATTAGCAGTATAGTCTACTGGTAAGCTCTTAATGTTTCTAAAGCATCTTGGCTTTAGGGATCTTCCAATTACGAGAGGTTTTAATTTATCTTTTCCTGACATATTTGTACACAGCAGTACTGTTAACCTTTGTTTGGATTTCTTGCGCCCTTTACAGGTTTCTCCTTTGAAAGCTAATGTTCATTCAGGTAGCATCTGAAAAAATAACCCTGTCTCATCTGCATTATAAACATCATCAACAGAATATTTTCAAAAATTGTACACATTTCTCTCCGACGCTCTCCGTACGTCATACAGTGGCACTGATTTCTCTTTGCCATGTAACCCATGTGCAGATATCCCATGTCGATCTCGAAATCTTGTTAGCCATCCATTGCTAGTCTTAAAATCTGTGTTCCCCATCATAAAGGCAAATTTTTTGGCTTGCTCGCAAATAATTGGTCCATTTAAAGGCACATTCAATGCCCGCTTTTCTCTGAACCATTTTAATGTAGCAGCATTTATTTCATCATTTACAGCTGTCTATTCTTTTCCTTTGTGGATCGAAGACATTTGAGTTGAAAGTGTTTTCAATTTCTGTCCGTTTCTTTAAAAATGTGGCAACCTTCGACTGTGACCGTATGAGACTGAGACCGTACCGACTGAGTCCGTATTTTCTGCAAACCTCAGCTTGCTTCATGCCTTTATCAAAATCTTTTATGATGTTAATTTCACTTCGATGGATATTTGTTTTCTTTTAGCCATTTGCTTTCGATTTTCACTACACAAACTTCAAAGTAAACAAAACTCATAAATAATTTAAAATATCCTCGTATAATAATCGACCTCGATAGGATTTATCAGAGGTTAAAATTCTTACTCAAGTTCAGACAAAAGAACGTATCGTTTTCTATATCAGTTCCGGTGAAAGGAACCCTTGCCATTTTTTAAAGAGGGGGAAATAGGAATCAAAGCTGTGTCATCCAGGAAATGCCAACTGTCCTTCACCTTACGAGAAATGCACTTTCTCATTACCATAGTGTTACACCAGCAAAACGAAACTTAGAAGACGTTCTTTGGCAGAGGTGTGGTCCAACCCATTCCAACCACATTTTACCTCGACTTTCTTTGTGTAGCTTTCAATGTGTGTGCATGAGTTTCTTCTGATGCATCGTAGAAAAAAAAATATATCGTAGTAGAGAGAATTATTGTGATGTAAGGGATAATTATTACCATCGTTGTAGAGAGAATTATTGTTTTAAAGGATATCGTAATACAGAGAACTGTTTTACATTAATCTAAAGGCAATTGAAGTCAACCTGGACTATGAAAAAATATTGTAATAGAGAGAATTATCGTTATAGAGGATATCGTAATAGAGAGATTCTACTGTATAATATTTATAATGTACTGCAGAGCCAGCGCAAGGTATGGGCTAATGGCGGCATTGAGCCCCGTGCTGTGCCTGAGGTGTTTGCTTTTTTTCGGGTAAGGGGGGGGGGATGGCTGAGGTTTAGAAAATAGCCTATTTAACATAAAATTAATATTTTTATTCCTCCCAGTAAAAGGGATAGTTCGGCAGTCTTCTCTTTTGCAGTTTGTATGAAAATGTAACTAAAAAATAAATGTTTTTGAAATATATGGCTAGAAATAATTGAAGTTATTTCCAGAAATATTTAATGTGTATGCACTGTGGGCTGCGCAGAACCTAGCGCCGTCCCCGTACTTTTATTTGGATGAGTACTAAGTGAAACAATATCAAAAGTTCCAGTTTTGACTGTGGATTATACAGCACTGCATACTATCTGTAAACAATCTTTCTTTACTGGAAAACGTGCATGCGGATTATATGCCGCTGCGGATAATAGCCAGGAAAATATGGTAGTCTTAATATTAGTTAATTTATTGATCATCAGGTTAAAAAAAAGAAATTACTAATGAAGTTGTTACTGTTTTCTTGAAAGTTTTGAAGGCATACAAAATTTAAATTTCTTTCAGAGTCCTTTTTCAAAATCATTTAGAAATGATGATCATGCACAGAGGTTTAATACAGTGGTGTATTAAAAAAGTTTGGACACTCACAATTGAATTAAGTTTAACTAAATGTGTGAAAGTAGTCAACTTCAATTATATCCAAAGATAATAAATCAACCTTTGCAATCAAGCATACTGATTCTTTTTCTTATTTTATGATACAAATGTTGTCCAGCCAATTTAAAAAGTTCATTCTAAAAATAAATTATTTTTGATGAGCTCCGGCTTATAAAAACTTATTTTTTTCATTTTTCACTATCAAAAATTTAATGCTAAAGTAAAGAAATTTTCTGATAGATTTGTACTTCACTACTCACTATCCCAGATCCTCCCCCTTTTCAAACCTTTGACCCAAAGTATGTTCAATAAAATGACACAATATTCTATTTCAAAGGACATTGCATACATTATTTAGCATTTACAAAAGAATTTATAGTAGTCTTATGATCTACTTAGGTGATCTAAAAGGGTCTTTTTCGTCTTCTTTCTGACACAAAATCACAAGATGAAAATTTTAAAATCGCAAAGTCTTGAGCATCCTTTGTGAAAATAAGAAGTGATGGAACAAATGAGGACAACACATACACCTTCAACTACTCGGCTGGTTTAGCATATACAAACATTCTCCCACCCCCCAATAAGAATAGCAATAAGAAAAGAATAACATACACAAACAAAGCAGTGTTTTTATCTCAAAATTTAAAAGACAAAATCTTTATATATGGACAGAAGCAAACAAATTTAATTAAATTATTGAGTTTTTTTTCAACATCACAGCTTAAATTTTAATTTTTACATAATTATTACAGATGTCAAAGGTTAATGGTTAACAATAAAAAGGGAATGAAAAAATGTAATTTTAAATGATATTTTAAAATCCAAGCCTTACACCCTCGATTTAAACATTTTTTCTCATTAAATAGGTATATTTTTGACATTTCAAATGCGCAGCATTTTCAGCCTGATGATGTTTAGAAAAAATGTTTCATGTTCAAAAATGAACACTCACACATTGTGTTTGAAAGGTTATGCGGGATGTTAGCAGTTGATATTTGCTCTAAGACATTGGGATATAGCCCAATCAAATAAGACCAAAATAAGGCTGTGCTGCCCATAAAGTATGGCTGAGCTGGAAATGAGATATTGTGACCAAGGAACTTTCGAAAGGAACATTAATGCTCATGCGAGAGCCAGAAAATGAATATCTGGGATATGTCACACCTGAAAATGGCAGGTCAGGAATAAAAAAAAGCATACTAGCTTTTATAACAAAAAATGAGATTGATGTATTTAATTTGTGTGCAATTGGAGGCAATGTAACAATGACTTCAACTAGTTGCAAAGGTGGTATAAAAAGACTCCTAAAAGTATTTGCAGAACAGAGACAAGAGAAGGCTTTACAAGAAACAAAATTTATTTTAGAAGAATCATCAACATAAAAGGACTGTACAAAAAAATCATTGACTGAGCACAGAAGCAAGTATCTACTGTTGATAAGTACTGACACTGTACTATGTTGTTTATTTTATTTTACTATTAATCTAAATACTATATTTCAGTTGAAAACTTGTTTTTTGTAATTTAAAAAAATAAGTGTTCCTTGCCTTCCTAGATGTTTTCTTATACTTTTCGATTTATACAAATTACGAGACAGTAGTTTGTGAATAACAGACTGTTTCAAATTCGTTTCTATTATTTGTAAATAATAATTTCATACAATTCATACGATAATAAAAAATGATGAAGTAACTCATTTTGCAACAGATTTGACATGAATCAGAAAGACAGAAAAATGCCCCTGCAGATTGAATAAATCATTATTTAAGAAATTGCCTATTTTGAAAATGATCATAATTTTGCCCAAAATGTGGTACAAAATTGGGAATTCTTAATTTCAGATCTTTACCCATTTCATAGAGCATAAAAAGACGAGTAATTTGATACATTACAAATTATTGGGCTGTGCAGAGAAAGACCCCCATTAAAACCCTACAGAAAGTTATATTTAAAAATAGATGGTGGGGGCTGAAGATATTGCCGAATTTCTTTCAAATTTTATGTGGGTGGTACTCTCACCCTCAGGCATTTTCAAGGTATAGAAAATGCTGAATGCATTAGTATAAGCAGGAGAAAAATTCCTTGTAGATGCTTGGTGAATAAATAAAGTTGCCAAAAAAATTTCCTGTGGGTATTTGGAGGGGAAAAAAAACATCAAGTTTTGGTAGGGTTTAAATAATGGTAAAATACCAAAATGTTTATGGTTTAACACATTCACAGAAATAAAGTAACCATTAATCTATAAACAGCGGTGACTAATTAATGAGCGATTTTTCAGATAGGAGGGTGGTCGCTTCCGAAAACTTCACTGCGTAGTTAATCATTAGAGAGGTCATCTCTTTGTTTTGGCTATGACAAAAGTTACTGCGAGTCAGGAGTGGAGCTATGAGCTGTCACAGGATCTCAAAGATCAAATTTGGATCGATGATTCACCATTACTTCAGGCTAATTACTTGAAGCAATTAACCTTCCAGCAGGCGCACATGAGAGATACACTGAGTAAAAAAAATGTTCAAAAAAGGAAAGTTTTAAGCATTTGTAATTATTAACTCTAAGATAATTGCAGTATGATTTTAATAATATATACACTCTTTAAAATATGCACTATACAATAGTGTATTTAGGAAATATGCACGACCTTTTATGTTGGTATTGTGGGTGCACCCGCTGGGATGTTAAACTTGATGAGTTCCATATCTCTGACGTGAAAAAGTATCAGTAGATCAGAATCAGGGTGCTGTGACTGCTCGTAGCTTCACCACTGACTCCTGGTAACTTTTGTCATTTTATACCTTTATGGAGCCACCTCTCCTGCTCTTTTGTTTGAACTCCCTCTTAAACTTTCCCTCATTAGTATTCCTTCCTCCCGTTGACTTTCAATGTTCTTCCTATAACTTTTGACATATTCATTAGTCAGTTTATCACTGGCCTTGGTTCTGTTCTATGCACATGCTGAAGTTTCAAGTTCACACAATTATATACCTTAACATTTCTATTGATCCATGTTATAAGACCACACCATACTGTTTAATAAATTCAATGCAATAAGTGATTTGATTGTTCAATACAATAAGTTCTATGAGTGACCACCTCTATTAAGCAACCTCCTCCTCCAATGACTAATTTTTTAGCAAATCTACTTAATGTTAAAGGAGATACCCCACAACCTTCTTTAAGCGACTGGTTTTGGTTTGAGGTTTGAAAATTTTCTAGCAATTTTCAAGAACAACGTGATTGAACAGGCCAAACTTACAATGATAGTCAAAAGGACTAAAGCAAATAGATTTTATTACGGCAAATTCGGAATGCATGAAGAATAGCAGGATAAAAGCTATTTTGTCAGATGTAAAAAATGAAATAGAGAAGTAGGAGAAAAACTGTCAGAAAAAACAAATAAATACTGTATAACACAGGTCATATTTCACCACCAAAATTATAATCTCCCCCACCCCAAAAAAATCCACTTTCGATAATTTATCTACTCTTTCAACTTTTCAAAAATGATCATTTCTAGCTCTCTCTCTCTGAAATTTTAATAGCCCATTCACTCAAAATCCGGTTTGAGACAGGTCCAATAAATATAGCTGAGGATGAAAACAATGAACATTTCATGTCATCTGACAAAGAAGATTAAGTTTGTTAGAAAATATATATTGTAAGTCTTAACTATACAGATAAATTCAATTAAATAACTGATTATAATTATCGCTTGTAATATAATCTATATTTGTAATGTTTAAATTTCTTTTATATTAACCATTTTATATTCAGTGTGTAACATGCACACAAAAAAAAAGAAGTATTTTCTTACAGCTAAAAGTGTGTGTATTATACGTCCAGGTATACAGTAAATATATATATATATATATAAATAAAATAAAATAAAAATCCTAAATTTATAAGGATTTTGATGAAATTTGAATTGAAAAATACATGTTTGTGTATTTTTGTATATTGCTCATTGTTGCAACAACATCATAATTAAAAAACTGTGATTTAGGGACAATTGCAATGATGTGAAGCTTCAACTGAAAGAGTGTGATTTCTGAGTTTTTAAAATTTGCCCGTGGAATGGCAATAGTATCGTTTTGGTGAATATAAGTTTCTTCACTTTCACGGAATTTCAATCACATTTCTTGAAAAATCATGATTTTTGAGTTATGATGTTGTTGTAGCAAATGAGCGATATGTATTAGTATGCAATTCCTTTCATAAATATCAACATAAACAATAGTTTTTAGCTTTTTCTGCTATCAAACGTTTACATTCCATTGAGCGGAGCGACCAACTGTCTTAACAGATTTTTTGCAGAACGGGGAACAATTGCTCCCGAGAAGTTTCACTGTATATACATTTTTTTTCTTCTTCTTTGAGTCAATATATGATTAAAGAGCATAGATGAGATGATGATACATAGTCGAAAGTATTTTTTTAAATGTACAGTACAGAGCCAGAAATCCACACAGTTTGAGAAAAGGGATAATGCAGACTTCAGGTCATATTAAAAAAAACCCTTCTTTATTACATTTAGCAAATTAAAAAAAATTAATACCAGCAGTTATTTGAAAGATTTACATTTAATTATCGTATGCTTACATTTTATTCTTTTGATAAAGAAAAATGAAACACCTGGCTAAACAGATTTGACTCTTGTGTTTATACTAAATTTTGTCAAGAAACATAATATCAAATAATTCAACTATAACTTTTTATGATTTCATAGATGTATGGAGGTAATTAACATAAATCTCAATATATTTAGAGAGAAAACTAAAATTTACAATATCATTTTAGTCCTTCAATGAGTTTTTAATTTCTAAGAAGTATGGCATCAATCCATACATTAAAGTTCTTTTTTTAAGCACTGATACAATTTATACATTGACTAATTCCTTTTATTATAGCACCCCCACCCCTACTAATAAACAAAAATATTTAAACTTTAAGAACTGACAAAACACACACACACACACAAATTTACAGCGATTATAATCACCCATGTTTTTGGCATTTTGCTTCCAAACTGCAATCTATTTAGGAGACACAAACAATCATACATCTCAAAAAGATTCTTATCGTCAATCCTGTAAAAGATTGTGATACTCCATACTATTACAGATGCAAGATTGAAAATTGGCATTTTAGGTGCTATAAGAGATTATAATCATTAATTATTTTGGTACTGTAAAAATTCATAATTTCAGTGTTGAAAAAGATTGCATGCCCCATGCATTTTTAGTACAAAAAAAAAAAAAAAAACTTAATTCTAACATATATATACATTTTTAAATAAACAAAACTATAAATCTGCCAATTGGTGGATGATTTTCACTTCTGCTTTTAATCAGAAAAGCACTGTGAATTTTGGATATTGACAAATTTCAGATTAGAATACTACTGTATTGCAGAGCAAATAGAAAAATTTTTGTATGTGAAGAAAAATTACAATTAAACTGAACAATACGCATCATCAACATATGGAACAATTAGTTTAAAAAGATGCACTTGAAATGAACACCTTAAAGTGTTTTTAAAAATCTTTAAAATATGTCAGCACTTACAACACATGTAAAAGAATAGTTACTCCCCTTTCCTCCCAGACACAGATTCTGCCTCATAATTTTTGAGATACTGCTTGCTAGTTTGAAAAATTGCTACTTTCTAGGTACATAAATGCTATCAATTAGGTCCCACAGAGAAGATCACTTCTACCCTGTGGTCAAGAGCATATTTAAGAAGGCGTCCAGGGAATTTGGACCGTTCCCGAAATTTAGATTTTTATTAGCAAAATTGTAAGGGTGAAATCTTTTTTTTTTTTTTTTTTTTTTTTTTAAATTCTGCCTTCTCCATTGTTTGGAGCCCCTCCAAAGATTTTTTTTTTTTGGATACATCCCTGTTAGTGGTACAGAAAAACCTTGATTAACCAAGGTTTCTGTTAACTGAGCTGATAATGTAGTCGGATTTTTTCCCCTAATAAACCATTAAAAATCATTTTTCATGAAACTAACAAGGCCGTAGACAGGATTTTTTTGGGGGGTGGGGTGGGGGGCACAGTATGTACGCTCATTATACCTATGTACATACATATATCATTCATGTATGTGTGTGTGTATATCATAGTCAGATAATATAGACGCACGCGCGCACGCCGGGCGCAGATACATTCAAAGATCTTGCAGATAGTTTTCCTTGAATTCCAAGTTTGTTTGTTTTTTAATGGATATTTACATAAAAGAAATATCTTTTTTAAGTCACTATAGTCCAAGCGAATTGCACAGATGTGTGGGCATATGCATATACGCATGTTCATATACGCACCATGTATTTAGTTATCAAGAACTTTATGAATTTGCAGATAGTTTCGGATTATGTGCGCAGATAGTTTTTTCTTTTATCTGACTATGGTGTATATAAACCTATTTTTTTTTAATTAAAAAAAAATTATTTCTTTAAACTTTTAAAGGTTTTTTTAAAATTTATTTTGATTTTTCTCGGATAATTTTTATTCACTGCCATTGTCATAAAAATTAACTAAGCCATACATTCTCCAACCTAACCCTGATTTCTATCAAAAAAATATTTTACAGTGAAACCTCCGAAAGTTGGACACTTGCGGGTTCCCTCAAAATTTGGCCAATTTACTTATGGAGGTATATTTCAGTGTACTTGAAATATTCGTTCTCTAGACATTGTCTCAACATATGGGGTGTCCCACTTGGGAGGTCTCACTGTATCTGGGCTATAATCTGAGATTGAAATAGACTCACAATAAATAATTGGAGCCGGAAGCATTTTTGCAAGTGGCAGCGAAACCTGTTTAAAGGAAGGGATAACAATTCGCTGGCTTAAAAATGAATCAGAATCAGTGGCGGATCCACGGGGAGGGCTCTGGGGGCTCGAGCCCCCCCAGAGTTAGAAATAAACTATGGATTAGGGAAGTTAAAAAAAATTGTAAATTTTCACATGAACTGAAATTTAAAAAAGTAGCACTGTATATACAATTGACTGTCTATTTAACGACGATCTCTTTCCAAAGACGATATTTCAAAGTCCAAGCAACTCCAACGTAAAAAATTTCTATTCAAAGACGACGTCGTTTCTGTTTAACAATGATTTTTTTTTCATCTTACGCTACAGGAACAGGGGAAAATTATTTTAAGAGTGGGAAAAAAGTGTCAGGGAATGTCAAAAGTGTAATTCGCAAGACAATCTCAACTACGTGAGTGTATTCTCAAAGGTGTTTTAGAAGCAAAGGGAAAATTCTTAACAGCACAAAAATTTAGTTCGGGACCCAAATACAAACGGCCGAAAAGTCAATGTGGCCGATTGGAAGAGTTTGCCAAGGCACTTCTGCATGCAAATGGTTGCATAAAGCAAGAGCATCCAACATTCTATTTTCTGGGCCCATCATGGCCAAGTGGATAAGACACTCGACGTGATATTCGGCTGAAGTGTGAAGGTCCCGCGTTTGGGACCACCGCGCAGCTGTCGATCTAACTATCTGCAGTTTTTCCAGATGGTTTTCTCCAGATTTAACGTGGATACGCGTTAGAACCTCTGAAAAAATCCACCGACCAAGGCAACAGCCACAGAATGCAGATGCCTCTAGTATATAGGCTTGCCACATAACATCATATAACACATAACTACAATTTCTGGAGGCCCGACGAGTGGCTGAGCACATAGCGCTTGCAACTGGGAGAAGAAAAGTGCCTGGTTCAAATTCAGGTCGCGTCCATCAATCTAGCCGTGCGGAGTCTTATGCAGTTTTCTCTGAAACTTCTCATAAATACGGATAAAGACCCATTATAAGGTCGATTTTTCACAGTTTCACGGTTCCTTGAAACTGTTAAACAGAGAGCCAACCCTCTCTCTCTCTCTCTCTATATATATATATATATATGTATATACCAAGAATATTTACAACAATACTTATTGAATCCTTTTGGACTAAACATAATTTCTCTATTTATAAAAATGATAGAGCTTTTATTTTTAAACAGAAGGAGGGGCAAATTTTACTGACTCGCTATCGCCACAGTGGCTGGAGCACAGTTTCCAGTTTTATTTGTACAGTGGAACCTGTCTAATGGGACTACCCTTGGGAAGAACAAAACTGGTCACCTTATAAAGACGGTCACCTTACAAAGGTGGTAAAGTGTGATGGTTGTAAAGCAAAATTGCATTAAAGTTGTCACTATAGACAGACCATCTCTTTACCAAGGTGGTCACTTTAGCAGGTTCCACCGTATTTGAATGGACGACAGCACACTGATGGGAGACAAATGGAGAGAGCAACGGGAAAATCTTCCATTGCTCTCTCCATTTTATAAGGGACTGTAGGGGATAGACTGGAGTTTGCGGTTTATAGTGCAGAAATCTTTTATCGGTAAAACCCGAATTGCCATTAAAAAGTCTCAAAATTCGCAACGAGGATGCCCTCTTACGCACTGCAGTGATGTTAGACGCAGCGGCAATCAGCATCGGCCTTAAGTGATGCTGAAGCATAGACGAACAATCCAACCCTCCGCAATTTGTACAGCTTTCATTCTTTCAACTGCTCTCATAAGTTGTCCACACCACCCAGACATATGGGTACAAATCCTCATTATAAAAGTAAAACATATTTTAAGATATCAGACAAAGCGAGTACCTGGCAATGTATAGCTTGTCTGGTTTTAAAAAAGAAAACTGAAATTGTAAATAGCAGGTAATAGTGATAATAGCTGTAAACAGCAATTGAGGTTGATTTACTGCAGTCCTCACAGAAAAGGATGGGAATTACTTAATCTGGAAAACTTAATGCCATCCTAAAATGCAAAAATGTATGCTGTGAACATTGTATATTGCATGGTGGATGTGAAATGGGTTCAATGATACATTCAGCAATTATACTCCGTACACACTAAAATGCTAATGGGTAGGGCCCGCGAACAACAACATGAATAAAGGCCGTTGCTGATTAGCCACGTCTTCTCGTCACTACAGTGGTTAAGGCGACCTTTTTCTGACGAAATGTACGACTTTTAATGACCAGTAGGGATCTACCAACAAAAGATTAATGTGTTAAAACTGAAAGTCCTGTCCCCCCACTCAATGGAGGGAGCAACGGAACATTTTTTTCCCGTATGAGTCCCATCGTCCATTGAAACGCATAAAACACGTGGCTTATGAGCATCGGCCTTAACTTGATCGGAATAGGGTATAGGGCGCACGATAGCTCTGCCCCCCCCCTTTCCAAGTTTTCTTTCGACGGTTCTTGCAGAAGACAACATACTTATTTAGTTGTGATATACCATGTCTAATTATACATTGGGAGATCAATGTATCATCCTAATGAAAAACGGAGCCCCCCCCCTCCCAGATGGTTTCTCTGGATCTGCCCCTGATCAGAATTGATATTAATTACAATATCGTACTCATTTTTTGGGGGGCAGGGGGTGGTCATAATCTAACAGAAGCATAGCAAATCTGGTTACATAATCTAGAAGAAGAAAATACCGGGTGATCCAAAAGTCAGGGCAAACTTTAAAAATTAATAATTCGAAAACGAATCAAGATATAAAGGTGCGGATTGCACCAAACTGATGGAAAAGAAACCAGGTTTTGTGTGGCAATGAAATAAAAATAGTTCTCTTGGTGTCCAACAGATGGCACTGTTGGATTTCTGATATAGGATTATGCAAAGCGACAAACGATATAAAAGGGAGCAAATGGAGCAGGTAATGGTAGTCAAAGCTTATACATATGGAAATGCTGTCTGTAGTTGAGAAAGCCCTCTTAGTCAAACTTTATTATAAGAATGCTGAAAGTGCCACAGCGGCATTGCGAGCATATTGCTACATGAAGGGCATGCGAGGCAGAAAAAGACCAATAACGCATTCTGCATTGATCAAAATGATGAAGAAATTTGAATCTACCGGATCTTTGGCGTCACATGCAAGAAGTGGCCGTTCCTCAACAGCCGCTGCTGTTGTCACAACAGTGGAGCAGACGGTGCAATCCATGTCGGCGATTTCTGCACATGGGGAAGAGTAGTGCCCGAAAAGTTTCGAGGCAGACAGGAGTGTCTTACAGAAGTGTGTGGAGAGCACTGCGAATAACTGATATGATAGCCCTATAAGTTGCAACATAACAAAGAACTGAAACCTCCTGACTTTGACTCTCGTCGAGATTTTGCCAATTGGGTATTCAATAAAATGGAAGAGCAGCACGACTGGCTTCACACTCTGCTTTGGACAGATGAGGCGCATTTCACACTTTCTGGCGCTGTTAGCACCTACAATTGTTGAGTGTGGAACACAGAAAATCCACATGCATTTGTTGAGGTACCCTTGAAACAGCCTAAAGTGACAGTCTGGTGTAGCTTCACTGATGATTTCATAATTGGTCCATTTTTTTCCGAGGAAGTCACACGGACGGGTTTCAAAACAGTTTCTGTCACTGGTCAGCGATATGCAAAACTGTTACAGAACAACATTATTCCTGAACTGCAAGCATGACAGGCACTTCAAACAGTCACCCTTAGGTAAGATGGAGCACCACCTCATATTGCTCTGCTTGTGCAACATTTGCTACACTAAACATTTGGGGAGGATCGCATTATCAGTAGCTGCTTTAATCAATCATGGCCTCCAAGATCTCCCGATCTTACGCCCTGTGACTTTTGGCTGTGGGGATTCTTGAAGTCAAAAGTGTACCACGACCAACCGGCATCAGTAGCAGCACTGAAAGATGCCATCTGCCAAAATGTGTCTGTTGTAATGCAAGAAATGCTGTGAATGGTGTGGTGACTTGTCTCACGATCACGTCAATAAATTGAATGCACAAAGAAAATTGTTCCACCTTTCTTATGTCTAGTTTCATAGGCTAATACGGAAAAATATTCACGGGGGAAAAATAAAACGGGGGCCGCGGAGAAAAAGTTTGTAACGGGACTTCGACGAGTGCGGCGAAAGCTGCGGTATCTGACTTTTTCCTCTCTCCCTCTCCTCTTCGTTCTTTTAACGTCTCACTATGAGGCGAACAACATCTATGTTCTTCTTTGCTTCTTAAGTTTTTTTTTTTTCTCCGGATCCGGTCATGTAAGTTTTAAATATTTATTTTATTTTCTGTCCACTCAGAATATTTTTTTTTACGGTTAACGATGTTTATTTTTTTTATTTTAATATGAGAAGAAAAATTTTCAGCTCCTTAATGTTAAGAGTACAAAGTATTTTCCTTTAATTTCATGCTAAGAGTTATGTTGTATATGATAAATATTTGGTGGGAAAAAAATGTATTTTTTGTTATTGAGATTTACCTTCGTTAATAATGTAAGATATAATGATAATGAATAAATTATATTTGGAGCTGAATTAATCGCTTGTTTATTGGAGTCAATCTCTCTGTCTATCAAGTTTTATTTCAGGATGTTGAAGTTTTAATTTTCTTTTTAGGATGAATATCAAAATTTTCCTTTTTTTAGGTTCGTGATATTTAATTACTTTTATTCTTCTAGACAATGATTAACTTACCTAGTTATTACACAACGCAAGAACACTAACCACTTATGTTCATGATGGCCCTAATAAAAATTCTCAGCAGTTTATTTTAGTAGATTAATCGTTTCCAAAATTAATAATTTAAAAAAAAAAAAAAAAGACACCTGGTTTAAATAAGTAAAAAACCCCAATTGTAACATAGGTCTGAAATTTACCCTTGATGAAAATCTGTTGTGGAGAGTAAACCATAGGTGGCTCTTACGGGAGGGGGGGGCAAGGGGGTCAACTGACCTGTCACTTCCACAAGTAAAGAGGCACTGCCTCCTCACTTTTTAATGTACCGATCCATTGAAAAATGATGAAGGGAAACCCAATGCATAAACCGAGAGAAGAAAAAGCAAGAGTTTGCCTTGAGGGTCATTTAATCAATAACTAGATAAGGTCATTTATTTAATAATGGCATTAAAATCCAGTAATACAGTTGAATCCCGTTTTAACGAAGTCCACAGGACCAGAAAAATCATTTCGCTATACGGATATTGTATCTTAACTGACATTTGATTTAGGGATTACCAGTCTTCACTATAACAAGGTATTCGCTGTAATGGACTTTGTTAAAACAGAATTCAACTGTATAGTCCAATTAAAAAAATATCAGCTTTAGTCACCAAGCATCTTTTCTGACCCACCACTTTTTTGGTGCACCAGCCGCCTATGGACTAAACAAAACACCTCAATTCAAAACAGATTCATTATGAGCATTTAAATTTACATACAGTGTAATTAAAACAATAAAATTTGACTTCAGACATACCAATTTATATACATAATGGCTTGTTACTGTATTATTTGCAAGCCATATGTTTATGCTTGAATATTATTCTGCAATTTAAAAAAAAATTATTAGTAAAAAGATGAATAATTATTGAAACAGAGTAATAAAATTAAACAAGAGAGGAGGTAAAAACTAATGGCAATTTAATGCAAACACTGTCCATATAGAATATTAATAAAGTTTCAAAATAATAATCTAGAACAAATGTATATTTTGTAATGTATAGAAATAAAATATACTAGGAAATTATTTTTACTTTAAAGTGACCCTTTTACAAGTTGAATTTTACAAATGAACTGAATTAAAACAAACTACACAGAAAATTGCATCAATTTATGTAATTTACTTGCTTACAAAGTATTCATAAAAAACTTACAAGTAAAAACATTTTTTATATCATACCTATTTTCATAATTTACTTACATACAAATTAATTGTAGGTATGATATACCAGTGGCATAGATTGAGGGAACGCTTGTATGCTCAGCATTCCCAGAACATTTAGGAATCGCACAATTTTAACAATCGTAATATGTATCATTTCTAATCACAATTAAATTTCCTTTTTTAAATTTTATCAAACATAACTGTAGGAATAAACACTGCTTATTACTATCCTTGGACATCACAAGACATTTTCCCCTCGTGATATCTCTGCTGAATGTGTAGTAGAACTGTTTTTACAACGGTGCATATAAGAATAGAAAATGGCGAGCGTTAAGTTGAATGTATATATGACTTTTTATGTAAACGTAAGTTGTGTTAATTAAATACTTGTTTCATCACTTAAGTCTCATTACTGCACGATTCTACTAACCACATTTGGTTATGGGCGCAGCACCTACAATTGAGGCGTAAGTGGAAATTTTTTTTTTTTTTTCAAGTTCCATTAATTTTCTCAACTAAGCCTTCTTATGCCGCTCCGGAATTTGGCTGCGAATTGATGAAAATGTCACAACTAACCACGATTGAGAAACTTGAAAAAAATAATTATGATTCGTGGAAACTGCAAATAGAGGGAGTGTTAATTAATCGCAACCCTCCAGCTATAATACCAGATCAACCAAGGAAGATAAAAACAGGTAAAAGAGGAAGACTGCGAAAAGAGTAGTAACAAAACAATAGCAAGAAATATCTTAATGTAAAAAATAATTCTTTAATGAATCCTAGTCCCACAGTGTCTGATGCATTAAATGGACCTTTTAGGGATGAATGGAAAAAGGCAGTGCAATTATCTTAGCAGAAATTACTTGCATTTTATTAGCAGTGGAATTTAACACTAAAAAGGATGAGACATCATTAGGGAACTAAAATTCGTTAATTAAAAGAAACATTGTAAAGATTTAAATACATTCACGCTCGCTGAGCGTCTTGCAGAACTAGCATACACAGAATAACACGCAGGCAAAAGAAACCACATTATATAGGTACATTACATAACAATTCACATGTGCAATAGTTAATTTGCACAAACCAAAGTTCTGACCGGCCAATCAGAAACAAAATGTCTCCGTTACTATGGAGATATGCTGCGGTGATCACGGCTCATGAGAAAACAGTAATTGAAGAACCGCGGGAGAAAAGTGACGTCACGCAGACAGCGAAGTCGCCACCGAACTTCGGCGAACGACAGAGAAGGGAAACCAAACGAGCGGGAGGCTAGCAAATTAGAATACGATTGTCTAATAAAAGAGAATGCCTGGGTGTTTGCAGAGAAAGACCTAAACATAAGAAAATTATTGGTTGTAAGGGGTTTTAAAAATGAAATACAATCAAGATGGCAATATAGAAAAATTTAAAGCACGATTGGTTGCCAAAGGTTGTAATCAAAAACCTGGAATTAATTTTGAAGAAAACTTTTCACCTGTAGCCAGATTAAGTTCTATTAAGACTGCTATCACATATGGCATACAAAATGGTTTCACAGCATACCAATTAGATTTTGTGATGGCATATATAAATTGTGATTTGTCTGAGGAAATTTACATGGAATTACCCGATGGTTTCAAAAATAAATTTAATTCTAATAACGTGTGTTTACTAAAGAGATCACTGTATGGATTAAAACAATTACATTCTGATAAATGTGTTTATATTTCGAAATCTAATATTGAAGCTATTATCATTATTTACGTTGATGACCTTATAATATTAACTAAACGCAAAGAAGATTATGAACACATTACAGATGAATTGTCAAGATCATTTAAAATGAAAGATATGGGCCAGTTATATTATTGTCTAGGCATGGAGTTTACACAAAACGAAGACAGTATCACAATTAAGCAAAAGAAATACACTGAAGATATTTTGTGCAAATTTAAAATGCAAAATTCAAAATCTGTGTCGACATCTCTTGATAGTAGCATGAAACTTACTGAAGATATATGAAAATATAGTCAACTCCCTCCAATCTGCACTCACTGGGACCAAGGGTTGTATTACATGATTTTGCAGATTATAGGTCATTTTTTTGTGTTTACATTTTTATATTTAGAATTTTCCTTTAAATTATAGTCAATTTACTGTAAACAAATAGGAAATGATGAAAGAAAATGCATGTGCTGTTGAGTAAAAACACAAATATCAATATAAATACAATAAATAATACAATTAAATTTACAGAGAATTTACTAAAGGACTGATGAAAGAAAATATTTATGCTGCTGAACTAAAACACTATTTTTAATACAGGGATGAGAATACACAAATATGAAAAAAGAGGAAAAGTGCGTGAACGTAATTTCGACTTCAAGCAAAGTTCAAGCGCGTTATGCCCATTTTTGTTATATATATATATATTACAATTACTTTATATCAACAATATATATGTTACAATTATTTATTAAAATATTTTTATTTAAATTATAATTTTTATTATCTTAAAAAATAAAAATTCATAAACATTTATGTGCAATTTTAGATGCAGGATATTCAATAATGAAACAGAGGTTATCATTATTTAAAGGATGATCTTAATCAATTTTACAAAATCTATAGTCAAGAAGACAAAATCCAAGCTTTACAAACAATTTTACTCTATTCTTTTGAAAATGAATGCAATCTAATTTCTGGGGGGAGGGGGGGAATTACCTGATTTTCTATGAACTGTCTCTCATGAAATTCCAGAATATCATTAAATATTTCAAGCTTCTATAGATTTACCATAATTCATTATAAAATAGCCCAAGAACACAGAATATGGCACAGCAAAAGAAATATATATCTAAAATGTTAAAAGTAATTTCAATTTTTCTCTTACATCAGACAATAAAATCTATCCTGTAACTTTAAAAAGTTAACAATAACAAAAATACAGAGATATTTCAAAAAATTTAGGCCATAAATGTTCCCATTAAAAATCTGCTGAATGCCATCTCATTTATTTTTCTCTCTCCTAAAAATGGGAGAAGGAGGAGGGGAAAGCTGACTAGTTGTATACCTGCTACAACTAGGGTAGAGAATCTAGTAGATTTATGTATTACGATATCACAGTTTTAAACTTACAATTGCTTATTTGTGACATAAACCATACAATGAAATTTTTCACACATTAAATTGACTATCAAATCACTTTCACTATCTATACAACTACTATTTTTCTATTTCACTATCATTCACTATCTATACAAAGTATTATTAATATTTTAAATAATAGGATTGCATGACATTACAATTTGTAAAACGAATAATTTGCTTTTTACAATAATTTATGTTGAAATTTCAATTTTGCAGAAAGTCAGGAATGTTAAATGCAGGATTAGTAAACAATATCAGAATGTAAATAATTCTTTTAATATAAAGTACAAAAAACCTTACTGTTTCTATAAAATTCAAAAAACCTTAATGTCACATAATTATAATGCTTAAAAATAATTTTTAAATACAAATATACTACTTTAAAAAGCAAAAATATGCAATTTATTTATTTACAGAAAAAAAAAAAATTACTAAAAGGATTAAGTTTGTTAAACAATATATTGATTTCGATTTGTTTTAGAATTTGCTATCTTTCAACAAATAACTTTTCTTACCGCCTGTGAACAGTTAATAATTCTACTTCGGTTACACAGTCTTGTGTTTTAGGAATTCAAAATATTGATCTCTTATGGAAATTTCTTCAGATACTGAAAGTTTTTCAACTTTCTCTCTAGCATTTGAAGCAGTTTCAGAATTGTTTTCCTCTGATTTTGAAACAGAGGAAATTATTTCAGTACTGGTCAAATGATTAACAATTTGTGACTTATCAATTACCAAAAATTCAAAATGTTTTCTTCATGCAGGTTTGCAAACTGAGTACCTTCCATTTTGTGCACAATGTATTAGTTCAAGCAGTTTTGATTTCAACTATTGATGGCTTAAATCCAGTTATAGTGTTAAATTGAGAACTCATCCTTCCCTACTTCTCATAGACTATTTAAAAGTACTTTACTGCTAAGTTGAGACATAAGCATATCGTCGGGCAGAGGGGGGTGGTGGTGGACAGGGGGCGTGTAACCCCCCGAAAATTTGTTTAGAAAACCATTCATTCCAAAACCTTTTTTTTTCTTTAAAAACTTAAAGAAACACACCTATTTTTACTTTACTTATAATATGCTATGTGCGCGCTCCCCCACGCACACCCCCCCCCCCCAAAAAAAAACTTGCGTGATGCTAACGCCTATGATTTAGGAAGCCAAATAACAGCCTACGATTTAATATAAACAATGTTGTTAATTTACAGAAAGGAACATTATTAAATAAATAAACGACTGTTTGGGTAGTCAACGGCAGAGGAGGGAGAAAGAGAGAAATTCCATTTCTTTTAAAGTAAACAGTTCTTTCCTCTTCCACCGGACGGACCAGCTGTTATGCTGACAATGCATAATGCATGCATCGGAGAATAATTGTTTGTTTTAAGCCTGGCATGTTGTAGGATTTATCTGATGCCTCAAAATTAATTCACTGCAAAAGCAATTTTTAAAAAATACAGATTGTAGAAAATTCTTAATTGTGATTTTCAGACATGTTACAGTCATTTAGCAAAAAAAGCTGAACTTAGCGCGACGACTTATAACAACGCGAGACAGCACAATACCATTAAGTTGTCAAATACATGTCATACTAAATAAGTTACTCTAAATTAAGCACACTTACAAGCAAAAAAATATTACAAAAATTATAGACAGAATGACTTTTTAAATATATTCTTTTTTATCAATATTGAAATCTAATTTCGCTTCGATTGTTTATAGAATAAAAAGCTGTTCACTTAAAATATTTTGCATAAAATGAACATTTTGAATACCTAATCTAAAACAAGCACTGGCATTTTGTACTTATTTAATATTTATATTCAAAATTATTACAGAATATTTAGTAGAGCACACAAGTTTTATATTCCTATAAGAAAACCACTCAGTCCAAAAATTAATGTCTGGTCAATTCAGTTTTTTAAATATGCAAATTAACACCCCTTACAGAGGAAAAAAAGTCTTCTGCAGTGAAAACCTCCCAGTCCAAAAAATTAATGTCTGGCCAATTCAGTTTTTTAAATATACAAATCAATACACCTTAAGAGAGGAAAAAAAAAGTCTGCTGCAGTGAAAACAAACAGTTACATCTTTGAGGAAAGAGCACTCATTTCAGCTTTAATTTTTTCTTTTTTATATTTTGAACCATTTGTTCAAGTTTCCTTTTATGCTTAAGTCTACTTGCAGACTCCACAGAACAGACTTCTGCCACTTTTTGCTTTATTGGAGGTGGAGCTTGTTTATTCTTACTCTTTTCTTGTCTTTTTTTTATCTTCTCATCCAATTCTTTTTGGTAAGACATTCTAGATGACCTCAAATTGTAGCACAACTTTTTATTAACAGGTTCATGAAGAAAATCTTTTTTCCGAAAAAACTGAACTGCAGATTTATTTTCTGACCGAAGCTTGTATTTTACTGTTTGTATAGCAGAGTATGTCTATCTGCATTCTACCAGAGCTTTTATCAATTATATCAGACATAATATTAAAAGATCCTTCCACCTGTGGTCCATGAAAGCAACTTAAAACAGCCTTAACAATTTTACTCATGTTATCATACTTAGGCATGCTAAAAATTTTTGCCCACCAAATGTCAACTGCTACAAATTTTCCCGAATCATCCACAGGAGAAGGTAGATTCATGTCAACTTGAAATTGAAAAATCTCAAGTTACATCAATATTTAGGGAAAATTTAGTAGTTTTCAAATTTTCAACAGTAGAATCTACAAACGTTTTTGCAACTCCAAATCTCATTTTGTAGCTTGCAGAAGCGCGTTTCATGTTCAGATGATACAAGGCTTTTTTGTCTGCGGCCAATGTTTTGCTTACATCTATTATTACCTCGGCGATGGAAAAAGGAAAACTATGTTCCGCTAAAGCACCCAATACTAATGCTTCAGAATTCGACACTCTGTCACATATGGGAATGTTTTGTGAGGCAGGTGATGTTGATGCAGTCACATTCATTGATTGCGCGCAGAAAAAGTTGCTAGGTAAAATGTAGTTTGCTTTTTTAGAAAAAAACTTCTGACAGTGCTTTTTGGATTTCATATGGTCCGATATTGCAGCACGCAGCACAGCCTCTTTTGCCATAATAAATGAAATCATTGCAAAGGGAGCAGATTGCTTTTCCGCTGACATCGATCTTTCGGACACTATCTCCAATCGTAACTCTGGCTTCATCCTTTCCAAGTTTTAAATCCACAGGTTTTGACAGCCATTCAAACCTAAATTTATTTTTCTCTACCTTGTCAATTTCACCTACATTTGCTGCTTCAGAAATTATTTTTGCCATATTGAAACGATTAGCACTAGAGGATCAATCAACAAACATCAACATGCCAAAAAAACAAACACAACTAAGCTGAAGTGTATCTCCCCAACAGGGACAGCGCGCCGCTAGCTAAACGGATTTTCCACGTGGGAGCTCCCTCCCCTCTCCGTTCTCCATGAACATCGAGTCCCTACACACTGCGATGACGTCACACAGAAATGCGCGGCAACATGTCCACAGCTGCATTCTTTCCAAGAAAGAGCAGCTAAAGACAATACGCTGACATTCCAAAGCGAGCTTCATTTCTATGGCTGAGCATGGGATACACTCAAAGTAGGGAGTGGATAATAGAGCCCTTGGGATTCTCTGGTCTTGGGGGTACCGAATTCCAGAGAAACTGAAGAGAAGAGAAAAGCTGGGGCGATGCCTCGACATCCCCCCCATACACATGCGCGAAATTTTAAAGCAGATTTGCACTGATCTCAGGAACGATTGGAATTCGTATCAAAAAAGCAGAAATCTGCGAAAATGCAGAAAAGTAGCATGTCTGGATTTTCTTTGTTTATTTCCACAGCGTTAATGCGGTTTATGATAGCCAAAAGATTGCTTTCCATAACTGAGGAGAGAAAACCGCAAAACGGAACAAACCACAACATGTAATAAAATTCAGTGCTTATCGAAAGGAACAAACTTCGCGGAGGCTCTTTCGACTTTTGATCTCCTCATTGGATATTCCCATACTTCTTCGATGCGTGCATGCTTAGCAAGTTGCAGCGCTTCCATTGGCTTGGAGTGGATCATAAAGGCTTCTCCTTGGACTCCAAGCCTGCAAGATTTTTGAATATGCAATAAGCATGACTGAAGACGAATACGTGTTGGAGCTAGCAAGTGGACACAGTATGAGATGAGGATATTATAGGTTATCTGCAGAAAATTTCTAACTCAAATATTACTTTAGCAGAAAGATGCAGTTTTAAAAACAGAAGACCTATGCCATGCTTATATATTAAGTAGATAAACAAAGGCATTTCTCGCACATGGCAGCCTTCGTGGTATGATAGGTATATGTTAACAAATGGATGAAGCAGAAAGCAAAAAATGTTTCATTTCATGTGCTTGCTATTTGGAGAGAAAGACAGTGGTGCATGGACAGAATTTTTGATTTGAGTAACTTTATTAAAAAAGCAAATATGCATGCCTCTTCCAGAAAGCATTTGCAGCATATGAAATCTTTCATTTTACTTGGAAAAGTTCGGATAGATCATGCTTTATTAGAGGAAGCATTAAAGTACAGTATCATCCCTTCTAAGTATACGTTGGAGTCGGGCTCCCTCAGAGATAGAATATATTTCCTCACAGAACTTTCTCCAGGAATCAATTTTGCCTCTTCTAACTTTCTTGTAATTGGCGAGGGAGGGCCATTTTATAATTATCCCATTCATCATATTTCTTAGCTTTATTAAAGAGTTTTCTGACCTTTGCCCTTTCAGCTGCCAACAACACAAACACAACCTTCTCTAAGTGCAGGGGTGGATCTAGCGGCTAGTGGTCGCCACCACTTCTAATAATCGTTATGTGGAAACCCCCAAATTCTTCAAAATATAAAATTTATTGGGATGGCAAGGGGGTGAGGATTGTTGGGGCCGTGGATGGAATTT
Source organism: Cheiracanthium punctorium (assembly GCA_038373885.1). Classification (NCBI taxonomy): domain Eukaryota; kingdom Metazoa; phylum Arthropoda; class Arachnida; order Araneae; family Cheiracanthiidae; genus Cheiracanthium; species Cheiracanthium punctorium. The sequence goes on along the minus strand of JAWZYV010011898.1, from coordinate 366,186 downwards.
CAAGTACAGCATGAAAATGACCCACAGGTTGAATTGTACCACTGGAGGTGAAGGCTTTAAAATTGACACCTTATATTTTCTTTACTTAAATTTTATTTAAATATTGCACAAAAAGAACACTTACAAAAATTTTTTAAATAATTTCAGGTTTGAAGAAAAACCAGGCCATCTGCAATAAATTGAATGAAAAAATTTACAGTTCCAATACAAGCCTTTTTATAAAATATCTGGCAGAAATACATCATGCCCTTCCCATGACTAGGGCAACCTTCTAGCTGTTTATCAGCAGCCTGGCACTAGCAGCTAGAACTCAAAAAGATACTTTTCTCCTTGACTGTAATGCGCATGTGCAAGAACTTCGCCACTGATCTCTCATCGTTAGATAAATGGTTACCAACATTGGCGCGAATGCCATGTGTTTCGCTAACTATAAAAGAACAGGAAATTCCAAACGATCTGTCAGACAGGAGAGCAAAACCTTGTCTTTTATTTCAAAAAAGTAAATGCTGAAGAAAAGAAATTAAATAATTATAAATTTAGCTTTTAAAGGATGTTTAAAAAATTGTCAGTTGCTAGCAGCGAAGAAATTAAATAATTATATCTTTTTTAAAGGATGTTAAAAAAAATCATTTGCTAACATGCATTTTTTTAACTAAAAGCTTGATTAGATTGAAAAGGAAAATTTTAAATCAGCATTAAATTTCGTAACAAAAATTTTAAACTAAAAAAATATTCCTTTTTAAAATTTTAACCTGGATAAGTTTTAAATTAGAAATGAACATTGAAATTCGTGACAATAGTTTTAATTTTCTTTTTTTTTCTTTTTGTAAGTTTGAGGTTAGAGTGAAATTAATGAAATTTATACAGTAAATCAGCGGTTCTCAACCTTTTAACGTCGCCCCCCCCAACAAAGGCTAACTTACGGTGGCGCGTCCCCCCTCCCCTCACATTTTTCAACATACATTCAGTTTTTTAATCTTTAATAATGAACATTCAGTCGAATTTTCTACTAAATAATGTTATCAGTAAAGTTTGAATGAACATTTTAAGCGAAAATGAATATATATTTGAGTAAAAATTAAAATAAATAAGATGATTTTTTTTAAAACGCTGCAATAAATAATTGAAACATCTTAATTTAAGGAGGTAATTGTTAAATGGGAAAGAAAAACCTTTTACTCTTTCATTCTAATTATTTCTTTGATTTAAAAAGCCCTTAATAAATGTAATTAAATCCCATTTACCATATCAGGTGAACAAACTGTATAATATGAAAAAAAAAGCTCAAATAAAATAGTTTTAATATATATATATATATATATATATATATATATATATATATATATTTTTAGTTAAAATTTTTTGTTACGAAATTTAATGCTAATTTCAAATTTTCCTTTTTAAACTAATCCAGCTTTTAGTTAAAAAATGCATGTTAGCAATTTTTTTAAAACATCCTTTAAAAAAAAATTAAAAGCAACATTTATAATTATTTAATTTCTTCGCAGCATTTATTTTTTTCTTTTTAAATAAAAGACACGGTTTTGCTCTCTCCTGTCTCTATCTGACAAATCGTTTGAAAGTTCCTATTCTTTTGTAGTTCGCCAAACACGCAGCTTTCGTGCCAATGCTGATAACCATTAGTCTAAGGATCATAACAGATCAGAGGCGAAGTTCTTGCGCATGCGCATTACAGGCAAGGAGAAAAGTATCCTTTTGAGTTCTAGCTTCTAGTCAGCCTGGCCTGTGTGCTTTCTTATAAAGCAGACACTTTATATAAATATATAAAAAAGGTTAATTTTACAGTTACAGAATAAAAAGTATGCAATATTTGCATAAAATGAAAGGTTTAATAAATTTGCATATTGCAAACAACCTCAGAAAATTGCCTTTCACTTCAGGCTTTTTACTCTTCACCCATGGTTTAAACATTAGTTAAAAGTCCTACCCTAACCAGAACTAATTCTCTTACCCCATGATTCTTTAGAGAACCTAAGCATCTATTTGTCAAAAGGAAGACCCTTATTTTTCAGGAAGCATTACATCATTAAACTACTGGGCCATAGTTCAGAGGCTATTTCCATCCAGCAGCAGTAGTCAACAACTAAACACAACAACTTTATTAAATCTTGAGCTTAGGTTTTTAAACTTTACTTTGAAGTTGTCTTGGGTCTTCAATGAATAAAAAGTATATTATTTCAATTTTATTTATTTAATTAATTTTTTTTTTCAATAAGAAGTAGGGGTTTTATTTTGTTTACATTTTTAACATATTAGAGATACTACTATTTAGGGTTATGAAGAAGTTTAAAACCATTTGAATTTTATTTTTAAACTGATATTAATTACTTTTAGTTGAACTTTAATACAATTAAGATAGGTTTAACCCATGGGTGAATAACATAAACAAAACTTAAGCCTAATTGGCACATGAAAAAAACTTTATGAAATAGATGGCTGATGCAAGGCCAGGGGAAAACAATTGGGCAAAATAAATTTTTAGCATCTTAAATCTGAATTCAGTTAAATATATTTAGTTTAATAAAAATTATTTAGCTCCAACAACATGCCCCCCTTTCCCCAGGCCCTGCATTAGCCAAATAACCATTCACAATAGAATGAAAACACATCAAAGGGCAAAGCCTTTGTAAAAATGTCAGCCACATTGGCTTTTCCTGACACATGTTTAAGTTGAAATTTGTCTAAATTTTCTTTCACATAAAAAGTCCTTGTATCAATATATTTTGTTCTTGAATTTTCTACATTATTTTTTGAAAAAAACAGAGTACTTTGGTTGTCACAGTAAACAAGTGGTTTTTCCATTTTTAAATTTAAGACTTTTAATTCATCCAATATTCTTAGTAACCAACACATTTCTTTAATAGCATCTGATAAAGCAATGTATTCTTTACGACCACAGCCCCCTCTTTTATACCATACTAATGCAATGGATTCTAGTATTTAGAGGAAGTTGAAGCATTTTTAAGTGATCAAAGCTTGGCCAAGGGTGGCATGGGGAGAAAAAGAAAGAAAAAAGAGGGAGAGATGGATTTTTTTTTTTTTTTCTGAACACTTGTACATTTGCGCCAGATAGATCAAGTATTCGGTAGTAATTGGGAAGAAGGTGGAGGGTGGGGACGTTTACAGATAATTGGGTATGGCCTGAGTGTCCGACTATCTGTGCTCCGGTTCTAGGTCCACGTGAAGGTCGGGTCATCTTATTTTGTTGCCTGAAAGCGTGCGCTTCCAAGGTTCCAGCATACACTTGCCAGGAAGCACATGCATGTTTCTTTGCTTGACGCTATGACCTTATTACATGGAAACAGGAAAGAAGTGTAAAATTACGAGGGTAGGGGATAAAATAAATGCATTTGTGTTTCACTACACCTCGATAAAATGACTGTTTGTTAAACGATAATATTGCTACTTATTTACAAATAACTCCAACATTAGAAATTTAACCTATTTTTTTTCTTGAATTAAGAGCGGGGGCTGCAGCCCTATCAGCCCCCCCTCTGGATAAGCCACTGGCTGTACCCAAACGGTGCATTCAAACACCCCTGTTCTCGGAAGCAACATTGATCATAGAAGGGGAGTCTCCTCCATCAGATGATGAGGGACAGATAAACACGGGTTTAATATTGGGTTAAGCAATCTAACAATACCCCACATTTTAAAATTTAAGTTTCCTCAGGAAGAGACGTTCGGCTCTTTCAGCTTTGGACTAAACAATGCTATGCCCTCCCTGATTAACATTCAAGCGATGTTGAGAGGGCTTTCCTTTTCGGTGGCGTTATTGCACCGTTTCCAGTGGGAATAGTTGTATAAAGAAATGATTTAATAATTGAGAGTGTCATGGTGTCACGAAGGAAGATCAAGTAACGGCTTGCCAAATTAATTTAGTTCTCATGTTTTGGTGAAAGCACAACATTGTACTAGTATTTAAATTAACGGCATTTCATTTTAAAAGTTAACGACTTATTTATTTGCGAAGGGAGGACAGCTTACGTCACTGAATGTGTCGTTGTTTAGTTGGTTTAGAGTTTGCCAAGACCAAGACCTGTTCTCCTACATTGAACTTTCGTTTGACCGCATTCTTATCATAATACGACTTATGTTTCAGCTGTATTTCAGACATTCTGTCGCATGCCAACTCCTGGCATTTTTTTAATCTGTTAATTAAATCGAAAAAATATTCGGTCATAGGGGTCTCAGTTTCCTCTGGGGCCGCCCAGTGATCATACAACAGAACTTTGGGGGGATTTCCATACACCAATTCGCTAGGACTGAATCCGGTGCTCTCATGAGTCACCATTCGTAGGGCCAGTAATGCTGAGGGTAAATTTTCCTCCCAATCCTCTCCAGATTCTAAACAAAGTACCTTGATTAACCGTTCAATAGTCCTATGAAACCTTTCAACAGGATTCGACTGGGGGTGATGAACCGAACTATGAGTAACCTTTATTCCAAACTGGTCAAAAAATTTGGTGGTGAGATGACTAGTGAATGAGGTTCCCAAGTCGCACTGTACCCCCCGTGGAAATCCCAGTCTACTGAAAATCATTAACAATGCCTCAATCACTGAAACCGAACATCTCTCAACCAATATCTTTCACTGTATGGCCCTCGGGATACCTCGATGACATACAAATGGCCGTTACTAAATACCGATTTCCATTTGCACTAGATGGCAAAGGGCCGACCGTATCAATATTTATTTTTGAGAAAACCTCCCTAATGATCGGTATCAGCTTTAACGGGGCTTTTTTAGTATCTCGAGCCTTTCCAACCCGCTGACACGGATCACAAGTATGAACATAATTTTCTACATCTTTAATGCAGTTAGGCCAAAAATAGTAACGTAGCAATCTATCCTTCGATTTCGCAGCACCCACATGCCCCGATGTCTCTTCGTGACAGATAGCCTTAATCTTCTCCCTAAATTTTTTTGGAACAAGAAGCTGCTTACGCTTGTTTTTAAGGTGATCTACAGATTTTCTAAACAATAAACCCTTTCTCCAATTTAAACTCCGATTTTTCTCACGTCTCCTGCAGGCTTGAAAAACATGGCTTAAGAGTGGGGCAATCTCTTTATTCGCGAGCGAAGTGTTGTGAGTGCACTGATAAAAGGGTTCGAATAGCAGAATCTCCCCCCTTCAGCAATTGCATTTTTTCTGCTTCCTCCAATTCAAAACTGCCCGTCAGGGTTGTTCTAGATTTTCCCCTTGTGTACTGTCATGATCCTCAGGGTTCCGACATATTTCTTCTCCTTTTGACTACGACTAACAACCGCGTTAACTAGCGATGGGTTTCTTTTTTAATCTTCAATTAATTTTACAGTTTTATTTGATAACAGATAAAAACCCTGATCAAGGGAAGAATCAATCACAGCTGCCTTAGTTACAACATTTCCAAATTTCGCACTTTCCATTTCAATTTTTGCAAGAGGTAAACAAGTAAAGTTTTTATCTAGCGGTTGTTTTACCCACACCGTTTCACTCAACAAATCACCAGGACTGATATGGTTCAAGGATAACATATCCATGTTTGCTCCCATGTCTCGCAAAACTCGCATTACTTTTCCGTTAATTTTTGCCTCGCTCATATAGGGCTCGAATAAAGTTTCAAGAGACTCCCCCGTTCCCACATTATTTACTTGCTCAAAAGCACAGTTTTCCTTTAATTTCGGGCAACTTGGTTTTAAATGGTTCAGCGAGCCACACAAAAAACATCTAAAACTCTTTCTACGGTCAAATGCAACATTTTCCGAATTCTTACGTCTAAACTCAGGGCTTTTCCAGGGGGGAGTGTTTCCAACCGTTCAATTTTTATTTTTTTCAGGGGATTCCTTTCCCGCTGACAAAAAATTCTTTTTATCCATTTCCTTCTGATCAGAAGCCTTTGAAATTACTTGTTTCCATGAAGTTTTTCTAACTGCTTCATATTGATCTAATTTACTTGCCAACTCCAACGGACTGACCAGGTCTCCCCAGTTATCAATGAAGTGTTCCCTTACTTCTGGTGAGACACGGTTTTTTATCTGATCAGCAATCATCCGCTCTTTTAACTTTCCAAACGTGTCCACCCCCACTTCATCCAACCAGCCGGCCAAAAAGGTTCCAAGCTCAAACACCAGATCCTTCCAGAATGCCCCAACGCGTCTTTGGTGCTGGGTAAATTTAATTCTGAAGGTTTCGGGCTTTAATTTGAAGCACTCCAGCAACACTTTCTTTATATACTGATAGTCCTCAGCCTCTTTTCTTCAGGTTCTCTAATAATAATTTCCGCGATTTCCATGGGCAAAAGCGGTATAAGGTGAGAGACATAATATGACTTGGCTACCTGAGCCTTTTTACCATGCCGCTCAAACATAACTAAATATAAAGAAATGTCTGAGGTGTTCGGGTCAAACTTTTACATAACCTTTTTTAATTCCCACGCAACTCTGCCCAGCTCGTCACGCGACGAGGTCAGACTACTCATATCTACATTTGTTAATTTCAGACGTTCTAGCTCATATTCGCGCTCCGCTCTTAGTTTTTCCACCTTCTCTCTTTGCTCATCCTCAATTTGCTCAATCAGATTTTTGACATACTCTTCCTTGTAATCCACAGACGTAATTTTCATTATAATGTCTTTATCAGTCTGATAGGCATCTACCCCCATTCAAAAGCCAAAGTTACCAAATCGGCCTTGTGCTTTTTTGCAAGGTAGGCCATGTTTCTTATCCTACATATATATAAAAATTCCCAACTTATTATTCTATACAAAATTATTCTACACAATGAAATATATATCTATACAACACAACTGACTATGAGTGCACCTGTGCATAAGTCAACCCTTACTAAAATTCATCAAAATTCGGCTCACACAAAATTTTCACAAAAATTCATACATAACATTTTACACCCATTTAAAAGCTCCAAAACCCCCACAGTTTAATGCCTGAATTTAAAACCTCAACACGAAATACATTCTTAACAAGCCACTAAATGAAAAACTATACAGAATGGAAATACAAATTTTTTGAACTCTTATAATGTACCATCTCACTTTTTAGAACATGCCACATTTTGCCTCCGGATAACTAACTAAACAAGCCTACCCTAGCATGGTCATTTCACAGATGAAAGGCACGATTTCCTCTAATAAATATGATCCGTAATTCTGAAAATCCACTTACACCCGATGGTACACAATTTACATCTTCGTCGATAATCACTCACACAATACTTTTACCGGGATGGAACTCTCAAATTGTCTTGGAGTTCTATGTGAATCCGATGGTATATATCACACAAATCTGTCAGGATGAAAATGTTCGTCTTCACTTGTAGACACAAACTCACAAATCACAACTCCTGCTAGGATGAAAAACTGTTGGAAAAAGAAGGGTTCTGAGATACCCATTAGGGTTTAAGTAAAAAAATTTCTATCACCATAATTTTAAATTTAATTTAGCAGAGTCATAATAACTTGCAGTGGTAGCGTTTGCTGATCTTTCCCGGATACCTATGATTTTAAATTTGTAATGCTGAAAAAAATTACTTTAAAGACTTCAATTAACCAGACTTTAAATTTATAACAAGCATTAATTTTATTTAACAATTAACAAAAAATATAACAGATATAAAATGACTAGGTAAGTAACTTGATGTAGTTTTAAAAAAAATCATTTTATCTTACTAATTCTTCATTCAAAAACAAAAGGAGATCATGGCAGCAGCACGATCTGCAAATTAAGTTGATTAAGAGGTTGACACTGATTTATAGGATGCCGGGGGATATTTATAAAAATTATGCAATTTCTTTGAATCCACATCCTTACAATTGATAACTTTATAACTGCTTGAAATACTGTATAATATCATGCTAAAATAAACTTTCCTCAAAAATCGAAAGCTGTTAAAAATAAAAGTAATGCCCTTCCTGGGCAGAGGTAGGCTTCTTGGCTCACAAAACTAAACTTGCATAGTGCTATACTAAAACGAAAAACTCGAAACTGAAGCTGGCACGTAAGACCGCTACTTTTAAATGATTCTGCCGCGGACTGATACGGGGTAACGCCCTCTCCGATTGAGTGGTGAAGCGGCGGTAAGCAGTAGCCAATCAGGTTGCTCTATGACGTCACTCCAGCGTACACGTGCCTGCCGGCTCCGATCATGACGCAACAACATGGCAGGTTCGCCGATGTCTGAGTGTGCTGGAGGAATAATTGTTTATCTCAAAGTGCTTACGTACTAAGTTTAAAATAAAGCAGTACTTGTGATTTTAAAGCATTTAAAAGGGGTTTGAAACTAAGGAAGGTGAAAAAGAATTAAGTTATAACTGCACAGGTATTTGAATGATAATTACTATTTAAATTAAGTTGAACAAAGTTAAGTTGAGCATTTGAAATTTCTGGGCCAACAAAAACTCTCCAACTGTCTTCACTTGTTGGCACAACTCAGTGGATGAGTTTACAAACTTGCATGATCAAGCAAAGCTCTCCCCGTGGATACGTTCTGCTTCTGACACCAGTTATCAATGGCTGTAACGTCTTCAGGACATGGCCACCAGCTAACGAGTCTTTCTGGGTTAACATATGTTTATTCCAGCCATTTACAATAATTACATAAGTTTCACACTGACACTTTATTAAACTAAATAAAATTCCACACAAACTTCTTAATCGGAGTGTTTCATTAGCAATTAAAATAACCCATGCAAGGGCTGTTCTCTGTTCACATGCTCGATGCACCGCGCACTCCCCGTGTCCAACTCACACTTTTGTAGGGAGACAATAGAAGTATCTTCTCTTCAGTTCAATCGCAACAGCGAATTCATTCGGGTGATGGTTCGTAAACAGTTCCAACTCAAGAACGCACTAAGTTCGTTTGCTATCTTGAACACGGTGGTCGAAGGAGTCCTCACAAGGCTGTCAACGTGATGATAAGAAGAACCTTACAGGGAGCAAAATTGGAAGAAATTGAATTTAACATGAAACATTATTATAATTTTGTAAACAAAAATCCGAATTTCGGGGACGTGGCAGCTCCACAGTCTATGTTCTTATAAATCACAAATTTAATTGAATAATCATTTGTTTCAATTTCTTATTTTAGTTGTACATAGAAGATAATGTAGTTTTGATCAATTCTTGCTTAAAACCATTGATTAATTATGAATTTTTGTAAAATACACTCTATAACAAAAAAATCGACGCACCCAGAAACAATCATCCGATTGCTTTGAAATTTCGTATGCATGAATGTTTTGAACAGATATGCAAATGATTCAAATTTTTGTGTCCAATGAATGAATAGTTTGATCTCTAGCACATCGGAACTGCGCATCCAGCAGACGTATATAAGGAGCAGTTCTTCAACGGTTGTTAAAACTTTCGGTTTGATTGCGATTCAGATGACCTTTCAACAACTTAAAAAATGCCTCGCTGCAGGATTCGTGCTCATTACGAGCAACTGTCAGAGTTTGACAGAGGTCGTATCATTGGATTGAAAGAGGCCGGTTGGACTAATCAGAGAATCGCTCGTCATTTGAGTCGAAGCGATGCGACGATTCGAAGATGCTGGCAAGGATGGGTGGAAAATGGCAGAGTGCAGCGTCAGGATGGTAGCGGTCAACCTAGGGCTACAACAGATCGTGAGGACAGAGTGATGCTCCGATCAGCTGTCACAGCGCCTTCTTCATCTCTATCAACCATCATACGTTCAACCCAAACACCAGTGTCCATCATGACCATTCACAGACGGTTGAGAGAGTGAAATCTACGCTCTCGCCGACCGTTATGCCACCTGCCACTCACGCCTGCACACTGCCGAGCCTGATTACAGTGGCGCAGGGCTCAACCAGGTTGGAATGATGCCGACTGGGGACGTATAGTCTTTAGCGACTAAACCCGCTTCCGACTGTGTCCTGACGATCATCGAAGATGTGTTTGGAGACGCACAGGGCAGAGGGGGGATCCTGCTTTCACTATTGCACGCCACACCAGCCCTCAACAAGGCATTATGGTCTGGGGTATCATTTCCTTTGACAGCCGGACCCGTTTGGTCGTCATTAGAGGTACACTTACTGCATAGCGGTACGTGGACGACATCCTAAGACCTGTTTTGCTACTGTTCCTTTTGCAGTGCCCTGGGCTGGTTTTTCAGAGGGACAATGCCAGACCACATACGGCTCGTGTTGCTCTAAACTGTCTGAAAGCTTGTCAAACTTCCTTGGCCTGCCAGATCGCCAGATCTCTCTCCCATAGAGCATGTCTGGGATATGATGGGAAGGCAATTGCATCTGGCACGGACTGTTGATGACCTCGTTCAACAATTGGAGTGAATTTGGCAGGAAATACCGCAGGAGACCATCCGGGAGCTTTATCGGTCTATGCCACGCCGTGTGGCAGCTTGTATCCAGGCTAGCGGCGGGTCAACACCTTATTGAACTTGTTACTGTAACTCTGAAATAAATTATTCAATTGTTCTGAAATTTTAATCATTTACTATTCTGTACATTGTCTTCCTATCCACCAATTTTCGTCTCAATCGGACTCATCTCAATCATTTCGTCTCAATCGATTTATTTGTTATAGAGTGTACATCGTTATTTCACCATAAGTAATATTCTTAAAGGATAATGTGTACAGGGCTCATTTTTCAAGATGCGCAAGCATTTTTTTTTCTTTCTCAGGGTGCTTTTTTAGCGATTCTTTCTCTAGGTCTTGATAGATCACCGATTATATCATATTACATGTTTAATTTTTTAATTTAAAAATTTATGGTGACCAGCTATTTTTTGTCTTGTTCCTTGGCCTTCTCCCATCACAGATTTTAACTGAAACAAGAAAAATGATTAGTGCTTCATGCATTAGTTATAAAGCACTTTCTTTTACCCTTTGAAAAGGATAAAATTATGCCCACTCTATTGCCTGAGGGCTTTTGGATAGAGAGGTCGCTAATTGTGGAGATGGGACAATGACTGGACCACACATACACACAACCCTCTTTCAACCACATGCTTTCAAATCCACCACAATAAAAAGATAAAAAAAGAAAATATACGACGTTTCAAGAGCTTGTTATTTCAAGCCTGTAGTAATTTCTTCTTCAAGATAAACGATTTTCCTAATTGTAAAAAGAAAGAAATAATTGCACTGCGAGTATGTTTTACCACAGAATTTGTGTCCATGTGCCCCCTGGGAGGGGTGGGGGAGGGATTGGGTGTTCTTTCATCTTGAAGTCAGAAGAAAGAGAAATTGCACCATGTGATCAATCATCGGCAATGATGACGCGGAAAAAGTAGCTTCCAAAACACGCTACAAACTACTAATTTTTTGTAGCGCAGTACACGCTACACTACTTTTTTTAAAAAGTAGCGCGCTACACTAAAAACTATAAAAAAAAGTAGCGACTACTGTAATTTCGCTACTTGTAGCGCACTTCTCCCCAGCCCTGGGTATATGCATTTCGAAAGCTGCAAAAGAGTGCTTTCTTCATTAGTACCTGAATGTGTACCATCTAACGGACAGCAAAGCATGAAAATGTAAAATAAATAATAAATAAAATAAAATTATTTTGTGTTTTTATGCTTTGCTGTTTGCTGCATATTGGGTACTAATGAAGAAAGCTCCCTTTTGTTGCTTATGAAATGCTTATACCTTTCTAAAAGGTCCTGTAAGTAATTAGAAAGTTTATTTTCAAGACACTATTCTTAATTCCTGCATTTAATCTGTTTCTTTCTTTTTTTTTTATATATTTGCTGTTTACTTTCCTTAGAGAGTATTTCCTTAAGCTGCTTTTATATTTAAAATATATAAGCAGCATAATTATAGTTAAAAATCTTTATATTTAATTATCAAGATTTTTGGCAATGAAGTATTGTTTTAGCTGTTAAATAGTTTTGTTTTGTTTTAGTTTGCAGATTCAAAAATCGTACCACCCACTAAACTAACCCTAGCTACAGGCCTGGAAGGTTCTTTTCCGAACACAAATATTTATCGTTTGGTCTACTGTAATTTCAACTAAGAAAGAAATTCTATTGCTGATTATACACAAACAGCTTTTGAGCCTCCTGTCACTAGAAACTCACTGCAGAATGTAGAACTGCAAGGATTACATATTCCAAACATTCTGACCCATTTTTTCTTACTAAAAAAAATTTAATTACTCTTATCAGCACATTTTATTCTTTGGAGACCGACAATCAAAAGGGGAAAAAAAAATGAAATGGGCGTTTTTCATGGACGAACATTTATTGTTTTTGGTGAATTTTCCTGACCTATTACTCCAGACTTTCCTGACCGGTAGACACCCTGAGGATGTAGCATGTGCAAATATTTGTCCTGGATGGGGGTGATGGAGATGGAAGAACTGCACTAAAAGTGCAGAACATATAAATATTTGAATCTGAAATTTAATTCAACAACTTAGTTTTGAGTGTGCTAAAAACATTCACTGTCATTGGTTTGAAACATTTTTTATGAATTGAATAAAATAATTGTAATTTTCTGATTCTGTATTAAAAAGTTCATTGCCCACTACAGGCAAAAAAAAAATTTTTTAATCATAACCCTAGTATGCACACTTCCTTTGCTCATAGACAATCCCTTCCCTATTTCGCAGGTGATGATTTGTAGATTCATTTCTAAAAGATGGTCATGCAAAATGTGTATTCTATGGAGTGTATGTAACAACACAGATCGGAATTTGATGGTGCGGGGATTTTTGTAGTGGAAAAATCAGCACTGACGCTGATTATCACGACTTGGTTAAGTGCATGTGGTTCACTAAAAATTCTAAACATATAGAGGTACAGTATCATTATGTTCATGAAAATGTTAAAAATGGAGTCATAGAAATTATCAAAATTGATTCAGATTCAAACACTGCAGATATTTTTACAAAAGCATTGGGAAAAATTAAATTTAATAAATTAAAGGAAATGTTGAAATTAATTTAAATTTTGTATATATCAAATAACGAAGTAGACTGAATTGAATTTGATTTTGTTTATTAAGTTTTTTAAAATGAAAGAAATCTAGAAATAACTTTAGTATTTTGTGTATGTAAGTGCTTATTTATGTAATGTAATGGTATTTTATGAGTATTAAATACAAATGTAAGGAGGCGTGTTGGTGTGTACATTTGTATTTCCAGAGTGGCAACACCTCTACCTCCTTCTTCACTCTTTCTCACGTCATGGTCGTTGTCGGTTGTGTTTGTAATCATGTAATGTATTTTCTGTGTGTGTGCACGTTGAGTGCAAATAAAACTTTTAATCAAGATAAAATGCCTAATTAATAACTAAGTTTCCCAACACGTATAAAATCCAAAAAACGCACTCACTACACATGCACTCACTCCGCATATGTGTTCGACTCTGCTCTCCTCTTTCCCTTTTACTGCGTACTTTTTACTTAGTAGACATTATATTGGTGAAAGTTTAATTAAAATATGTATTCAAAATAAATGAGCCTGAGTTGTAACTAATGTTATCTCAGGTGCGCATGGCTTGTTATTTAATAAATTTCCCTTATATTTCGAATAATGGCATTCTTCATTAATCTTAATTTTTAAATTCCAAATCAATAGCATTAAAAAAGAAAATACATATTTAAAACTTTTCGGAATATGAAAATCAAAACTTTTCCTGGGGTTGTGGGGGAGGATCCAGTTTATTTTCATTTGCCCAGGACACACAACTGCCTTGATCAGGCTCTGGTCACAACAGAGGGTGTTGTTATGTCCAGGTACCGATCTACACACTTGGGGGCTCAGGGCACAGATACTTTTGGGGGCCCCTGCACAAAAATTTTCTGCAGAATATTACTTAAGTAAATTACGTTAAAACCAATTATCATTCCTAAGTTAACCATATGTAAACATTTACAAATCAGTAAAATGTCACGACAGATACCACTTATATGAATTTTTTGATTTTGAAATGTTTTTATGGGTATTTATAGCTGTCACACACCTTTGAAAAGATAAAAGAAGGAGCATGTTGAGGCGTCCGAACCAATTTGCGAATATCGAATGCATAATTTTTTAGCATTACAAGTTACATTAAATCAAAAATTTTGAATATTTGTGATGAAATTAAGTAATCAGAAATTTTCCTATTGAGAGATAATTTTAGTAGCTATTATGATTACATAAAAGGAAGTTTTGGGGGGGCCCCTAAAAATCAGGGGCCCAGGACTCGTGCCCCAAAGTAAATCAGTCCCTGGTTATGTTTCTAAAATAGAGGTCTGCGAAGCACGGAAATTTGTTAGATATACACCCGTTCGGGTTTAATGTATGACTAAGTTTGGTAAATTAAATATCAGTGATATAACCTTGAAATGTTTAATTATAAAATTAATTCATTAATTAGCAGAGTAATTCAACTTAAGCAGAATGGAAACGTTGCTGAAATTAAGTAGGGGAAAGTTGCCCAAAAAGGGATAGGCGAGCAAAACGGGATATTGAGCCTCGGAGCTTGACTGGTGGTGCTATTTCGCGGGAGACAGGCTAAACTGGTTCTAGATCGTCATGACAGCATTCTCAGTTGATCTCTAAATGCTAGCCACGTGTTTCGCAAAGAAATATTTTTTCAAAGTTTTCAAGCGAGATTTTTACTTACTTTGTACTTTTTTCGACTGCAGAACAACTATCCTTGTGCTTCTCCATCCTTCGAAACAATTTCGGTAAGTACTGTGTTTTGGTCATAGCTCTTTTAACAACAATTTCATGTATTTAAATATTGCTAGTGAGTGACGGTTCAGGGGTCAGCCATTTATGTTGTCAAAAGTATCACAGTCGGGCAAAACGGGACACTTTTGGGGTGCCCAAAACGGGATACAATTTTGATGTGCCCCGTTTTACCCGACCATTTCCATTAATGTTTTGGCAATGTGTTTAAGTTATTTTAATTGAAATAAGTAAAATCAATTACAACAACTGCAACATAACGAGGCCAGATCCGAAGGATCTTGAAGTTCAGTCATAGCATCTAAGAGTTTGCAGTCATCACAACCACTAGAGACAGTATTGAATGAATCACCTAGTAATGGGGGCACTGATAACACTAGCACAAAAGGCAGGAGTAATCCAAGCGTCCACTTCAACAGAAGACAAAGGACTCGGGCTATACTATCGTCCTTCACTTCCATTTTCTATATCACCGAATGAAATTCTACCTCCACCACGAGTGATTGGACCAAGACCTCAAAATAAACACGATAGGAGAAGAGGGAAAACAGCAATTATAACAGGAAGCCCATATAAACTTGAATTGGAAGAAGAAGAACGTGAAAAAAAGGAACGAGAAAGAACTCAAAAGCTGAAAAAAAGGACTGCCAAAACAAGTCTCTTGAATGTTCCGAAGACAAAACAAACGAGGCGTAAAAGAAAACCAAGTGGAGATGCAGATAAAGTTAAAAAATGTTACTCTGAACCTGAAAAAAAACCACAATCATCATTTGTAAAAATCGAAGAAAATGGACTTAACATAAGAAAACCTTAAAAAAAAAAAAAAAAAAAAAAAAATCATCAGTTAGCCAAGGTTGGACGTCGTCGTCTTCAGAAGATGAAGCATGTATTTTTTGAAACGCTCTGTATCTTGAATCGAAATCTGGAGAAGCCAGGGTACAATGCTTGAGCTGCAAGGGATGGGCCCATGAAGCCTGTTCCAAAGCAGAAGAAGACGACACATTTTTATGCGATTTCTGTGTTATGTAATTTTTCAAATTTACAATTAAAAAGTTTCTTTCTAT
The DNA here is from genome assembly GCA_038373885.1 of Cheiracanthium punctorium. NCBI lineage: Eukaryota > Metazoa > Arthropoda > Arachnida > Araneae > Cheiracanthiidae > Cheiracanthium > Cheiracanthium punctorium. The sequence goes on along the minus strand of JAWZYV010011898.1, from coordinate 350,435 downwards.
AAAAACGCAGCCTATTTTTGTTCTAAAAACTAAATCAAAAGTAAAATGAGCAAAAACTTAATAACATACAAATCCCTATCCCGTTTTACCCACCCTTGGTAGGGTAAAACGGGATCGTGTAAGACTTTGTGAAACCAGTATTTTTCACATAAATATTATTGAACAAATCTGACAAAGGTATTTTAAGTAGTTGAAAAGGTGTATACTTTTAAATGACGTCTAACTTTGGAATGTAACTTGTACACAATCAGAAATAAAGCGAAGAATAGATAAGCTATCCCGTTTTGGGGTACTTTCCCCTACATGAAATAAAAAATGTTTTTGTTTGGAACTCATTAAAGAGACTTTGATTTAACTAACATTTTAGTTTATTAACAAGAAAAATATTCAAGAAGAACAATTACAAAAATGACTAGGCGGATATATTAAAATGCTATTAAGTTTTAGGTTAAAAATTACAAGTCGTACTTTTAGTTAAAGATTTCAATTTTAACTTACATAGTGAAAGAAGAACCACGGCATTACATTTTGAGCTCTGAAAGAAGGTAACAGTCAATACTTATATTGAAGTAATGCCAGAGTGCAAAAGCAGGAATTTAAAGACTACTTAGAAAAAATGCTATCTCAATTTCATCTCCATTCATGTCACGGGAGTAGACTCAGCCCTTTCAAATCGTGTAATATCAACATTTAATGTTACATAGGAATAACTGACTTCATGTTTCACAACTTCACTACCAAATTATGGATAACTGGAACACTATGATGAAAAATACATCTTCAAAGAAACTTGCACCGAACTCCAGTGCTCAGGAACTAACTAAAAAAAAAAAAAAACCTACGATACAGACATCACCTCGAAACGAAACAAACTCGAAACTGATTACTGCTCAGGAACACGCAGCTTACATACGCTCCGATTGGGATCTGCCCTCCTGTTATGGAGCAAACGCCGAGCACAGATGCGTGCGGCTGCCAGTATGATGTGGCCCAATCGCGACATCACTTTATTGGGCATAGTTATTAAAGTCAAATAGTCCCTGTGATGTCACAAATAATAATCATTCCCATTGTTAACCGTTTATTTAGTATGGCAACATGCTGTTCCGTTGCCCCTAGTTACCCCTTTTTGTTTTTTACTTATTCCAATGTTTTTCGTCGATGTTATGTGTTGTGCTATGTTATGTTTCGTTAATAAATGTTCTAAATGTGTGAATGCCATTTAATTAATTCCTCTACCACTCACACTCTGCCCTAATAGGTTATGGTGGCCCATAAATAGCATAGAGGATTATGATAAAGGTATGCAATATAAAATTTTATTCGTATTCTAAGTTTAATTTTTCGTATTCGAACTGATTCTTCAAAAATATTTAAAGTGCTTACATTATGGCAGAAAATGAAGTGATTAAAGCTTTACAGTTTCAAATTGAACAATTACAAACACAACTAAATGTTTAAAAAACTCCCGTATCCACATCAAGTTTACCTGAATCAAAGCATTTAGATGGCAGAAACTATGACGATTGGAAATTTCTTATGAAAAATTTTCTCGTAGATGCCGGTTTGTGGGATTGTATTGAAGGCACTAATATTGATCCAGAATTAGATAAAAGAGCATTAGCTAAGATAAATTTATCATTAACCCGTTATGTCAGCTGAAACCAAAAAAGCTAAAACTGCGAAAGAAGCTTGGATGTCTCTTCAAAGAACATATCAGGATAACGGTGTAGTTCGAAGAATCGGTTTATACGGCTCTCTATTTAGAACAAAATATAAAATATGAAAAATTTCCCTCTATGACCGCATATATAGATCATATCACTTCTATCGCAGAGCAATTAGGAAACATTGGAAAGCCGCTTGAAAATGAGACTGTTGGTGGTATTATTTCAGGAGGGTTGCCATAAAAATTTTGCCCGCTAGTTCTTGGAATACACTGATCCAATCAGACAATAACAATCGAATTTGTGAAAAATTTGCTATTACAAGAAAACATTAAGGACATGTGTTCAACATTAACATCCTCTGATTATGCTTTTTATGGAAAGTCAGCGAACAAATTTTCACAAAAATGTAAGCATAAAGACAGTCGCAAAGCTCGTTGCTATAATTGTAATGAATTTGGCCATTTTAGCTCATCATGTTTGAAAACAAGAAGAAATACGGTTAAATACACGAACCACATAATAAAGCTTGTAGTTTATTTACATCTACTGAAAATGATGAAAAGCAACCAACAGACTGGTACTTGGACTCTGGATGTGACAATCATATGACTCCTACAAGTGACTGGATAAAGAACCTTCAACCTGAAGTTAATCAAAATATTGATGTTGCAAATGGTAATTCTGTTCCGGCAACTGGAATTGGTGATATGGATATTCAGTTAGCGAATAAACACCCTGTTAAGGCGAATGATGTCATTCATGCTCCAGATTTGACAACAAATTTACTTTCTATATCTCAAATAGTGAAGAAAGGAAAATCAGTAGTGTTCGAAAGACAAGGTTGCAAAATAACTGAGTCGGTAATTGAAATTCCTTGAAAGTTCATTTTTGCTGCAGCTTCAGAAAATAATGGGTTGTACAAATTGGACACTTTGCAAGTTAAAGCGTCAGTGGCAACTTTGAATTCTCACTATGTCTGGCATTGCCGTTTAGCTCATCTAAATGGGAGAGACATGAAGCTGTTGATTTCTAAAATGTCTTCAGGAATTTCTTGTGAAGCTGATCCAAAGGAGCCCTGCATCACGTGTGTTAAAGGCAAGCAGCACCGACAACCTTTTCTGCACGCATCGAAAAATCATTCTAAGTCTGTTCTGGAACTTGTACACTCAGACTTATGTGGTCCTATGTCAACTGTTTCCATTGGTGGATCAATATATTTTCTTATGTTTACAGACGATTTCTCCCATAAGTCATTTGTTTATTTTATAAAAACAAAGGATGAAGTTAAAGATAAATTCCTGGAATTTAAAGCTCTGGTTGAAAACCAAACAGGAAAGCGAATCAAAGCCCTTCGCACCGACAATGGTGGAGAATATGTGAATAAAGACCTTGAGCGACATCTGAAGTTATCTGGAATCAGTCATGAAATGACATCTCCCAGATCTCCTGAACAAAATGGGGTCGCAAAACGACTGAATAGAACTCTTGTCAAAAAGGCTCGTACTATGCTGCTCGACTCAGGTCTACAGAGAGAACATTGGACGGAGGCTGTTAACACAGCAAACTCTCTGAAAAACAGGTCATCCACGAAAGCTGTTAAATTTAAGACACCTGAAGAAGCCTGGACAAAAAGAAAGCCAGATCTTTCTCACCAGAAGATATTTGGATGTAAAGTAATGGTACATATAGCAGACTCCCTTAGGAAGAAATGGGACACTAAATCTGAAGAAGGAATATTCATAGGGTATGCAGAAGGCAGTAAAGACCATCGTATTTTCAACTACTTACAAGAAAAGTAATTATTAGCCGAGATGTTATATTCTGAAAATGAAATTATGAAGAATTTAACACAACCACCCGAAGATGCTGCTGAAATAAAGAAACTAACAAAGATGAAGTAAAAGAGAATGTCACGTCTATAGATAAAAATGAAGAAAAGGAAACTGTAACTGACGATGAAGCCAAAGAAGAAATGGAAGAATCTCATAGTAGTCGATATCCCAAGAGAATTATTACTCCAAACAGTAAATATTTTAATGACGATCTCATAGTTTATCAAGCTAACCTTTTTGATGATGAAGATCCAGAAACGTACAAAGAAGTAATGAAAAGACCTGAAGCTGATAAATGGAAGATAGCGGTTGACGATTAAATAAACGCTCATCTTGCCAATAATTCTTGGACCTACTGTGATCTACCATCTGATAAGAAACCCATCAGAAGTCAATGGATTTTCAAGACTAAATACAAAGAAAATGGAGAAGTAGAAAGACATAAAGCTCACCTAGTTACTAAAGGATGCTCTCAAAAATATGGGATTGATTATGAAAAAACGTTTTCACCTACAATTTGCCAAAGTTCCATTTGTTATCTTTTATCTCTTGCAGTGAAACACGATCTGAAGCTATTTCAAACGGATGTTGAAACAGCATTTCTCCATCCTGAGCTTGATGAAGAAATTTATATGGAACTACCTGAAACGGAACACTTTCCAAATCGTTATTGCCACTTAAATAAATCAATATATGGTTTGAAGCAAGCCAGCAGAGTTTGGTATAAAAAGTTAAGTGATTGCCTATTCAAAATGGATTTACAAAGATCTAAAGTAGATCCTTGCATCTTCTTTAATAACAAAGGTAAGGAATTTTTTATAATTGCTGTATGTGTTGATGATTTACTAATTATTACGAACGATCAGAAACGTAAAGATAAACTATTTCAAAAGCTAAACAAACAATTTTCCATAAAAGATCTTGGTGAAGCTCATTACATTCTTGGTCTAAATATTGTTCAACAAAAAGATTCTATAGCTATTGATCAAATTAAATTTATTAAAGACATACTGAAACATTTTGGCTTAGAAGATTGTAAAGGTACATCAACTCCTTTAACTCTTCAAAATAATTTACCTAAAGATATGTGTCCAACATCAGAAGAAGAAGAAAGAAAATTAATGGAAAACGTCCCATATCGTGAGGCAATTGGTTCTTTACTTTATATTGCACAAGGTACTCGATCAGATATTGTTCACGTAGTTGGTTTGTTAAGTAAGTTTTGTAACAATCCAGGAAAGGCACACTGGATTGCAGTTAAAAGAATATTTAGATATTTAAAAGGCACATTGACAAAAAAGTTGCCTTTTTACAAAAATGGAGATAGTTTATGTGGTTACTGTGATTCCGATTGGGTTAACAACAAAGATCACCGTTGTTCCATAACTGGATATATTTTTATAAATGCAGGCGGAGCCATCAGCTGGAACTCAAAGCGACAAACAGTCGCATTGTCCACAACAGAAGCTTAGTATATGGCTATAAGTTCAGCCACACAAGAGCTGTTATGGCTTAAGCAATTACAAGAAGAACTGGAAAATCTGCAGAATGAAATAGTCACATTATACTGTGATAATAGAGGTGCCATATGCAGGGGTCGCGATGTCGATCGCCAACATCGCAAATAGCGATAATAAAATTAGTTTGGCGAAAATATTGGCAATTGCATTTTTTAATGATGTCCGGCAAAATCTAATTTGGCGAAACTTTTTAAAAAGCCAGCGCGACTCCTGCATATGTATTAGCAAAAATCCAATCAACTCTTGACGTGTTAAACATGTTGACATCAGGCATCATTATGCGAGAGAGAAAATTGAAGAAGGCTTGATGACAGTCAACTATGCAGAGTCAGAAAATCATTTAGCTGATTGTTTAACCAAAGCCACGTCAGCCAAACGTTTGTCTGGCATTTCTAAACTACAGTCAACTCCCGCTAACCCGCGACTGCCTGTAATCCGCGATATATTTCAAATGTAAACAAACAAGTTTGTTTACATTTTGAATGGCATTTGACTGGTAGTATTACTGTACTAGAAGTTATTTGATTGGCTGAATGTTATAAAGACATTTATTAATGCTTTTTCACAGGTATTTGAAGTACATAATTTCATATATTTGAGTATATTATCATGTAATTTAACGTACAGAAACTTATATCCTAAGTTGCATGTGTTCTGTGAATGGATGTAAATAACGAACTCCTAAGCAATGCACTATCCAATCACATCGCTTCACTCTTTCCAGAGACGATCGTAAAGATTGACCGTTGCAATTAAAATTGGGTGAAAATATCAGGGTGTCTACCGCTCCGGAAAGTCTGGAAAAAGCTGGGAAATTGGAAAATGGGTCCGGAAAGTCTGGAAAAAACCGGGAAATTGGATAGTGTGTCCGGAAAATTCATCAAAAGAATCATTTTTTTTTTCGTGTGCCTTTTTTTTTTTTACTTTTTCTCTCTAATTGTCAGACTTGAAACCGAAAGCAACTGCAACGCATTTTTCGGACCGCAAAAGCATCAAGCAAGTGATGTGTTTGTATGAGGGAAAAATGGGGACGCATCAATCTTGACGGGAGGGTAAAAGACAAAATAGCTTACTTCGTAACTTATGGTTTAGGACCGTATTTCCAAGAACAGTTAGTTAATTCTATCAGAAAGTGCGACTACTTCTGTTTCTCAATAGATGAAAGCTTAATCCTGTATACTTCAAGAAGTTGTACAAAATATGCAAATATAAAGACAAGGGAGGGGGCATTGTGCAATTTCTCAAAGTAAAATGCAGTGGTCAGGAATTTTTTTCCCGGGACCTCCCAAAAGTCAGGAAAAAGTCCGGAAATTGACTTTCAGAAATTTGGTAGACACCCTGAATATGTAACATGTTTAACTTTAAATGCAAACCGCGATTTGGCAGGCTACACAGCAGTTGCGCAATTTTCCGATTCTTCCCCCCCCCCTACTTTACCCTTTTGATCTAGTGATTTATTATGCAACAAAAACTTTCTCCACATAACTGCAGTTCTGTAGGAAGAAAGAAAGAAAAGCATAAACACAGACCACATGGCGTTTCTCGTCTCTCTTTGTTTACATTTAACTGCCGGAGGAGCACCAGCAGAAATAATGAATCATCAGCATTTGAAATGAAATGCATGTGTGTGTGTGAAGAGGGTAACATTCTTTTTCTTTTTAAAGCTTATATAATAGCATAGAATATTTTTACATAACGAGAAACCGAAAATTACCTCGCAAGATCGAAAATTAATGTAATACTGAGATATCAAATATACAAATGATGCACCAAAGCCCCCCCCCCCTCCTTCGCAAGCGACCAGTGAAATTCCTCCCTTTCTGATTGAGCTTGTTTATTTTATAAGATATATTTAGTTAAAAACGGTCTTTCAAAAAAATTAAAAACAACAACAACAACAACTGCCCTTAAAAAAAATTGTTTTTTGAAAAACTTCCGGATTTGGGTCCTCTACTGTACTATTACTTTTGAAGAAGGGTTAGCTCTGGGAGCATGGGTGCCGGCAGCATAGGGCAAGGGGGGGAATGCCTCCCCTGGATTTTTGTATGCAATGTTTTTTCTTGCTTTTTTGCTCTTTCCAACATGGTAACCATACGTTGAAGTAGTCTTTGCCCCCCTCCCTGAGAAATATTCTGCTGGCTCCCATGTGGGAGACAAGTATTTAAACATTTTGCAAAAGCAATCATTTGGCAGTGACCAAGAGTTACTGACAATTAGAAGGCTTCAGGACAAAATTTCTGCAGAAAAATTAAATCTCTTAAACGAATTACAATCACTGCAATGTTTGAAAAAATGAAAAATAAATAGAAAATTTAGAGAGAATTTATTCTTTTAATTTTGTATTAGTAATTGCATTTAATATTAAAAATAGTGTTTTAGTTCAGCAGCATAAATATTTTCTTTCATCAGTCCTTTAGTAAATTCTCTGTAAATTTAATTTTATTATTTATTGTATTTATATTGACATTTAATTGTGTTTTTATTCAACAGCATATGCATTTTCTTTCCTCATTTCCTATTTGTTTACAGTAAATTGACTATAATTTAAAGGGAAATTCTAAATATAAAAATGTAAACAAAAAAATGATCTATAATCCGCAAAATCCTGTAATCCGCACAACCCTTGGTCCCAGTGAGTGCGGATTAGAGAGAGTTGACTGTATTTGGACTTTTATAAAGTGGGGGTATTGGGGATAGCTATTAAAGTCAAATAGTCACTGTGATGTCACAAATAATAATCATTCCCACTGTTAACCTTTTTTTAAGTATGGCAACATGCTGTTCCATAGCCCCTAGTTACCCCTTATTGTTTTTTACTTATTCCAATGTTTTTCGTCGATGTTATACGTTGTGCTATGTTATGTTTCATTAATAAATGTTCTAAATGTGTGAATGCCATTTAATTAATTCCTCTACTACTCGCACTCTGCCCCAATACACTTAGGAGTGAGCGTGATACGTTGTTTAAGGTGTGACGTCACTACTGCTCCATGGTTGAGTCGTCCTCGTTCAATATGGCGATTCTGCTGAGTTAACATTTTTGGCTGAGCTACTGTTTTGATTTTCGTAAAAGTACTATATACAGTAAGTAATAGACTTAAATTGTTTTCATTTGGGTGTAAAACTAAAGAGGTGACTAGAATTACGTTTTTAGATACCAGTACATAAGCTGGCTTAAGAACATTACTTATAAATATAAGTTACTATTGTTTGAAGTTGTAGTGAACTAACAAAATTTGTGGCGCTGCCTTAATGACCTCAGAAATCCGGCGGCAACGCTGCGCAGTGGCGTGAGAAAATGTTTGATAAAGAACATAATGAAAATGGTTGTATGCGTACACGAACACACACGCATGCATAAACTGGTGCTAAAATGAGATATTTTTAAGACTAGAATCTTTATGAATATTAGTCTTCAGTATGATGTGTGATTACGGCCAATTAGCTACACGTGGACTCTAGGCCAAGGGGTGGGGTGTAGAGATCCCGATTATGTTCCAGCGCAGACGGGCTCACTTACATTTGTCTGACTTGCACAAACGGCAAAATTTATGATATTCTACCAATGAAGTAATTGACTTTTATTTATCTATTTGCTGATATTTCGCGCTTGGGCTCTGACTTAAATAATATCGTTCAGGCAGGTTAAAATTAAAACTGCTCGGGCTCAGCTTAAAAAATGAGCCCAAATTCATCTGTAGTGGGGGTCTTTCTAAGAGGTCCTATTCCATATCTACTATAAATTTCGGCACAAACCACAGAAAACTACGAGCGGTTAGGTCGGTGGACACGACCTGGTTTTGAACCAGGCACCTTCCATCTCCCAGTTCAGAGCGCTATACGCTTGGCCACTGGTGGAGCTTCAGAGTATGAGCTTACCGTTCTGGTAATGTTTTAAAATACCTCTACTGCAAAACTGAAACAGTAGATTTTATTAAAATCGGATAGGTTTATACAGCATATTCACAATACATTTAGTTATCAATATACAACTGATACATTATCTGCTTTAAAGCAATCAAATGTAGAAAGTTTAGGTACCATTAGGCAAGTTGGAGTGTTTAGGCTGATTATTTTACCAACTATGCGAAAAATTCCCGAGCTGGGGGTTGAACCCAGGACTACCGCTTAATGTGCGGGTGCTCTACCACTGAGCTACTCTGGGACGATTCCCAGATGGAACTTCTTGCTTTAGAACCGTTGGCATTTATCCTCTTCCTCTGCAAACTACAGATGGAACAGATGAAACAATTAAATCGCGACAACTCCATTACGCCGCGGAAGTTATACATATTTATTAGAAAGTGATTTTATCAACCTCAAGTATATTAGGCAAGCTGGAGTGTTTAGGCTGATTATTTTACCAACTATGCGAAAAATTCCAGAGCTGGGGGTCGAACCCAGGACTACCGCTTAACGTGCGGGTGCTCTACCACTGAGCTACTCTGGGACGATTCCCAGATGGAACTTCTCACTTTAGAACCGTTGGCATTTATCACTGGTAAAATAATCAGCCTAACTCCAGCTTGCCTAATATACTTGAGGTTGATACAATCACTTTCTAATAAATATGTATAACTTCCGCGGCGTAATGACGATAAATGCCAACGGTTCTAAAGCGAGAAGTTCCATCTGGGAATAGTCCCAGAGTAGCTCAGTGGTAGAGCACCCGCACGTTAAGCGGTAGTCCTGGGTTCGACCCCCAGCTCTGGAATTTTTTGCATAGTTGGTAAAATAATCAGCCTAAACACTCCAGCTTGCCTAATATACTTGAGGTTGATACAATCACTTTCTAATAAATATGTTTAGGTACCATTTTTAAAAAAGTTTTGAAGCCAATTGTACACTGCTGTGTAAAATCAGTGTTATTCGCCGGCGTGCCGGCCTAGACCTCGGCGACGGCATGGCGTGGCGGCGCAGACCTCTACTCATAAATTACAGAGAAACAGTATGTCATATAGTGCATCTGAGTTTGGGAAGTCATTTATTTTATAGAATCAAGGGAAATTCTAAATAGAATTTTCTCTAAGTTAATTGTTATTTGCGTATTTTTTTCTGTTGTGTTATTTGGTTTAACCAGTTCGGTACTTTTGGGGCCAAGATACTGCGTCAAATATTCCCATCCATTTATGGGGAAAAATTGTTGCTTGTAAATACTTGGGGAGGGGATTCTGCTTGTGCGCTACGCCTCTTGCAGTATAGTATAATTTCGTTTAATTTATTACCATTTCAATAGTGTTGTGTCGGGATGGATGTGAGATGAGACAGATTTACAGTTTTTATACAAGAGAGTCCTTTTTACATTTTGCAGCCAGCCATCCTCAGTTGTTTGAAATTAAATGCTATCTCTCCGTGAATAAAACTTTATAGTCACATTAGTTCAGCATTCAAGAGGATAAATGAAGTGCCCTAACTTGGACCCATTAATATTACTCTAGAGGAGGACAATCCAGGGTAATCCTTATCCCGTTCGTCAATTCGCATGCTGGTGGGGCATGAAACCTGGAAAATATCATTCTAAGAAAAAGAAAATCATCGCAAAAATTTTTTAACATTCAATTTGTACATATTTTTTATGGAAGATGGCCATATCTTCTTTTGATTCTTATGCTGCCAAGGATGGTTTAGGTAAAGAGTGTAGGTGTATTCCCTTGCCCAACACGGTGAAAACTGCTTTAAAATTACTGTTTCGTTCAAATGAAATTGCACAAAAAGTAGAATCTCAAACTTTCTCTCTTAATGTGATTAAAAAGAGGGCCAGTTGTGGGGCCTCAGGCGATCGCCTACATTCGCACTCCCCTTGGGCAGGCCCTGACGCAGCTTGAGGTAGAACTGCTCTAAAACAGTAGATAGATGATGGCATTTATAAAAGTTGTATCAATGTACTGTTAGATGTCTAGACGTAAGTTTAATATCATTTTTTTTGTAAATAATATGCTTGTGAATGTAAATACAGTGTAGTTTCACCAACATTCAGTGGTGTCTTCTTTTATTAAATGACCGTCCTGGCTATAACCCCACATTAATGTAATTCCTTTTACCCTTCTCTCACCTTGATATGAAAAAAAGGTGGGAATGTGCAATAATTTTTAACTGTATTATAGCAAAGTACATGCATTATACTTTCAGGTATAATGCATGTACTTTGAGATAAATAAATTTTGCATATTTGTGGGTGCATTGTGTACATTTGTACACAATGCATTGTTATAATAAAATATAACAATGCATACATGTATTGTATATGCTTAACTATTTCAGGATTACATTTAACACAAATTAGCTTTCTAACTAGCAAGAGGTATGGGCAACCTTAGGAAAGTTGCAAGTCAAACTTTTGTACGTTAATCAAGTAAAGGGCCATATAATTCATATGGGTTTGGGGTTTTGGATGCTTTTTATGGGGTTTATCATGTTCTGTGGGCTGGATCAAAAGCCGAGATGGGCCACATCTGGCCTTCAGGGTGGAGGTTGCCTGTAGTTTGCATTTTAGAATGATGTGTTTAGTCCAGAAAAATCTTCTCTTTCCTTAAAAAAGATTGTACTAAATTCATATCATGTGCTTAACGGTGTTGTTTGAAAAAAATCATGTGATTTTGGTACATAAATACAAATAAACTATTTATGCCAGACACTTCAAAATTTTGAAACTGTCTCTTTACAAGCTGTACTACATACTGAAATAAACGATCCATTTGTATCAGTTTCAAAACTTTTAGAAAAGAATCTTAAAAATCTGAAATTTTCGCAAAGTATGTCACTCTTCAAATAATCTTGCAGCTCAGATCCATTTTTAAGAATTTTTTCTGAAAATTTCACAAACGCCACAGCGTTTTCGCTTATTGCAGTGTGTAAAGCAGCTTATGAAGAAGCATCTGGAATTTTTTGAAGACAATGGTGCTATTAGTTTATTTCAATTTGTGTACCAAGACTAAAAACAGAGTTTTTTTTTCTTCGACATACACCCTTAAGAAAACAAACCTGGTAATATTTTTACCTTTTCTTTTAAAGAAATCTGCATTATTAAAATTGTCAACGTTGATAGATAAACACATCTAATATGGGACAAAACAGTAACTTTAAAAAAAAAAACCTGAACTAAACAAAATGTACAATAAATAAAAATGTTACCCTCAAGCAATGTCTTTCTTTTATGTGTATTTGTTTCCCTTCGAAGGGGAGGGAGCCTTCTATAGGCCCTATCCTGGATGTGCCACTGTCATTCAATTTCATGTCCTTCTTATGCCTCATAGGTTAATGGTTCTCATACACTTTACTCTTACCTTTAAAACTAAATTTTTGTCAATGTATCAAAATTTGTTTTCCTAATACTGTAGACCCCTTACCAAAAATTGAGTAGTGTAAAATATAATTTAAAATAGTTTATTCTACACAGTTCATCACTTTGTGAAAAGATGCTGATAAAAAAATTTCAAATGCAAATAAAGAGGAGCTTCGGAACATAAAAACAATTAACCGACTTCTTTCTATACTGTTCATGAAGTCACAACTCTATATGTGTAAGTATGTACGACTACTATTATGATTTTTAAAAATGATTTAAATGCATTTTTGTGTTGAATTTTGCCCTTTTTCACCTACTTTTATGGATATCTGAGAAATCCGCTTATCGTTGTTATCACGCCCCCTATTCCATGGATAATTGGGAGTTTAATGTAGAACTACACCTGCAGTTATTACATAGCCAAGAAATTACGACTACACATTTGTATGGTTGTTACATTTCTAAATATTCTAATGAGGAAATATTAGTTATGCTTTCATTAACATCTTTTTTTCTTAAAAAGTTAAAAGTACCTAAAATCCTTTTAATATAGCACTTTCGGAGGTTAGCTCACATCTATTCCTCAGTCTTGCTGTGGTGCACTAATCTTCTTTTGCTTAAAATCGCTTTCTAACTTTGATCTATTCGAGCATGTGTAGTATCACTGATGGTACTATCTGTTATTAGAATTTGAAGAGCTTCCATTTTCAGAGCATATTCTAAGTTTCGTTAGTTGGCTATTTTTTCTATTTCTCCAAAGTTAATATTTACAGGTCAATTTTGGGCTATTCTGGAAAGTGCAGTACTTAATTTATAGTATTTGATAGTGGCAATATGTTCTTTCTTTCTCTGTCTCTTATTTCCCTTTTTTAAGGCATCTATATAACAGCCTGTAGCTCTATTTTCCCCCAGCTGTTAAAAATCATTGATTGTTAACTCTGTCCTGCAGAGCCCAGTTTACCCATTTAAGGGCCCGGGGCTGTGATAGTAGCGGAGCCCCCCCCCCCACACGCATGCACATTTTTCTTTTTCTTTAATATGAATGTTCGTCGTTAGATAAAATGTTATAATGATCACATTAGAATAAGATTCTCATTACCATTTAAATGAACCCTGAAACTGTTTGCAAAAAATTAATTAAAAAAATATTAACAATAAAAGAATCTAACACACCAACCAAAGGAAAAGATACTGCATCAAAAACTTTAATGAATATATTTTACAGATTAAAAAAAAATTAAATTGGCTTCTTCCTAGCCTTTGCCGTGCTGAAAGTTTCAATTACATCTTTAAAAATCCAGGTTGCTTGTTAAATCGTGCTCTGAGCATAGCAAAGCCAAACATTGCAGCTTATTCTGTTGCATTTTTGTTCTTCAAAGAGATAGAATTCTCTCTAATTTGGAGTTTACCGATATCAAATTGCAAAGCCGAAAGAGCAGAGTTAAATAAATACGTAATGCAATAAATATATTTGGAAAAATTTCTTTTAACTCGTTTTTAAACATATGATCATAAATATGTATCGGTGATCAGAGCCTTATTATCACATGGGCAAATCGGGACTTTGCCCATTGTCCTCAATATCACATGTTGTTCTGAAATATTCTTTTTTATATCAAAATTTTATGAAAAATAAAACAAATTTTATAGCTCGGGGCCCCTGTTGGTCGTAATCAGGCTCTGCAGGTGATTTTTTTTTTTTTCTAAGCTACAGCTTAGCAAATATTTTGAAAATTGGATGACTTCAGATTTTGTGGCTCCAAAATCTACTTCTCCTTCATAAAATTCAAGAAAATTATTGACTGAGTCTTCATTTATTTGTTCGAGACCTAATTTAGTAATGAAATTGAAAATGCTGCATACTGAGTTATAAGCATTAATTCGTTTATACTTTCTGAATTTAATCTATCGACTATCACGAATAAAGTTTCAACTTTAAGTTTTGCAAATCCTTGAAGAGTTATATGGCTAGTTGTTTTGGATTCGAGAGTACCATTGGTAAATTTTTTTCTTCTCAGTCTTTTTCCCTGATCCTTAGGTTAAGTCGCTACATGTGGAGATAGCAATTGAGATCTTTTTTTTAACTCAAATTGATCTCTGAAGGATGCAATATTTGCATTCCACCCTTTCAACAAGTTAACAGCTGTAAATAAATTCAAGACCTGGTTTTTGAAGATAAATGCTAACTTTATTCGTAGCATTTAAAAAGTTAGGTGTCTCTGTTGCGCATTGTCTGTCAATGCAATGGAAGGTGAAAGAAGATTGATGCTGTTTGAAGCTAGTGTTTATTTACTCCAGTTTCTAGTATGTCTAGTTTTTCATGAAAATCTACGTCTTTTTTCTTTGCGTATAGTCTGTTTATTCAGGCAAAAATTTTGTCTCAATAGATTTTGAATTTTTTTCAGAGAATATATTTAACAAAGATACTCAATACCTTCAATCGTAAAAAGCCACCGTTTGATTGTAAAATTTACAATCAGGACGCACTAACTTTACTTTTACCTTCCATTAAAATAATTAAACCGCTCCATTTTTAGGTTCACATAAAATTTACGTTTCTTTCTTCTATTTACTGTGTTTTCTTGGCCCTATCTAGGGCCCCCTTGTTCACTAGGCCTGGGGCTGCAGCCCCCTCCTTTAACTGGGCTCTGCTGTCCTGCCTTGAGGTCACTTATGGTGGAGTCTTAAGAAGGAGTGTAAAGTTGTTCTTGTGATTGGCTAAACGATCTATGCTAGTGCAGTTGACAACCAAGCAACTGGTTTTGAGCAGTCAACAGCTAACTATCGACAATTTTAGGAGAAACTGGAGAGAATTGATCTCCAAGTTTTTTAGAATCTCCAAAAGTTTAATTTATTTTATAAATTCCTGCCATTTCTTCTTTTTCAAATTGGTCTTTGCCATTGCGGATATGAAGATGTTTTTATTAGGTTTGATTGGTAACTCTGATTTCTTTTTAGCTGTTTTGTTAGAGATCTTAATAGCTGCTTCCTTGCAGTAAGGAATGGCTTTCCTGTATTTGGTTTTGTTTTTTAAAAGGATTTGAGGTTTAACTTTTTAATAAGATTTTATCTCTTTTTATGTCTTCTTCAAGATCTTTTTATCTTTTAATAAAAATTAACCGATGCATTTGTATAGATTTATATACTTTATAATTCATAGTATGGTTATGATTAAATACTATCTTTAACCCTTTTAGTGCCACACGAAAACGGTTGCCTGTGTGAAGATAACCGGAAGAGCTGCATACCACTTTTGTGATCGGGTAGCCAGCGGGATAAATTCATATGAGCGTGTGGTAGACAAATATAAAAGGCCAGTCGAACTGAACTAATGGCTAGCCAGTTTTCACAGTTAATGTACTGATGGCAGTCATAGAAGCTGGTATGCCACGTGCCCTGCAAGCTGCTTAGTGGATCTCTGTCTGCTATTTTCTGGTACAGATGTCAAGCTGCCTGGCACCAAGTGTGTCATACTTCTAATAATGCGTTTGTGAATAGTTCCTGTTTTACAGGGTTTCTACAGATTTCACAGCTTTTGCTTCCATGACATCTATCACGCCCTTCCCTGACTTTATCTAGAGTGCTTTCTCAAATTTTGCGTTTCTATTTTTAACATTACATCCCTTAATTAATAACGTTTTATATATTTTGACCCATTTTTTACAAATAATAATAACAATAAAATTAATATATACAAGAATCTTATTTGACATTACTGGATTCTAACAAAACCATGTTTGATAATAATTTAGGATAAAATTAAGCATATTTCCACTGCACAAGATATGCTCATAAAGGACACATTTTAAAATAATTTATAAGGTTAAATGAGAAAATGAAAATAAAACAATTTCTATACTTAGGTTCTAACAGCAAGTATTTTCTTGATTTTCCCACAAAATTCAATTTTTCTTGCATTTCCCTGACCTTTCTTCAATTTCTGCTAATTTCCCTGACTTTCTCCCCAAATCCCTGACCAAAACTCAATTCTCTGACTTTTCAGGTCTGTAGAAACCCTGTTTTATTTGTTTAATCATTTAATTACTTTATATAAAAAATAGTTGTTCACATGGAATTGGCTTATTGAAGACGCAAGAACACGCAACCTTTATTATTTTGGAATACAGAACTCTAGTGATGCATATAATAGGCAGCAACTCTTGCACAATGATGGGTCATTCTCAAAAAATGTTACAAATGGTGTCCCATGTATTTAGTGACATTCAGATTTTTTTCTTATGTTATTACAGAATTTGCATAAAGCTTGTGGAAAAGAAAACATTCTTAAGATATTATTTCATTAGTTTCAAAATCAAAAACAATTAAAAAAACACCAGAAATGGATTAATAACATTTAGTGTGCTCTGAAAATTCCTTGTCCCTATGCAAAACTTCAAAAGAGAAACAGTGATAACTTTTTAAAAAATAAGTTCATTTTTTTAATAAGACATATAATGAAATATCAGATTCCTGACTCTTTTTTACACTATAAATGACTGAATTTATTAAACAAGATTTTTTTCTGCAGCTCATTACGTTTTCTCCTTCAGAATCAAATTTATTTTCATGTCCATTATGTTACCAATTTTTTCATAGCAGAAGTTGCTCAAGATGGCAACACATGATTAAATGATTACTTCTAATGTTGTCACTAACTCATTCTGTGGTTGCCTGCTATATTTGGATGATTTTGTTATCAGAAGAAAATATTTATTTAAATATCAAGGTGAGTACATTTATTCAGTGTCCACTATGTTACCTTTCTCCTTTTAAACTTTTAAGTAATTAAGGTTAAAGCTAATAATCTTTTTAAGGCTTTATAGGGCTAGATGATAAATGATATAAAAGCTAAGCCTAAATAGAACAAACAGAATAAGTAAACCCAAAGTGAAGATTTTTTGTCTACTCTATTACCTGTCCACTGTGTTACCTCAGTGCTAGTAACAGAGGAGACAGCATTGGTAACAAAGGGGACAATTTATTTTAAAAATATATTTAGAAAGAAAAATAATATTAAACAGAATTTGGTGTTCTGTAAGGTTAGTGTACTGTAATGTTAGTATAAGGCTTCATATAAAATAGGTCAAGAGGGGCGGGTAAAATCTGGCATCTTATTTAAGGAAGTCTCAAAGCCAAACTATTTTATTTATCTTAATGAAATTTATGATGCATATTTAAAGATAAAAAATATAGTATATTTTTAATTCTCTCAAAATGCATTCATAGAATGTTACATTTAATTATACAAATACTGAATCCACAACTTTCTTCTGTGGTAGAGAAAATGTTGGTAGTACAAAATTAAACATATATTTAGCTAAAAATATGTTAATACTTTGTATGAAATAACTCATTTCAGTGCATTTTAAATGTGTTTCTTTGTCTATTGAATTATGTTTTATTTTACAGATTAATTTGCACTATGCCTCTATCAGCTGCTGAAAAACAGCGACGGTACAGAGAAAAAAGAAGGTTAGATCCATCTAGGGAGAATTCCAACAGAGAAAAAGATCTTCAGCGGTATCATGCAAAAAAGAAACTTGTCAACAATATGTCAGATAGAATGCTCAGAATGAAGAGAAGACAATGGAGAGTAACTAAACAAAATCAAAGAGCCAAAAAGAAAACAATTCAAAATATAGTGACCCTACATTGTTCGCCAGAAATGAACAATTCTTTGCAATCTTCCTCAATCCAAAACAAGTTGAGAGGAAGGAAAAAAGTTTCTAGAGATAAAGCACGTTGTTATCGAAAAATAGAAAAATTACAGCAGAAAAATTATGAACTCCAAAAGCTTTGTAACAGACTCAAAAAGCGAGCACAAAGAGCAAGCTGTGCTGCTGCTAAAAAGACACAAGGAAAGAGTTTGTCACCCAATTCTAAGACAAATAAAATGTTGACAAAAGTTGGATGCAGAGTACCAGAAACAGTTTGGAAGCATCTTTTATTTAGTAATACTTTGATGGACATAATGCAAAGAAGATACACTTCCCTAGCACATGATAAAAAAAGAATTATTCGAGGTACATTTACAGAAAAGATATTAAAATATTACAAACTCCTTCACATTAGTGGTAAATATCTTGGCTTATCTCAGCAAGCTCGAGTAAGGAAAAAAAAAAAGAGAAGGATGAAAAAGAAAAAAAAAATATTTGTGGAAAAGTTCTTTTTACGAGATGATGTTAGTCGAAATACTTCTGGGAAAAAAGAAACAACCACATATAAGAAAAATAAGCAACAACGAAGATATCTGCTTGATACTATTAGAAATATCTATTGCAAAATGATAAAAGAAGGAGGTATTGGAAAAGCAATTCCTTATTCAACTTTTTGCAAGCTTCGGCCGTTTTATGTACTGATTCCCAAAATAACAGATCGGAATACTTGTGCTTGCAAACTGCATAGCAACATGCAGCTTATGGCAGATAAGCTGCACAAAAAAAAAAAAAAAAAAAAAAAAAAAAATGCTTCAAACTTCTGATTGCCATAAACTGGTTGAGCAGATTGTTTGTAGTCCATCTAATTCAAGGTGTATGTATAGCAGCTGCAAAACTTGTAAACATAAACTAATCAAGATGGAAACAACTGAAGCCAAAGCTCTTGCAGAAAGAGTTGAATGGGACCAATGGGTTTGAAAAAGGGAGGAAAGAGAACAAAGAGTCACTGGAAAAAAAAATATTTTTTATGTGAGCATAGTAAAAAAAGAAAAAAATCAGGGAACTATTGCAAAGATTTCAAATAATTTTCAGAACCAAATGAACAAGTATAAGTTAAAATTTTTTATTTGGGAATACCTTATTCCCCCGTACACGATATATATTTCGGTTACACACATAACCATCTTCAGTCGTTTCTGGAGCTCTCACTAATGGCGGCTTCTTTTTATATCTTCGTCGTTCTTCTTCTTGAAAGTTCGATGCATGACGTCATCCCATGATTGGTCGATTGTATGAAGCGTATCGTTGATGCTGCCCTCTGTCGTCAATATTTCTAAGCTCTCACGAATGTAGGCATATATACTATTTTTAAAGTTGGCTATTTTTTTAATATTTTTAAAATCAATGGTAATGGGCTCTTTCAAAGCAAGACGGGCTAGAGCGGTACTTTGTTTCTGGAGGTTAATGTCTTTAAAATGTTCGTTTTTTCGTTCTTTAATTTTCCTTTTTGTAACGCCGATGTAGCAATTTTCTTTATTAGTATCGTTTCACATAAAATTAATTTTATAGATTCCTGCGGTTTCGATGGGGTTGATTGGGTCTTTTTCCGATCTAATGCGCTGAAAGATTGTTTTATTAGGTTTAATTGGAATACGGAAGTTCTTTTTACTGGCGATATTAGAAAGTTTATTGGCTATCCCTCGGCTAAAGGGGATAGCGGTAGTAAAACGTGGTTTATCTTTTTGACGGTTGTCTATAACATTTAATTTACGTTGCCTAGCTTTGCAAACTTTGTCGAAAATTTCTCGAGGGTAGTGGGCGTCTTGACATTGTTTCTTTATGAAAGCAATTTCTTTTCGAAGGAGGTCGTTGTTAGAACACACTTTGAAAGCGCGGTCGATATAGGAACGAATAGCAGCAATTTTATAGTTGAAAGGGGTTTTAGATTTAAAATTTACTATATTAGTATTACAAGTAGGTTTTCGAAAAATGGTGGTCTCAATGAGATTATTGTTTCTGGTTATGTTCACATCTAAGTAATTGAGGCTATTATTGATTTCTTTTTCGTATGTAAATTTAATGTTCGGGTCTATGGCATTAAGTTGATTGATCAAATTATTTTCTTCATTATTGTGGGTGGTAAAGATAGCGAAGATATCGTCGGCATAGCGAAGCCAAAGTTTGATGGTATTATTGTGAACAAGTATAAATTACATATATTTAATATTAGACAACAGCATCTAGCATATACAACTTGCAAAGACAACCTATTGACTTCAGAAATCATTATCCACATAGACTTTGCTGAGAATTACAATTGCAAGCTAAAGGAAGAAATCCTTTAGCTAGCCAAGTTTTTATTTTGGCACATCATGTAACAAGGTTACACTACACACTGTGGTTATTCATGAATATGGAATTAAAGATGCAATATCTCTGTGCACAATATAAGAGTCTACAAATCATGGCACTGCTGCAATTTGGGCTCATCTGGAACCTATATTTAAATACATCAAACAAGAATTCGCAAGTGTAACAACCCTTCATATTTTTTCAGATGGACCCACAACTCAATATAAACAAAAAACAATTTTTATATGCTCCGCACTCACATATTTGAGTTAGGATTTAAATGTGCAACATGGTCTTTACTCGAAGCATCGCATGGAAAAGGTGCAGCAGACGGTGTTGGTGCCAGTCTTAAACACAAAGCTGATGAGCTAATCCGTAAAATTGATATTCTTGATGCGCAATCATTCTTTGAAGCATTGTGTGAAGTATCACGAGTGAAGGTGTCTTTCGTTTCATCATCTGACATAGAAAATATGGGGGGAAAAAAAAGAGTTAGTAGAAATAAAGAGTTTTAAAATAAAGAAAGTTAAAACTGTTCCGGGAACAATGAAAATTCATCAAATAGTGACATCATCAGCTGGGAAATTTCATTACTGTAACGTCTCATGCTACTGCAGTTATAACCATTTCCCTGATATATTATGTTCATGCAATTTTTCATTTCAATTTTTTGATTTTTTTCAGTTAGCACGCAAAAAATTACCTGCAAAAAAAGGCATTTTTCAATAAGTTCATCAGAATCTGATGATGATACTATCAAATACAGAGATGAAAGTGACACAGAGTCTATTGATGTTAAAGCTTCAGTGTCAGAAAAAAGTGAAAGAAAAGTTGGAATTGGAACTTTTATACTAGCTGAATATCCCATACACTCTAAAATATTTTATATTGGAAAAATTCTGGCTATTAATGGGAATTTGTTAACTGTAGACTTCATGAGAAAGTGTAACATATCTGGTAAAGTCGAGAAGTTTATATGGCCTGAATTACCTGATGTATCAGAAATGCCTTCAGAAAATATAGTTTGTTTGCTTGATCCACCTATCTCTGGACGAAGAGACACTTTTACGTTTCCAATATCATTTGGAACAACTTACAATGTAAAATAAAATATTGTAAAGAAAATATATTCCGCATTAATAAAAATAAGATTGACAGGCCTGTTTTTTGTGTTTTTCAAATGTTTCTCACATTATTTCCTAATAACTATAATGTTACATTGAATTACAAATAAGAAAGGGATAAAGTTTTATTAATGCAAATCTTTACTTTTTATTTTTGTCCATTCTGTTACTATATGTCCACTCTGTTACCAAGTAATTAACTTAAATAAATTTATATTTTAACTTTTAAATTGACATGCTTGAAGCATAGATTCATGAAATCTATAAACAAGGAGTTTGATAAACGAATATTTGTAAAATAATAATTCCTCATTTTTTCCCCAGCAAAGAAATATGTATTGCCTGCGTAAAACATAAGTAACAGAGGGGACATAAATTAATCAATAGTTTAAACAATTGTATTTATGTAAATATTATAAAATATTTATGATTCTTATTACCTATCATACAATGTATAGAAACAGTTAAATGTTTATTATAACGTCAATTATTTTCTCAAAAATTACTTCAATGTCTGGTAACAGAGTGGACATTTTTCATCTTTTCATTAAGTAAAAAAATTAATTTTGTCACTTCAAATATCAAAAGTGTATGAATTTAGGTAAACTCATCTAAATTGGATAGTTTACTAGCCAATAATATTTAAAAGTTCTGGAAAAAAATACTTATTTTTTAACACACATTTTTTGAGAATGACCCTGATATACTGTCATTGTCACTTTTTGCAAGTGTAGTGAACAACGATATATCGTCGTCTGGCACTAAAAGGGTTAAAATTCAGTCAGAAAATTTCACGACACAAAATTTCAATTTTTTAAATTAATGAAAATAACTTTGAAACATTATTATGACAGGTAGCAAACAAAGTTTGCTATTTTTCACAAAAGCAACTAAATGGATTTTAGATTTATAGTTTCATTAATGAGATTCAAAACAATCAATTAAAATAGATATTTTAAAGTTTTGTAAGAAATACTTTTACAATAATTCAAATTATTATAGAAATCACCACTTATTTCAATACACACAATATCACAATTAAATTAGAGCTTTTAAAGTTTTCACAGAAAAGTAAAATATATCAGAATTAAAATATATCCTTTAAAGTTGTGTAAGAAATACTTTTACAATAATTCAAATTATTATAGTGGTCGCCACTTATTTCGGTTGGTGGTTTATCCAGTGAGCAACTTACAGGCATGAAAATCTTCCGCTTTTGGCGGTTTTCCGTTTTTTTTTTTTTTTTTTTTTTCCCTCGGCAGACCTCCGCTTTTCGAAAATGTTTTAAAATCTTTCCGCTTTTTCAAAAAAAAAAAAAAAAAAAAAAAAAAAGATTACGAACTAAAGCAAAAGATGTCCTAAATCGACGACGTACTTAGCGGGACAAACATAGTAGAGTAATTTTGGTTGAGGAAAAAGGTGGGGTGGGGAGAGTGTGAACAGGAAACCAATACTAGCCGAAATTTGGATTTGTTTAGTGGCCTCTCCACAGAAATTAATTCACAAGATTGCTATCTTTCGCCGCCAGCAAGAGGACTATAATGCACGCCTGGGATGTACGTTTTCACCGCATCTCGCACTGTGCCTAGCCGCCTAGTCTACAGTCAGCTAGAGTGTAATGTATACCGATTTCTTCAGTTCGTAAATTCAAAACTTAGTTCAGAGGGGCAAATACTTATTTTAGATTCACGAAGTTTCAAAAGGCATATGCTACATAATTATGTACTTGGCGAACTACTAAACAACAATAATTCTCTATCAAGACCTTTCGGCACTGGAAAACCGTTGTCGGTGAGCTATTGTTGCTCGCGACATGTTTTTATTGTTGTTTTATTGCTTGATGAATCTATATATTTTTTTTTCCAGGGACACATACCAGCTTAACTGACACTTCTATTGTGGATTATTGAGAAAAGGCAGATGTTAGCGACTATATCAGAAAAATGTGGATTGAAAACGAAATGTTTGTGACCATTTTCGGATCCAAAAATTTTCTTGGTTTTGGAAAAATCGTCGGCGGAACTAGAACTTCAAGACATTTAATGAATGCAAAACTGGGATTTTTGTTTAAATAAAGCAAACTGACGGTCTGCACGACAAATGAAACTTGTTATAAACTTATATAAAAGTGCAGCTTTTAGTAATGGTATTTAAAATATAAGTCTTATATTCTTTTAGGTCTTAAACATGCAAAGGAAGTAAAATAATTTATGGTAGTTTAAATATACAGTACTCGGGGTGCGAATTGACGGGGGGGGGGGGGGATGCCAGGGTTTGTCCCGGCTGAAGAATGTAATATCCCTGGCTAGAAACATATAAGATGATCCCTGCCAGGGATACTATTTATCCCCTGCTGAAGAAATGTTAAACTGGTGATTGAAGATTTGGGATTTAAGTCAAGCAGTCAAAATGAAGGTAGTATGTTATCGTTTGTTATTATACTCTAAGGCGACTGCCTTAAATTTCGTCTCTTTTCTAAGCTTAAAACCTTCGAGTGGCTTCCAATACAGGTACAGTAAGAAATGTATATGTGACTCCATAGAACAAACAATTTATGTCTTGTTTTAATATAGGTCAGTTCCCAGACGTGTCGGCGAATGCATTTTCATGTAATATCATGTGAGTGAAGAATTTACACCTTCCCTCCTATTTCTTTTCAAGTGTCCCCCGCTGGGGAAAATGTTCAGTTCGCACCCTGACGGTACTTACGCATTAATCCGGCGGTCCGCCAAGACAGGCGATTTTTTGTCCAGATAAATGTTGGGCACATGAAATTATTAATGGTTTTGAATTCGTTTGGCAACTCATTTGACGAAAAAATAGTTTGACGGGAATGACCGCCAGGATAATACGTAAGTACCAAATATACTTATTTCTTAAATAAATAATCATTAATAATAATTAAACAGAATAGTGTATTAGTTCCAATAAATAAATATTTCGATATTTATAGCTATTAAAACATACACATCTTTATTTTCTGCTGAATAAAAGAATAATGCTTTTTTTAAATTGTGAGTTATTGTTCAGAAATCCAAAAGAAAACGAAAAATTTCCGAGTTTTGGTTATTTCAAGGGCGGATTAAATGGGGGGGGGGGGGGACCCCCCCCGCCACTGGGTTATTTTTTGCATTTTCTTTTTTAAACAGTTACGCGGATTTTACTTAAAAATATATACTGTAACTTCGTGAAAAGTTAACTAATGGTAAGACCACGGACGGATTAAAGGGGTTGGTGGGGAGCGATTACTCCTCCGCTAGAGAAAAAAAAATTCTATTTTACTTCCATAAAATAGACAAATTTCAACTAGCCGCCCATAAAATTGCATTAATCCGTCTCTGGGCAAGGCATATCGCCCTCTTAAATAAATTAAAAGATTACTTTTACTAAGCATTTATGAAAATGTACATAACCAAAGAAAAGAAAAAATCATTACTAATTATTATGGGTCAAGCCTCATAATACTTAATTTTAAACAACATTCAATTGATATTCTCTCTGGGTTAAAATTAACGAAAAATAAAATTAAAAAATGCTCTTTATTAAAAATTCGAGCGTGCAATTTGGAAAAAAAAAAAAAAAAGAAAAAAGAAAAGAAAAGAAACCGAGGCGACACAAGTCGGGTTTTAACGTCTCAGCAGAATAAGCTCTCGCTTAAATAGCCAGCTCGCCGCGTGAAGACAAAACAATAACAAGCTTCTCAATGACTAGGCGCGGTGTCGGCTGACGGTACCTCGGTTTGTGAAGGTTCGCTTTCTCCCGTATTACATAAATTATTTTTTTTTTAAAGCACATTCAAAATTTGGTACTTCTGTATATCTGACTGAAATATTTCTAAAATGGTTTCACGAAGTTTGTCCGCACCTGTAACTACGTGGATGTTTTAAACGACATAATGGGGAAAAAATTTTAAATGCTCCCTGCATGCCGACGTGCCGTCACTTGAAGTGCATCTATGTGCTGTATTTTCTACGGAAATAAATTTGTTAGCATCGGCTTCATTGGATCTTGCACGCTAACTACCGATCAAAAAGCAAGATCAGTACACTAATTTTTTTTAAAGAGGAAACAAGGGCGGATTAAAGGGGGGGGGGGGCGGGCGGAGGGGGCGACCCCCCCCCCCCCCCCCCCCGAGAAAAAAGAAATTAATGTAAAAGATCCTAGTTTACTTCCATAAAATGGAGGTATATGTCAATCTTCAAACTAACCGCCCCCCCGCTCCCTCGACAAACTTGCAATAATCCGCCACTGATAAGAAATTTATTTCAGCCAGATAGTCAGTCCGCGGACTATACGAGCGAAATTATGGTAACTATCCCCGATCTCCGGATTCCATATCTGCCAACTGAACTTCAATCTTTTTGAATCCTTTTGGTTAATAAATGTTTTACATCTTGTTTTTAAAGTTAGTTTTTGATATTCTATTGTTAAATTAAAATGCGAGGCATTTAATAACTCAACTAGTTCAGTTAGTTTAGTAACTCAACTCAGAAAAGTATTAGTTTTCCCATAATATGTTTTTTGATTTCTATATCATTTTCCCTTCAATTTTAAAATCAGGAGAACCAATATTTCATTTTATTCTCAAGTGCAGGTTTTTCTTTTGTAATTATTTTTACAGTTAATTTTAAAAAGCATAATCTTGTGAGTTGGTATTTTGCAGCTAGATATAGGAAGGAGCAGAACATATGTCCCCTGTCATAAGTTACACTTCTGTGTGCTGTAAGACTGCAAAGATTCTAAAATTTTATCTGAAAAAATGATTTATACATTTATTAAAGAATTATTCTTTTTCCAAGAAAACTTCACTTTTATTCTATTACTTGAATGCTTATTTAAGAAAATGCCAATGCCATATGTATACTTTTACATTCCATTTCTGATCAAAAAAAAAAAAAAAAAAAAAAAAAAGGTAGGTCTTAAAATAATTATTTTTTTTTTCCAGAATATATATATATATATATATATATTTATATCTAAAGAATAGTCTGAAATTTGGATGAGAGACTTATGATTTGTTTTGATCTTGGATGTAGAAATTGTTTAGTACACCATGTAATTTAGCAGTGGTTGAATTTAAGCTCACACAGTATTTCCCTGTTCCATAGTTTTGCATTATCAACCTTGTTATGTATGCCTGAAAATACGTGCACGTAAATTTTTCAAGCCTGGACTTATTTTGGTGAAAATCGGTATGAACAGAACAAAATGACTAAATTGCACTGATTTTTTGCTGCTTATCTTGGTATTGAGTGCTGCTTTATCCGGTCAGCTAATCTTTGGAGATAAGGTAAAATTTTGATGCAATTAGCTTTTAGAGCGGAGTGAAAGCCAGTCAAAGATGACTCATTTGTGTGGAGGTATTGCATAAATCCAATCAAAACAATTATTCATAACATATTTTTAATAAAAATAATGATTAAACACTGGAACCAACCAATGTGTAGCACAGTGGTTAAAGCCACTGACATTGGGAGATGGCTCAAGTGGAGGAACAGGGTTCTGTCCTCTCGCGGGGCCGTCGGTCTAGCGGTCTGGAGTTTTGGGCGGTTTTCTCCAGATGTAACGTGAATACGCGCTAGATACCCAGAAAAGTCCTCCCCCAAGGCATTTGGCCCCCCCCTTGTGTTTGTCCTTTCTTTGACGTGGATTTATAAGCGGTTCCTCGTGAACAAGCACACAAATCCGAATACATGTTCCAATAACAACAACAACAACAACAACACTGGAACCAATGAGACATCTGATGATGATGACAATGATGTGCACCCAAACCATTTATGTGTTACAAAAGTAGATTTTTTGAATGCTAGAGATCGTTTATCCTAGACAGCACAGCAAACTTGCAGCAAGCTTGATTTATCAAGTCAATAAGCTTCAAAATTTCAATCGTGTAAGCTTGAATCAAGTGTTCTAGTTTACACTTGCCCAGCTTGCATTAAGCTTGACATTTCAAGCTTAAAAATTTTTTTAAATACACGTGGCGCCCGCTGGCTAACGCGCCCTGCATAATTTATTTTTCTGCGGATATTCCCCCCTCTACGCTGAAATTTCAATTTAATTTAATCTGTTTCCATCGAGTGTTCGTCGCTGGGATAGAACCCGGGCCCTTTGGCTTCGCAATCGAGCACGCTATCCATTCCGCCACCGTAGCCTTGTGCAGCTATGACTAAAGTTTGAAGTGACTTACCACGCTGTTTTCTCGCCAAATTGATAAATGGGCGATGTGTTATTTGTTTCTTTTATTTTTCCATGGGATGCATCAGAATTAAAATAAATTAAATTAAAATAAAAATTAAAATAAAAAAACACGTTTTAAAACTTTCAGTACCGCAACACTCATGAAAAAATACTGCTGGCCAAAATCGAGACAAACGACTGATTTTGAAATCAATTTCATAGTATAATTGTATTTTTTTTTTTTTTTTTTTTTAAGAATTTCCATATTTGGAAATATAGAATGGGTTTACTTAACACAAATTTTGTGTTAAGTAATCTGAAATGAAAGAAACAGATAGTTAAACATTACTTCGAAATGCTATATCACAGTTGCTAACATGTATGGAATACAAACACTTTAGTCATTTTTGTAAATATTTCTTAAAATAACAATAATTGAAAAATTTTGCTATTTTTTAACGCTAAAAATTCTCTTTACAAATGTGGTTATTTTCCTACATATTGGTTTGCTATATTGATATAGAGCATTTTGAATAATTAAAAATAAGTTAAAATTAATTTATACAAATGTAAATTTGAATTATTTTCATTGTTCATACTTTATAATTAAAAAAATTATTTAACTTCTGAATTTTTTTTTTTTATCCTTTGTAATTTTATTTTAAAATTACAAAAGTGTAAGATGTAAGATTTTTGGGCCCTAAAATCTGTAGGCCCTGGGCAGTTGCCCTGTTTGCCCTGCCGGTAATATGGCACTGGTAATATAAAATAAAACACATCTTTTACGAACTTTCAGCAAATATTAGGATGCTAGACAATTAATGTCCATTCTCTTTCACAGATGGCGCCATCAACGCTCCTTTAAAAAGGAAAAATCACGCGAGCATCAATTTTCAAGCTTAAATCAAGCTGTATTTAAACTTGACTCCTGCAAGCTTGCTGCCAGCTTAGAATGAGTTGAACTGTCAAGCTTGCATTAATGTGTCAAATGCAAAGAAATGTCAAACTTGATTTAAGCTTATGTGCTGTCTGGGATGTAGAGCATTCAGGGAGAACAACATAAGTAATGTGATTGGATGCCATTTGCAGACCCTGCTACTAGCCCGTTCAGAAGACAAACTGTGGCAAATGGTTGACAGGGAATGGAGAAACATTCTTTAGGACGCCATCCATGCTCTCATTGACTCAGTACCTAGATATGTTGCTTCGTGTATCCCCGTACACGGTGGTCCGACACCTACTAAGACGACAGTGCTCTCCCTCTGTATTATGAATATCATTTTGAAATAAAGATCACTTATTGTTCACTGCTGTCTCTCTCTGCTTGCCGAGTTTCAACACTTTCTGGCCATTCCTTATGGGTGTTGCATTTTCAATGTCAGGCGGTGTATATGAGAAAGAATGTACTTTTAAAGATATACATATAAATGTATATTTAAGTTAGTAGGACATGGATGGTGGGTCGTCTTGCAGATAGTTCAAAGAAAGTTGTTGGGTATTTCTTTGTTCACTTCAGCAAAGGGTAAAAAGTGCTCAATCCATTCAAAACAGCAGTTTTAACCACAAAATCCGGTGATGGACTCCAAGGTTAAAAACTCACTTTTCAAGTGATGTTTGTCTACCAGGAACATGAATGAAAAACTCAGAACCTCATACTCGTAATGTTTGTTTACCAGGATTGAATTTTAGCGTAATCTGAAACTGCCCTATCGCCCAAAATTTTGCATTCTCCTTTTGCTTATAACATTACTTCGGCTAAAATGTACTACTTTTTTAGGTCCTGTGAGAGTATGTTATAACTGGTGTCTACTGTAGAGGTACTTTCTCTACCCATGAGGTCTGTAGGGTTATGTAACTTTTGGAGGTTTTTTTTGTGTGGATTTTATTAATTTCCTCTGCTTTTGATTAATTATAACTACTTGCAAATTGTGTTCTGTAAATCCTGTGGTAATTCATTCTTTTCACTAATGTTACATATTTTCCTATTTAATTTTTAGTAATTAAAGTTTTGTTTTCTTAATTAAGTCGTGATATTTATTATTTCTATAAATGCAAACTATGTGTGCTTGTCATTTTCTCCTCCAGCCCATTGGCATTTTTCTCTAAGTTTATCAAATGAATAACCTGTTTTTCAGTTGTAATGATTGCTGCCTAAGGTCTAAATTAAAATTTTTTTTTACTCTTTTCTCACTGTTACATGCACCAAATTTTAATTAGTTCTATATCCTATTCTTACAAAATCTGATAGTGGGAGAACAATACAATAGCACAAAAGCCTGAAAAACAAACACAACACTTTATTTGCCAAATTGGAGCACTAACTCACAATACATACAGCAATTTTAACACATATCATTAAAATAACACAATAATAACACTATTCAAAGCACAATGTCAACGTCTCACTTCACAGTCAATCACACAGTAACTGACAGTGGGAGTGACTTCTTTATTTATAGAGTTTCCAGCAGATGTGGCTATGACATCACTTTCTAGGCTTTTCTAGAAATGTCTCTCTTAACTGAGATAGAGTGAAAATTTTACTAGTTTCGAGAACTTTCTTTTTGTTGCCAAAGTCAAGTGGTTACATGCTCATTTCACTTGTAACAATGCCTGTTCAACACACTTTCCAGTAATACACACTGGTGTGGGAAAACAACATTACAATTTCACAACACTGCTCCTCTCTTCAAAGACTTATGACTCTGCAGTCTAATCACATAACACTATGATCAGTAGCCGATTAATGTAGACTATTGGTTTGGCATTTTTTGACTTCTGCACTTTGTAAATGCCATTGTTCAATCTCTTGATGGCAGTATAGGACCCCTCCCAGTTCTGCTGCAGCTTAGGGCTCAGACCTCTTTGCTTCGGGTTATGCAGACAAACAGCCCATTTTCCCCACTGCTAAGAGCAAAAACTTGCAGGTGTTCTTCAAGGTCTCTACTTAGAAAAGGCAGCCTTTGCCCTGCAAGAAGCCCATCCACATTAAAACTGTGATCTGTTGCTCTGGATGGATGATGTAAGCTACATAAATCGGTGTTGGAATTTCTTGGATCCACACTGGATTGACACGTCCAGTTTCTCATGTACATCTGCCTTTTCACCAGTAGCAGTCTTTAAAGAGACGTTCGGAAGAGTTACATTCGCACCTGTGTCTATTAACATCAAATAAGGGATACCAAAAATAGATCCTACCATATAAAGTCCATTTTTCCCACTGCTAAGAGCAAAAACTTCCAGGTTTTCTTCAGATGCTGTACTTAGAAAAGGCAGCCTTTGCCCTGCAAGAAGCCCATCATTTAGTTTTCCTGCTTGGGAATAGCAGGCATAGATTGACACACGAATGTGACCAAACACAAAAAAAGCTGAACTTAATGCGCGGCGTTAAAAAATGGGGGAGGGGCTAAAAAATAGCCAAATAAAAAAACAATTAAATTCATGAAATGTCTATTATAAAAGAAAAAATTCTAAAAAAAGAAAATAATGTATGTATGTAAAAAAAATTTCAATTCAAAATTTTAAATTAAATAATTACTTACCATCCACAAAACTATAATTTAGCTTTTTTTAGTCGTTTTCTAATGACCACAGATTTTCTAATCTGCTTTTATTTTGAAACCTGTTACAATTTGTATTTACTTTATTTATATTTAGTTCTTTTCATTTCTTTATTTTTCTCCTCTTGTTTTTCATTACATTTTTCTCATAGAGAGCATGCAAAATTCTAATGTTTTCCGCAGAAGT
Source organism: Cheiracanthium punctorium (assembly GCA_038373885.1). NCBI lineage: Eukaryota > Metazoa > Arthropoda > Arachnida > Araneae > Cheiracanthiidae > Cheiracanthium > Cheiracanthium punctorium. The sequence continues at coordinate 319,068 of JAWZYV010011898.1, read as the reverse complement.
TTTTCATGCCTGGAATAGTCATGTGGCACTCTCTTCAGTATGTTACCTTTTTTCTGTTGCATCTCCAACAAGTACGAATTTTGTCGAGGAGAGTTCTTCTTCCTGACAGTGAGACTGTTTGATAATTCGTGTAATGCCTTAAAAATAGAATCCAATTTATCATCTTTTTCTTTACAAGATTCTCCTTTTACCTCCATTGACCTTACACGTCTGGATGTTTTTGAAACAGTTCTTGCAGCTTCATACTTCATGCTATATGCCAGAGTGGACTTCAAATATTTTCGGTCTACCAGTCTCATTCAATGTTGTGTGTCTTCATCTCTCATGGTATCGACGAAGTATTGAGCTGTTAGATTTTCTTAGACATCCAGAAGGCATTCAGCCTAAGCTAGACTCATTAAACGTTCTACATTGGCGGCTAATACTTGCAGACTCTCCCCAGGTCTCTGCCGCCTTGTTTTCAGTTCAGTCTTATGAAATTAGGTAAGATGGCTATATCCAAATCGAGAGCCTTTTCGATGGTTAGTAGGTCGCTTAACTTATCAGTCAGTACTCCTAATGGATTCTGCCACCAATCCCTGTAGAGAAGCTACAAGTTTATTGGCCTTAAAGCTTGAGGCTTTTATCACTCGAGTGAATTTTGTGACAACTGGTGTCAGGAGTAGGATAGTTGTTAATGCACATAAGAAAAGCAGTGAAAGAACATTCTAGATGCTATCACTGTGTCGAGTCAGTCAACGAATGCTGCAATTGCTGACATTGAATTGATGACTGCCACCATCACTGACGTCAAAGAATTGGCAAATGCAGCTATTGATAAAGTGAATACCACAGTAGCCGAAATAAAACAGTTAACGACGACAGAGATCACTAAGTTATGGGCAAGAGTTGTGGAAGTGGAAGAGGCAACTGCAACCGCGATCTGAAGAATCGAAGAGCGAATACAGAAACTTGAAGCCAAGGGGGTAACGAAGGAAAGAGTTGTGACTGTTGACTATGTTTTTTTCCCCCCAAAGAGGAGCAGGGACCTAGTAGCGACATCACTCTTCCTGCTGCGATATCAACGCCGGTTGTTAAGGTTTCCACTTTTGATGGGAAGGCCAATTGAAGGGTTTATAGGTGCAATTCGACATGTTTGTGACAGCAAATGGATGGAATAATGTCACCAAAGTTTTTCACCTGGCAGCATCACTCCGAAATGATGCAGCTGATGTCCTGCTGATGATTCCTGAAAACAGGAGGGCAGAGTTTACTGCACTGACAACCAATCTGGAACTCCGATTTGGCAATCGCCACTTGAAGGACTGCATGAGAGTCCAGTTGAAGTCAGAGAGACAGAAATTGGGGGAGTCTGTTCAGAAGCTGGAGTGAAAGATCGAATGGCTCTCTCTCGTTACCTTTCCGGACTGTCCAGCTGACATCAGGGATACCCTAGCACTCTGAGTATTTTGTGGATGCCATATGGGACCCTGAAATCCAAACCAGGGTGAGACTGTTGGACAGCAGAGACCCTAAAAGTGCTGCTCTGGTGCACGCAATGAAGGTTGAAGCAGCCCACCTAGCCTCCGGAAGGGACTGAGGTCCAGTTTGCACTGCTGTTGCTCAAGTCGCTACAGAGCACCTGGAGATAAGGATCAGGGAGAGACTTCTCAAATTGCAGGATGCTCCCCGACAGAAAAATAAGTATGTGAAACTAAGCTGTTGGACCTGTAAGAAAGAAGGGCACCTTAGGAAGAACTGCCCCAAATGGGACGGAACCTTCACCGACATGTCTCAGGTACACTAATGATCTCGCAGGGTGGAAGTTGCTGTTCAGGAGATGCCACCTTAAGTGCTTACCAAATTTCACCACTGCAGGGAAGAGAAAATGGACTGTTTGTCGAAGGAAAAATTGACAGAATCCCTTGCCGTCTCATCGTCGACACAGGAGCAAAGGTAACTATCAACCGGCCAGATATTACCAAGCTTCTGAGAAGGCATCTTCTGTACACAGCACCTTTGGTTTCCCTGCAGACTGCAAGCGGCAACAATATACCAGAGCATTGAAAACTCGAAGTAAACATCTTGTTCGGGTTTAAAAACTATCCTTAGAGTGTATGTCGCCGATCCTTGCATACTGGCGAATAGCTTCCCTGTTTCTTGAAGATTGCACTGCCCGGGACGTGCAGTCTTTAAGGAGGGAGCAATGTTATGAATTTTATTGTAAATAATGTAAATTGTATGTAAATAGTGTAAATAATATTAATTAAATGTGATAAGATATCCCTTTATGGCAAGATCACGAAAGTTTAGGAAAATTATAAATACCCAGGTCACAAAATTAATTAATTTTGTGACCTGGGTGTGTTGGCTGCATGGTAAGGTCACCAACGATACCAGCTGTAAGTAAAAAATCTGTGCTGGAAGCCTAGAAATGAGCATAGAAAACAATCGAATGTTCGGGAATCTCCAGAAATGTCTAGTTACCACGCAGTCTTTCTTTCCCTCCCCCGGGTATAAAAGGGTTGTGGCACACGGGATTAATTTATTTGGTCAGAGGTTTAGATGGAGAAAAACCTATTCAAGCATGCTGCTTTCATTTTTGTGGGACTGGTGAAAAGTGATATTTGTGCTTGTTTGTATCTGAGCAAATTGCTTTTACTGGTTTCTTCTGTACTGCTTTGGATGTGCTGAGCAGGCTGTAAATATTATTTTAATTAGTTTGTACAAGTGTCAAAAAATAAAGCTTGTTGTTTATTTAGCCCCCATTGTATCGCTCGAGTGAATTTTGTAACAGTAGCAATAATAAAACAGAAATTACAGCTTTCCTTAAAATAAACATTTTAAAATCTTCACTTAAATTTAGTGCAAAAACTGGTAAAATAACAAAGTTACTGAAATAATTTTAAAGAGTAATTTATCTTTCCAGGCAACTCAAAACAATCAAGGTTTAGGTATATTTAAGATTTTTGCAGTGCTTGCATTTTAATGTTAATTTCAGTATCCAAGGTTTTTGCTTCAAATTTTACTTGTTTCTTTTTCTGGTCCTGCTCCTTCATTTGAAACTCTAATTACCTTTTATTTTTTTAAAGATAAGTTACTGTTTGGTCCAAACCATCAGTAATAAGTTGAATTTCACATTGATATCGGAATTTTTCTTCTATTTCCCTGGCTTTCTGGGTCTGTAGAAACCCTGTTTAAACACGTAAACATCATGGCATTTCTTCCGGAAACTACGGTACTTTTTTCTTCTTCTTTTTTTTTTTTTTTTTTTTTTTTTTTTTTTTAACAGAATGTTTACAAGTACTTACGGTCAAGTAAAAACTCAATATTTTAATGTTAATTAGAAGAAGCATTTTGCTAAAGCCATCTGTTTTGGAAATTTGTTTAAAATTTTGTACTAAAAAATTTTCAGAAAAAAAAAACAAAAATGTTGGAGATACGTGAAAATACATTAAATATATAGTAGAAGACCCGAAATCCTCACAGCTTGGTTCAAGACCTTGTGCAGATTTTAGAATTTTGGGTCACAACAGGAAAATTATTTTCTTCCATCCCCACTTACACAATAATAATAAAATACAGAATAAAACAAGGGAAGCAAAACATATTACTTATATTATAATCAGAATAATAATACAAGAATATAGAGGAAAAATACTATATACAAAATTATAAGATTATATACAAAATATTTAAACCTGTTAAACATTTGAAGAGTAGTTTAAGAGTTTGGGATGTTTTATTATATATAGATTTTCTTTCATATAATACTGTTATTTTTTATTCAGTAACACTGCTTCACTCTGTACAAATCTGAGATATTTCTCTCAGTGGCAAACCTTCATCAAAAGCAGAGCCTGATTATGACCAACGGGGGCCTCAGGCATTAATGAATTTGGGGGCCCCCCATCCATGAAATTTGTTTTATTTTTCATAAAACTGATATAAAAAAAAAATATTTCAGAACAATATTTGAAATTGGGGGGCCTTTCGAGTCTGTAGCCCTGGGCAAAGATAAACTTTTTCTAAGTCCCTGCTAAGCCTATGCGATAAGGCTCTGATCAAAAGTTATTTTATCAATCTTTTGATCATTCTCAGAGTTTTTACTGTAACAGTTTCTGGTGCAAATTTTAGAGCCTTGTGGATTTTGGGTTTTCTCAATTTAATTTGTTTAGCAGAATTATAAATTATTAAACATTATTTTCATTAATCTTAAGTCTTTGTAAAAACATTTAAAGTTAACCTAAAGCTTTCCTTTCCCCAAATAAGTTTTCCAACCATCCTCATCAAAGTTCTAACAATGTTTTTGTAGTTTGTTATCATGGGAAATTGTGAAAAATAACAAACTTATTTTTATAATTCATGCATATAACTGTTTCTTTTTATACACAAATGCTTTTATATTAATTACACGTACCTTTTTAAAATACAGGCTACTAAATATTCAAAATAAAATCAATACTGTTTAAAGTCAAAGATAACATAATGATTAAAAATAACTTTTAAAAAGTTTACGTTTAAATAGTGTTTAACTGTCATAATAAAATAACCAGCTTAACCATCTGACATACTATAAATGTAAATAAACTAATTGCCACTTAACTATAACTAAATTTATTAAAAACTACTCCATTGGTTGAAAGCAGTATGGCATCATCCTTGATGTGTAACCTCATTTGAATAAAACAAGAAATAATTTTGCTTTCATTTCCAGATTTAGGAAATATGCATATTTGAGTTGTGAAGCATGGGCAGAGTAGTTTGAAAGGAGGTGCTTGTTAGTCCTGGTTTCCTACCAGAAGACTTCAGTACATGAGTATGTTGTAGCTTGCCTGTAGGGGGTAATAAGAGGCTGGGCCTTGGATTGTTTTAAAACAAGCTGAAAGTTTTAGTAATGAATAGTTACTCTTAACATTTTTAAAATACCAGAAAATGGTAATCCTTTCTTTTGAAATAGACAGAAACAGTTTTTAACCTCCTTTCAGGCTGCTTACGTGTATGCTGTTTTATAGAATTTTTTTTTCTAAATAAACTAATGTTCAAGAACTTGTTTTCATTTTTTTTCCCCACCATGATATACCCCTGAATTCTCAAGCAAGTGAAAATTTAAGATGATTTGAAACTTTGAAGTTAATTTGATAGGGACTGTGCTCTGCTACCCCTACAGAAAACAGATAATCCACGGCAGCATATAATACGCCTCTTAAAATTATAAACCTTTTTTAAACATGATTTGCGGATTATAGGCAGGAAAATAAGGTAACTAATTTATTGAAATTAAATTTTTTTAGATTATTTCATTAAGATATTATATAAATTAAAAAAAGACAGTTTAAACTCTCAAATAGCATTTGTAATAAAATAATATTTTTACTGTAATTTACATCCGAAAGTTCAAAATTCAGTTTCCCAAAATCTGGATAGATTGCAAATCAGTTTTCATTTTTTGTCTAATATTATAAATCTTTCAATTCCTCCCAAAATTGGGTACAGTCAATCCATGTAAAAAACCAGAACACTCAAACAAAACCTGGTGTTAGAAAGTAAAAAACACATATTCAATATACTTTGTTACGAAGTGTTTATTAATTTTAAATTCATGTAATGCTTTCAGTTGTCTAATCACTATTGCGGAACTATGTACCAAGGTATATTATATTCATTTAATGAATACCAACTAATCCAATTATTTTTTACATTGCGTTCATTTAAGGATCTTGCATTCATCCATACCCCATACTGTCATCAAATGACCTGTGTCAGCTAATGTGAAGCTAGTTGCTTCCATGCTGCCATGGCATACCAGCCAAGCTTCCGCTAAAATTCCATTTAAGCAAGAGAAAAATCCAAGATGGCACATGGGGTTGCATTTCCTTCAATCAGCTCCATTAATTAAGATGAAAAATTTGACTAGATTTCTTTACGTTTCTCTGTTTACATTACCAAACTAACTGATTATGCACCTGTGGCTGACATGTAAGATATCTTCATCACATGATTCTGCAACTGTTTGAAGACAATCTGTGCAGAAGATTGTCCTGTTTCTGCGACAATGTCTCCATGTTTTTGCTATGAGGGCCAGTTTGTTAAGACTTCCTTTTTAAGAGTGATTTTCACTTGCTATGGAATGTTAAAAAGAATTCTACAGGCAGTTTAGAAAAAATAAGTCCTTCCTTAAAAATGTAAGCACTTTTGGAGAACTTTTGTAAAAATTAAGCACTTTTAAGAAGGGGAGAGTGGTAATGAATAAGCCATTTTTTGTTTTTTTATTTCTGTAATTTTTCCTAATTATTTTCAAAGGCTCTAAATTACATGATGCTTGCCTCAATTATTTGGTCACATAAAACAAAAGTAATAACTTGAATAAAAATTGATTACAGAAAGTGAAAAAAAAAAAAAAAAAAAAAAAAAAACTGAAAGGAAAAAGCCATTGCAGATAATGAATGGGTCACTAAGTAAAATTTGAGAAAAAATAAAAAAATAACCTTTTATTATTAACACAAGGAAGAATAGTAATTGTCAAATATATGGATATATACGTATAATCTGACTGTATATACCAGGGGCGTAGCCAAGGAGGGGTGGTTAGGGGGGTCATAACCCCCCCTATTAGAAATTTTTTGCCATACAAAATGTATATTCTTCACTCACTTATCACACACATGTATGCATATATATGAGTTGCAGAAGTCGTAACCCCCCCCCCATAAAAAATTTCTGGCTACGCCCCTGGTATATACTCATACACAAGTACAGCCTTGTGTTCTACATTAAAAAATTTCTAAGTTCTATAAAAACAGCCAATGGAGCACACACAGGGTGTGCAGCAGACTTTCAAAAAGTTTTAGGTAGGAATTTTAGGAATCTTTTGAAAAATCCTAAATTTTTTCTAATAAGTATAATTACCATGTAATTGTACAATAATAATATATATAGTGCATATTATAAATAAATTTTGCTTGTGTTTTTGTCAAGGAAGAACTAAAATTTCTTGCAACTTCAAATATTTAAAGGTATCTTCCTTGATCAATTTTGGCAGACTGAAAAAGTAGTGGAATTATAAAAAACATACTTCATACTAATTAAGTAACGTTAAATTTATTTAAAAAGAATTAAATACAAAATTTGCTCATATTTTGAGCATAAATAAAACAACAATACTGGAACAACCGCTCCGTACAAACAGCAAGAAGAACTAGGAAGAACGAAGCACATTATGCATCACTTTTTATACCAAAACCCAACACATTAACATAAATTTACATACTGCAAACAATGCTGGGGAATAAAAAAATGAATGCTTAATTAGTTTACGAATGCACCACGATTCCGAAGAACCGAGTGCAGGAGATGGCGCAAAAGTGACGTCATACTTTCACGGCTCAATAACACACTCGGATATTTAGCCAGATAGAGATATACGCAGCAACACGGCAATGCCGATTGCAAAACATAAACATGCTTACGAAAAGTATGCGAATGGGAAACAGCTTTAAAATAGTTAAATATGGCAAGTAAACCTAATTTTCATATATTACATATCCTAATATTCTATTAGGAGCCAATCCAAGGATTGTTCTTAAAAAACCGAATCTCAACCAAAACTAGTCTGTTTGTTACGTCCGGTGCGAATTTAACCATTCTACCCCCCCCCCCCCCACACACACACACCCCAAGCTCAGGAGACCCTGAGTGCTTTTAAAATAAATCCTAGTGTTATAAATATCAGAAGTAATAAATGAATAGAAACATCAAGAGTTATCACACAACATTCAAAGCTTAAAACAAACAATTTGCTGAAGCACGCTCATTACATAATCAACAGCTGGCCATCAGCGAAAAAAAAAAAAAAAAAAAAAAATTGTTTACTTTTGACTGGAGGCCTCTTCATCCGCTCGTTCTTTCGTTTTAACAGCCTTTGTGAAAATAAAAATTGATGTTTTATATGAAATCGGACACTGATTATTTGAAAATGGAAATCGTAAGCTTTGTAAAATAGCAATAAATACTTTAAAACATACATGGGAAGGGGGGGAAAAAGGAGATATTTTTATCGTCTATCCCCCCCCCCCCCTCCCGAAATATATCCCTGTACGATGTTTCCTTTTTTTTCTGGAGGGGTGGAGATCGTGACTGCAGCGTTTCTGATGATTTTCTAGTTAAGCTCATTTTAGTGGGTGCAGCATTTCTTCCATAAATTACGGTAGTCAGTTGTGCGAGCGCGGAAATAAAACGTACGGCGAGTTGGCGCTTTTTTTTCTTAAAGTAGCTTGTAATGAGCAGAGTAGCTGTTTTTTCTTTTGGCGCAGAATAGTACGATAAAGGGCTTTTGTAGCAGCATAGTGCAGGTTTTAAGTTTTAGTGCAGTATGGTGCAGAATTTCCACCCCTGCACCTAATAACTTTCTAGTTTCTCCTATTATTTTTACATCAAATTTACCCTTTACTTTTTTCAATTACTTCTGTTATATCGCTATGGGTTTGACTTAGCAACACAATATCGTCAACACACAATAATAGAATTACTTTACTTTCATATAAATAAGCACAATTAGTCCATGACAAAGCTTTGAAATTAAGAGTCTAGTACAGTATGTATCTCCAAAAACCATTCTCGTGCACTTTGATGCAGTCCATACAGAGCACGTTTTAATAGACATACATGATTAGGTTTTTCGGTACTTTTCCGTTATCTCGACGCCAGCCAAATTTGTTGACTTTTTTTTGTCACCAAGTAGCTACGACATTTTTAGGCGATTTTTTGTGTCCGCAATTACCTACCGGATATTTATTTCGCCTTAAACATTTTCAATGCCTAAAAAACAAACATTTTAACAGAAAATACAAATTTAAAAATGTAAACATACAAAATAGACTCACCATTACATGCAACAAATTTCAATGAATGTTAAATCTTTATATGAACAAACTGTTGTAAAACTAAAACGATAATTTTCAAACCAATGAATATTTTAAATATCGGCACTAAATCTGCAAGACCTCACTTTACATTTGAGAACAATACGACATTGAAAATACCTACGGGATTCTTTTTTTAACAAGTTAATTGACTCAACCAGCATGTACAAGACTGTTTTTGATTGCTATACTAATTGCATTCAGCATTTTCTATATCCTGAAGACTCTACACAAATGGAAATATCGCAATTCTACTCAAACAGAAATATTTTAAAACATACTCACATTTTCAGCTTCTTGCAAATTTAAGAGGCGTCAATTTGTCACAGGAATGAATATAATTTTACTCTTATACTTACTTATTCATTAAATTTATCGAATTATACTTACTTATTCATTAAATTTATTAAAAAATTATCGAAGACACACAATTTCAAAATAGACGTTAAATTTGGCCCTATCCGGCTCAATAATCTGGCTTGTTATTTAGCCATTCGAAACTACACGACAGCTGCATCTATACGATAAATAGGCATTGAAACTTTACAAAACAATTCCTTTAACAACTCTGACAAAAATTATCTTCTACATTCGTCGCCATACTTCCTATTAATTCATATTTATACAAATATATATGTAAAAGCAACACTCACCTAAACTGAAATAAATACGGCTACGCACGTTTCAGGAAGAATAATACATCAATAAAACAACAGGATTGTGGAAGGATACAGAACAGACACAATCGGCTTTCTTCTGCATCCAAACACATGCTCACAGCCTACGCAAGATAAATAAATCAAATAGGTGGACGAATACAAAACGGAAAAATACGTTATCCTTTGCTATTCAAACACAAGCTAACATACTACAGACACAGAAGCAATGTTAGCAAAAAAAAAAAAACAAGTTCGCCGCATGATTCAGGATACACGTTTGCGTATGAATAAACAACACACTTGCAGATTAGTACAATCAGTACGCCGCATCATATATTTTGCTTTCCTTTTGAAGCAGTAGCGCTTGTACTACGCATTAAAAATCCGGGTTACCAAAAAAAAAAAAAAAAAAAAAAAATTGAACATCGGCGCACAAACGAGGATGGGTTACCAGAAAATATTGTCGCCAAGCATCGCCCTCTACTACGGGAAAAAAATCGCCAAATTTGGCTGGCGTCGAGATAACGGAAAAGAACCGGTTTTTCTTTATCAACGAAATCTGTGGGCTGATACATATAAATTATTTCGCTGAGAGGAGCATATAAATAAGCATTCTTAATATCTAATTGACAATTTTTTCATTTACAAAAACTTACAAAAATGCAAAAGGAAATTCTAATTATTATAAAATTTACTACCGGGCTAAAAATTTCTTCGTACGATTAGCCCTTTTGCTGGTGAAAGCCCTGAATTTTATTACGAATTTTATTACTAGAGTCCTTTTTAGTAGTAAAACCCATCAATTTCCCAATATTTTCGAATTTTCAGGTTTAGGTATTAATTGCCAGACTTCCCTCTCCCTCATTACTTTGATTTCTTCATTCACTGCTTTTAACCAATCCCTGTGTTCAGGAGTTTTTAATGCTTGCTTATAATTTGAGGGTATTTCAATGTCTAGTAATGCAGATGTATGTTAGTAGTATGGGCTTTCGGGCTAAAATTAAAATCTGACTTATTAAATTCTATTCTATGCGAGTTACAATAATTTCCGATATCCTTAAGAGATTTAAACCTGCCCTTTTTAGAATCTTAATTTATAATAGATATCTGTACGTGATCTGTCCTTGCGTGGAACTGCTTCGCGAATCCATTCCACCTTACGAGAAATACCATCATCATCATCACTACTAACTTCCGATTTCTCCCCACTCGTTTGACTTACTATCTGTTCCGCATCATCCTCCTTAGAGGTTTCACATTCAGAGTCCGACTCATCTCTATTGCAACAAAAAATTACTTTTGTTTATACAGTTTTGTTTTCTTGTTTAGGGTCCAGTACGCTACCACTTGCATTCTCATTTGAAAACCGCACATTAATAGTTTCAATCAACTTTCGATCCTGAGGGATCACAATTCGGGACCCGTGAGTTTTCATCGTGTACCCTACAAGAATACCTTTCTTTAAAGCTTACTTCTAAGCTGTTTTGGTTGTAGTACATATACCGCAGAGCCAAAAGGTCTCAAATGTTTCATTGATGGTTTTCTACCACCATACAGTTCGAATGGAGTTTTCGATTGCCCTTCACAGCAAATTCTGTTCTGTACAGTACAGGACCAATTAACCGGAATCCAGAAAACCGGAAAAAATAAAGATAGGCCGGGAATAGTTTTTCTTCTATCCAATAGATGGCGCCACCAAATTTTCAACCAGAAAAACTTAATAAGAATAGACTCTGAATAGTTTCTCTCTAGAATTATATTGTAAGTAGAACCTCAAATCCGGAATTTCTATAATCCGGACAAAATTCGGCATTCCAAATAATAATAAATTGGTATTAACCAAAAAAAAAAAAAAAAAAAAAAAAAGCTTTTTTGTATCTCGTCAAAATGCAAATACATGGCAGCACCAAACATAATGAAGACTTCAAGACATTTTATGCTTGTTTTTTTTTCAGTTTTTATTTATTTTACTCATAGAAGGTTTTATATTCACTGCATCAAATCCCAAAGATGTATGTGCACTTTTTGAGGCAGATGGATACGATATTTTTCGTCCGCCACCGCTTTGTACTGGCAGTTCCTTTTTGCATTGTGTAATCTGTTTTCGGGGTGGGTTTTGCTTGCCAATTCAATTCTGGTGAATTAAAGTTTTGCAATTTCATTATAATATTAAAACCAGAAACATTATTCTTGTTAATAGAATAGTGTCAGACAGGTTCTAACATTAAAAAAAAAAAGCATAATTATAAAAAAAAAAAACAGTCTTTTAGTGGTGGCATGCCCAACAGACAATCACTTCAAAAACAAAACAAAGGAATCTATCAAGGCAAAAGCAGATGAAAAGATCATATCCACATGCATCAAAAGCGCATACACATTTACAGAATCCGAATCAGGCCAGAACGTTTGCTGTTAAAATGAAAGAGCGAAAAATGTAAAGGAGAGGAGGGGGAGAGAGTAAATAAACACTTGGGCAGGAAGAAAGTTGATTACGTAATATGACTATATGAGCAGATATCGAGTTGTTTGTTTTAGGCTTTGAATGCTGCGTGATGTTTTTTTTTTTCTGATATTTGTTGCATTTGGGTATATTTTAAGAGTGATCAGCATTTCTTGAACATGCCAATTAATTGTATGTTTTACTGTAATAATAAATTATAAGAGGGTATTTGTTCAGTATTAAACAATATACATAAACGATACACATCAGGAGCGTATTTAAGAAGGGGGCAGAGGCGGGCCGCGCCCCCTGCGAAAATATAAAGCAATTATTATAAAACATGTATTTTAAAACATTTATATTAACTCAACTATCATTAAAATACCGGATCGCACCTCCCCCCTCCAATGGAAACTATACATGCTACTGATATGTATAGATGAGGGTGCTTTTGCAGCACTTTTTATAGTTGATATTACAGAGTTTCTATAATCCGGAATCGGTAAAGTCGCAGCGATTCCGGATTTGAGAAATTCTACTTAATCATAAGCGGCACCACGTGCAAATTATGATTCAAATGATACAGTTCAGTTCGTAGGCCACAATATAAATTCTTAGTTTGGGTAAATTTCAGATTAGATTAAAGTTTTACAGTCCAATTTATTGTTTTAGTGTAAAGTAATCATGATTTATATTATAAAATGAATTAAATATCGGAACTGCAAGCAGAAAACTAATTTGAAACAGTTAAAAGTACATGAAATGTTTAACAAAAAAATTAGTTCTGCTTAATTCTGTTATTATTATTATTTTTTTTAAAGTAATCTTTAGATATCTTTTTTTTCTCGGGGGGGGGGGGGGGGGGGGGGGGGGGGGCATGTTGATAGAGAAAAATTTTGTCACTTTTTTATTGCTATACGATTGAAAACTACTAAATAATACACAGGTAAGTGGGTTTTTTTTAATTATTTAAATGTAATTTTAAGGTACATTTATCTGCCATGTTATGTTTTTGTTATAGATTGCTCCCGATATAACGTAGGTTGTACACAAAGTTTTAAATATGAAAACTGCCAATAGATGGCAGTTTTCATATACGCGCTACCGGTCGATTCCAGAAAACCGGAAAATTCAGTTATCAATAAAGGGTTAGGTAAAACTGATTCCGGATAATTGGTCCTGTATATGTAAAATAAAGAAGGGCTTCTGCCCAGAATCCATCACTTAAGCTTGCATCCATTAATAAGGCTTTAACAGCATTTAATGCCATCAAATTATACCTTTCTGATATGCTGTTCTGTTGAGGTGTATAAGGATTTGTCCTCTCATGCTTTATTCCTATTTTTTCAAGAAAATTCAGAACTGCAAAACTCCATCCCGCAATCCATTCTAACATTTAAAATTTTGAGATTAAGAAAATGTTCAGCTCAAACTTGATATCTTTTAAAAGCGTTGAAAGTTTCGTTTTTATTTTTTTATGGAAAAACTAACATTTCTGGAGAAATCATCAGTAATACAGTATTGACTCTAGATTAATTTGGCATGGCACAGCACCCGGCGGCCTTTTTGTCATCTTTTTAGCGCCGGGCGGCCCTATTTCTCTTCTTTCTGCACCCTCCTGCTTTTAAATTTTTATTATTATTAGTCAACAACCATCACTTTTTATTTCCTACATACCATTTGCAGCCCATCACGAAAATACGTTAATTAAAACGGTTACGATTGAGTTCAATAATCCCATCATAAAAATAGGTTCGATTGAAAATGGCCCTTTCACAAAAACCGTCTATGAAATCGGATCTTTCCCACAAATGTAATTTATTAAAATGCTTTTTTCAAATATTCTACTCTTTCAGATCGAAATACTGCTACTGCCTTTTTCTTTGTTTTCATTTGTGCGAGCCGACTGCCGAGTAACCCAAAGAGGCCCCTCTTGTATGTTTTGTTTTTGCTGACTCAAGCGAGAAGAAGCCCGATCGGCATTCACTTAGGAGTTGGGGGAAGAAAATACGGTTGGGAAATTCAAAATTTTCTCAAGTATCTAATAATTTCTGATTCCATCTGTCAATCCTCAAATATCGGTGGCTACGTTCGATAAATATGTAGTTGCGAATTATCAAATAATCATTATACCAGAGTTCGTTGCCAGCTGTATATAATTATTCCTCTTCTCAATGTCTTTAACAGAGATGCCACTCATAAAATAGCAAAAAAGAGGAAAAATAAGAAATCCTACGGAAATAAAACAAATAAGTGGAGCTTATTTTAGAAAAATGTTATGTATGGGGGAAAAAAGGAAAAAACATATTTAGTTCATTTTTTGTTTGCTTTCATAAATATTTTATTTTTTATTGACAAAATATTTTTTGTTGCAACTTTAACTATTTCACATCATTTTAATTTATGTCTGAGCCTGCTCTATTTTTCCTTTATTGGTTTCTTTGAAATAATTAATTTAACTTTGAAATAGGAATTAATTTTTATTATGACAGCATTGGGGATTTAAATAAAGGAATGCTAAAGGAAAAATACTCATTTTCAAGACGGATGGAAAAAGATTGAAATTGAGAGATGCTGGAAATTAATTCTTTATGACTGCTGGAAAGAAAGGGAAAAAACATAAACACCATCGAATTTTTTGAAAAATTCTGCTGATTATGCAAAATGATTAAAAAATAAATAAAATATAAAAAGCGGAAATCTGCCGATTGGCGGAAAAGTGGCATCCCTGCTTTAATAGTTTTGCGCACTAGCAAGTTTCCTCCCCCCCCCTAAACGATTTGCTCTTTTTAATCGGCTTTCTTAGTACATATTATTCGTAATGTATAACAGTTATTTACTAATCATATATAATTACAGATGATACAGAAAGTATGCCTTAGCAAAGTGACGTTTTGCGATTCAAAAATTCTGCAGGATTTGCTTGTTTGTTATGGCAAGCCTAGACAAGGGATATCTCCTAAGGGGGGGATGCCTTGGTTGAGTGACTTTTTAAGGAGTTCTAATGTGTATTGACGCATACATCTGGATGAAACCGACCAAAACTCCAGACCGACAGTCACGCGGGCAGGGCCCGCAGAACATGGGAACTTCAACACTTCAGCCGTGTACCATGTTCAGTGGCTTTATCCACTCAAATCCATCTGAAAATCGAGCGATTTACGACGTTTTGCGAATACAGCAATTGAAACACATTATGCTTTTGCCAAAATCAGAGTATAATAATGATCTTTTGCTTTAGCAGTGTAGCGCTAGGGTTATTGGCACCCGGTGCGGTCCTTCTGTTTGCCGCCCCATTCTTTCTAAGTTTCAGCATTCTGCCCCCATTTCGGTCCTTTGGTTTTCCACTTTATTATTTCTAAGTGTCCTGCCGGCCACCATGTTTGTTTGTTTTTTTTTTTGCCGCCGGGGCAGACACCCCCCCTTCTTATTACGCCACAGTTTTAATTATATAAAAGTGGAGTAAATGCAGAATTTAGTAAATCAGACTATTGACAAGATTTGGTATTCTAAATATTCATATTATAAACCTTCTGATTTTTAAAAAAATTCTCAACATTTTAATGAATTAAAAAAGGAAAAAAATAATAATAAAAGCAAAAGAAAGCTAGTTCTGGGAAAGGATGTCTTCAGAAAACAAATTGGGTCATAAGTTAACAGCTAGGTTATTCATAAAACAAACTGTCATCAATTTAAGCTGATTTTCAGTTGAAAAAAAAAATAGAAATAATTCTGGAAGGTTTTTTAATAGATAATTTGTTTAAGTACTTTTGGCAACAGGATGTTGATTATTTTAATTATATTAAGCTGATTAAAAACATTTGATAGTTAAAATAAACTATTGATTACTTTTTTTATTTTAAAAAGATTAAAGCAAGGTTTAAGACAGAAAATTTAGTGTCTTTAAAGAGACCTTTTTAAGTATGTTACAAGAAATTAAAAATAAAGATTTATGAAAAATAAATCATTGAAAATATTTTAAACTTTATTTCATACTTTTGGACAATTCTGTGAGTTAAAAACAATATTAATTTTATACCTGCTAAAAAACTTACATGTAGTAATTATTTTTATTTATTTTAAAGAAATAGTACTTTTTAAAAAACTTATATTCACTTTTCATGAATGAGCAAGCATTAAATTAGAAGTGAAAGAGGAATAACAAATATATTTCAGTAATTTGATTTGATATGCAGTTGTACATTCCAACCATTGGATGTATTACAAAATTTGCATGACTATGTCATTTTTTCCAGCAATCTTCTGTGTTCTGAATTCAATTTCCCCAATTTCTGTAGTTATCAATTAATGGATGAGTTAAATTGTTTGATGCAATTTTAAATAATGTCTAATAGTAATAAGGGTAACTTTGAAAATCTTTACTTTAAACTCATTCAATAATTATTGCAAACAAAAGAATTTAAATAAAATTCTGATTTATATAATTAAATTTCATACATCCTGCATTGTGCAGAAATTTTATTTTTATTACATGCTAAATGCATCTATCCTAATCCACTTACACTGACAGTCCTTTTCTGTTTAAAAGTTTGTACCAATGTAGGTGAAATATCGTATATGAATGAGATCCAAGAATTGTGGCCGCGTAGTGATAGTATGATAAAATGGAGGAACAAAAATTAACAGTCCCTCTGCCTTCTCCCCTACTGCCTAACAAATCATGTCTGGCTAAAAATTTCTGAAACCTTCTTCAATAAATGTACTATTCTTATAAATAATAAACATGTACGTCACGTAATTTTGAGAAAAAAAATTAAGCAGAAAATTCAACATTACTTATATTAAAACTTCTTTTTTTTAAATCAAAACTTCTAGTTATGTAGATTTAATTCGCATATTTATGTCATGTTTAGACCAAAATATTATCAACAAATTATTTTTCCTATTTCGCTTACACTTACTTCTACTGGATATTTTCTCCAAAAGAAGGGTGGAAAAAACTAAGACAAATTGGAAAAAATTTTACTATGCATTGTAAGTCAAAACACATATTACAACTCTACATGTTAAACTTTCGGGGATCAGATCGTTTCAAACCAGTTTCTATATGTTATCTACCTGTACATTCTCGTGGAACCCCAAAGTGCCCTTTTTCAGAACAGGGTGCCCCTTTTGAAATTTCCCCCCCAGCGGCCCTTTTTTTCTAGAGTCAGCACTATAGTAGTTTAAAAATATCTGTGCCCTTCATGTGATGGCTGGGGAAGGGAGCCACAAAGGTCCATATGTAATAACTCTAATGGTCTTTTCGACCTAATTTTAAATAAAGGTTTATGAGGTACCTGTTTGCTTTTGGACAATTTACAGGGTTCACATGACAGCTCAGTGTGCTTCAATTCAGGTAAACCCTGAACACAATTTTTTTTGCTAGTTTCAACTATTTGTTCGAAATTAATATGGGCAAATTTTTTATGCCAAATATTTGAATCACTACTTTTTATAACTACAGCTTCAGGTTTATTTTTAAAGTATGGATATTTTGGATAAATAAAATAGAGTCCGTTTTTTAAATGAGATGCGAATTGAAATTTCCCTTTATTGTCTCTAACTATTTTTCCATTTCCCCCATCAAAAGTAAAACCTGCCAAATCTAACTCACAACCAGATATTATATTCCTCCTAAGTTGGGGAGAATACAGCACATTAACACAACATCTTTAAGAGACTTATTTACAGAAAATCTGACTTCTCCTTCTCCTTCAACAGGGAACGAAATTCCATCTACTGCCATGGACATAGTACTATTATTTATTGGTTCTCTATTACAAGAAAAATGGGTACTAGCTCCCCGTGTCAAAAATCCAGTCCATTTTACTGGAAGTTATGTTTTCTACATTGTTGCTAACTTCTACAAGACTATTTGTCTTGTAATTTTTATTTTTGAAATTTGTTTGTTGTTGCAGTAATTTTACTCTACATTTTGCTATTAAATTACCGGTTTTTCCACATCTGAAACATTTAAGTTTTTCCTTTTGATTAAAACTATTTTTAGAATTATTTATATTTTTACCAGAAACAGCATTAGAAGTTTCGACACAATCATCCTGCTGACTGTTTTAGTCATGCCTCTTCGGCAATGAGCTCTGTTAATATTTTAGAAGGTTTAAAATTTTCATCCTCCTAGCGATAAATCGCTTGAACAATAGACAAAAATTCTGGAGGAAGCGTTCTAATTAATTGGAAAGCATGATGCCATTGATCGGGTTTCTTCCCGGCATCCTCAAAAATATCTATTAATTTTTTCCAGCTGTTTTTGTCTTCTAGATTGATACTTTTTATTTCTGCATCTTCTTTCAAAACTAAGTCATCCTTGATGAATATCATTAAGATAATAAAAACATATAAAACATTATTTAATACGGCAGATTAATTAGTCAAAATTTTTTATTTGGGAATACCTTATTCCCCGATACATGATATATATTTCGGTTACACACATAACCATCATCAGTCGTTTCTGGATCTCACACTAATGGCGGCTTCCTTTTTTATCTCTTCGTTCTTCTTCCTGAAATTTCGATGAATGACGTCATCCCATGATTGGTCGATTGTATGAAGCGCATCGTTGATTGTGCCATCTGTCGTCATTATTTCTAAGCTCTCACGAATGTAGGCATATATACTATTTTTAAAGTTGGCTATTTTTTTTAATATTTTTAAAATCAATGGTAATGGGCTCTTCCAAAGCAAAACGGGCCAGAGCGGTACTTTGTTTCTGGCCCGTTTTGCTTTGGAAGAGCCCATTACCATTGATTTTAAAAATATTAAAAAAATAGCCAACTTTAAAAATAGTATATATGCCTACATTCGTGAGAGCTTAGAAATAATGACGACAGATGGCACAATCAACGATGCGCTTCATACAATCGACCAATCATGGGATGACGTCATTCATCGAAATTTCAGGAAGAAGAACGAAGAGATAAAAAAGGAAGCCGCCATTAGTGTGAGATCCAGAAACGACTGATGATGGTTATGTGTGTAACCGAAATATATATCATGTACGGGGGAATAAGGTATTCCCAAATAAAAAATTTTAACTATCATTAAGATGTTTTTCATTAGCTTATTTATCTCACTATGCAATACATGTATTTTTGGAGATTCAGTCTGAAACACTAAAGAAAAATTTTCAAAATATTTATGAGAAAAAACAATAAAACTCAGGTAGCATTCCAATAATGGACTTTTTAAGACGTGTCTCATTCGCGAATATCTTTCTGATGCATTTTAACTGCCTTTGATGTTCTTTTTGTGCAGGCAAAAACTTAAAAAGTATTCCTTCATATTAGACAGCTGATCCAGAATGTCCAGCAGATAGCCATTGACTATCACATAACATGTCTCAGTAAAAACTGAGCTGCATCCTGAGTTATATTTTCAATAGATTTATAATCTTGCTGCACTATATTTCAGAAAATAATAAACATCAGTAGCAAATTCTTCAAAATTCATGTCAAGTTCATTTAATAAGCACTTAAAGCCATTATTTACAACATGGAGATTACGCTTTCCGAAAGACAAAGTTTCTTTGCCAGTTTTTGCTTTTAGTTTTCAATCAAATTTTTTTAAAACACTTTTGTTGACATTTAGATTATCCATTGACAAACAAATTACTTTATTTGATGAATTAAATTCATTTAAAACATCAACTAAACTTTCAAGCAAAATGTCGGCTGTTGCATGCCCTAAAAACATACTAGTTAGATATCTGCAGAATACTTGATTAAACTCATCCGACCAGTATCTGGCATAAATATCCAACTCCCGTTTGACATGGGCATTTGTTGTCTCGTCACAAGGGAGTGATATTGAAGAGCAAGAAGAAAGATCATCTTTTAGCAGACTTTCAAAATGCTTTGCGATCCCGTGCGATATTATATAAGCAACTTTTTTCTCTTTTAGTTGCATTCGAGATGCAAAAACAGAATCTGGGAAAATTTCCTTGAATAATTCCACACTCTCTGCAAGATTTAAAGGACATATTAGCACCCATTAAGCCCATAAAGTTCGGCTTTTGCAATCAGTAAATCTTCACTCATATCATTTTCTCTGAGTTGTTCTTCACCAGCGATTCAAAAATCGATAGTGTATTTTTAAATCAACCATTAAATTTATACTTGTGCTTTTCCCCTTTATGATGTGACCGCACTTGGGCGAAACCGCTGCTTGATATATCGAAGTTTTCACCACAAAGTGTACAATGTGCCAAACTGGAATTACTATCTACAGAAGAAAGCCATTCTTTTAATTTTACATCGTCTAGTTCTTTTTCTTTCCAGGATTCCTGGAACTCAGTTTTTCTGCTGGGCATTTTAGGATATCATTCAATTAAATCACTATTCTGACAGCAAACAGGTAGTACAAAGGTAGACTGTCATACGCACGGACATGCACGTGTTAGTAAACAATTCCGCTAGGAGGAGAGTACCAGAATGAATCACGTTAACCTATTGATACGAATAAGCACCAAGAAAAGGAGCATGGCAACCCGAAAATAGCTCAGGAAAAGCATACAACACATCCGCATGTAGTTTCACATGTCACAAATTACATCGCTTACTGCAGAAAAGTAGGAGGAGCAAGCGGAAGGTTGCACTTTTTTTTACCAATCTAACAGTTTTATCAAACCTATCTAACAGTCTGATAAGCCTTTGGCGATTTCTATATCTTCGACAGGAAACTGCTGATGCCTATGTGTCGATGCGTACTAACTCATTCAACAAAAAATGAAAAATCCTACAGCTCCAGACTTTTTTAGGAATAAGAAAAAAACTTTAGGGTAATTTTAGGAATTTAAGGAGCATGTAAAACATTTAGGAATTTTAGGAGGTCTGCGATCCCTGCACACAGGACTTTCTCTTAGAGGGGGATCAACCAACACATAATGAATGGATACCAATCACCTGAAAAAATTAATTTTTTTTTTAAATTGTGGCCCCCTTTTATTGCGCTTTTATTTAGTTATCTTAACTGCTAAAAGTAAAAATTTGATTAAGTCTTATATTTAAATGTCAAAAATTATATGATTAAACAAAGCAAAACTGATAAATCTTTTAGGAGGGGTCCCTTGTGTGCAACACTGAAAAGTGTCTTAACTTTATTTTGGGGAAAAAATGAGATTGGCTGCTTAATTTATCACCAATTACTTTTTAAATATTTGTCAAAAATTTACAAGAGCCAGTAAACAGTTTCATATCTTTAAAGAAAGTAAAACCAGAAAAGGAAAGTAATAGTTAAAAAACTATTTCAGTATCCGCCAACTAAAACCAACACCTTTATTTACCTCATACAAGCTAGTGGAAGAAAAAGAATACAAATGTGTTGTTCTGCTTGTATGTCATTGCCACTAATAAAAAACATAATATTGAGAATAGTTGGTGTTGCCAAATATATTACATCTATTCCCCCCTTTTTAAAAAAAAAGAAATTCAGAAATGTGATGTAGAAAAAAAAATATACAGTTTTGTACAGAGAATTGAGTCGATAATTGAATTCCTCATGGAAACGGTTTGGCTGTTTTCTGACTCGTGTAGATCTACGCAAACACTTCTGATTCGAAATTGTTGTAGTGTCAGGAGTATCATTTAAAAGTTCGGTTTCATGAGAAGTTGGTAGGGATTGTTCATCTGATTTAATATCATCAGACTGTGGACTTTCAGTTACAGGTTCCTCTGCTTGGTTTCGTAGATGATCAGCATGGATTCGAGTACCGTCCAATGTTCTGTAGGATAACGGCCCTGTCTGTTGTTTGATTGTTTGGGGTATCCATGTTCTGTCAATAGGTCTTTTCATCCATACGTCATCACCTATGTCAAATTCCCTGTTCTTTGATGATCTATCGTGATAGAATTTTGATTTCAAATTGTTGTAGTCGTTCATAGGATCTGGTTTTAAACGATCAAACAGTGTTGGCAACTCTCGGTTAAAAAATAACTTTGCCTGTGTTGAACCTGTAGCTCTGTGGACAGTTGTTCAATATGTAAATAAAAACACTTGTAACTGATGTTCTTGATCACTGAATTGACAATAGGTTTTGCGGAATCGAGTTTTAAATGTGCATATAACTCGCTCTGCAAATCCGTTACTTCTGGAATGATATGGGGTTGTTCGTATGTGCTTCACGCCATTCCTATCGCAAAATTCACGAAATTCTTTCGAAGTGAATTGTGGTCCATTGTCTGAACTGATTATTCTACATATTCCGTAAGTACAAAATAATTTTCTGAAACATTTAATTACATCATCTGAAGTAGTATTACGTAGCTTAAATATTTCTAACCTACTCTATCCCAAGGTTTTCCCGTATTGTTCCACAGCAGGAGTGGTTATTCACAAGCTTTTGGCTGATGTTCGTTGCAGTCAATGTAACATCTAACTCTACGCTCAATTTCTGTATCAATTGATGGCCACCATACCGACATTCTAGCAACAGACTTCATTGCAACTATGCCAGTATGTGATTCATGAAGTTTATCAAAGACTATGTTTCTTAGCTTCTCAGGGATAATAATACAATTATTTATCAATAAAATATTTTGTTCATAAGTTATTTCATCACGCTTTTCATAAAAAGGAATAAATTTTTCTTTCAAATCTTTCTTCTGTGGCCAACCACGTTCAGTAAACGAAATAACTTTGGATAAAACAGGATCTTTTTCTGTATGTTTACGTAATGTTCTGCGAGTCAAAACCAGTTCGTGCATGGTGTGGTTAACCAAACGATAAACAAAAGAAGAATCTTCGTACTCACTTACCTTTTCTTGAGGTAAAGGCAAACATGATAGAGTGTCTGGAACTGTCACTGTATGACCTGGGCAATGTTCTATTTCATAATCGAATGCACCAAGAGTAATAGCCCATCTTGTTAGTCGAGATGCTGCTAAACGCTCAATTTCAGTATTTTGATGTAGTATGCGTTCTAAAGGCTTATGATCACTTTGAATAACGAAATGATTTCCGATTAAATACTTGTAGAATTTCTGTAAACCGAACATAATAGCCAAAGCTTCCCGATCAATACTTGAGTAGTTTCGTTCAGCCGGCGTTAATGTTCTTGATGCTGCTGCTACCTGTTTTAGATTTCCATCAATTCTATGCTGCAATACGGCTCCAAGTCCTTTCACCGAAGAATCACATGCGAGAACAATAGGCAGCTGTGGGTCGAAGTGTACAAGTATATCAGAAGAAGAAATTGCTTCTCTAATTTTCTCGAAAACTTTTTGATGTAGGTCAGTCCATTTCCAAAGAGTGTTTTTTGTTAAAAGTTCATGTAGTGGCGAACACAGCATTTGTAAGTTTCTCACAAAGCGTGAGTAGTAGTTCACTGACCCCAAAAAAGATCATAGTTCGGATACGCTGGAAGGTGATGGTTGTTTTTTAGAGCTTGCACACGTTCACTGTCAGACATAATTCCATCTTGGTTGATTATGTGACCCAGAAATTTTATTTCTTGTTTAAAGAGTTGCAGCTTTGTTAGTTGTGTTTTTATTCCAACTTTGCGAAATATTTCAAAAACTGAGCGGAGACGCTGTTCATGTTCTGTGGTGTTCTGTCCTCCAACAGCAATTTCATCCTGAAACCATGTCACTCCTTAAAGTAATTAAAAAACTTTGTAAAAAAAACTCATAAGAAGTAAAAGGAAAGAGGATACGCGTTTCGTTCAAAAATTGTTTTGAAACTTCTTCAGTCCAAGCCCTTTGACGTAAAGAACACAGGTGTGTTCTTTACGTCGAAGGGCTTGGACTGAAGAAGTTTCAAAACAATTTTTGAACGAAACGCGTATCCTCTTTCCTTTTACTTCTTATGTGTGTTTTTTACAAAGTTTTTTAATTACTTTATCGTTTAACACCAGTATTTTGAGTGTTTTTTCACATGTCACTCCTTCTAAACCCATTAGAAACTGATCCATCAATTTCTGGAAAATAATTGAAGCAGAAGAAATACCAAACGGCATTCGGCAAAAACGGAAATATCCTCTATGCGTGACTATAACCAAGAATTTGCGAGCATGTTCGCTAACTTTTACTTGCAGAAAAGCATCTTTTAAATCTATTACACTAAATGTTGTGAAATTGTTCAATTTTGTCATTATGTCTTCTAATGTAGGATACGGATATTGCTCTTTAATCATGTGTTTGTTGATGGTCGATTTAATGTTGCCGCAAAGTCTTATCTGCCCATTTTTCTTCATAGTGTAGACAACTGGTGAAGCCCACTGTATTTTTTCCTTGTTTACATCCACTGGCTCAATCGTGCCGTTTTCAACTAACCAGTCTATTTCCTTATCGGCAGCAGCTCTCAATGCATAAGGAACTGGCCTAGCTTTACAAATAACTGGCTCAGCATTATCTTGCAATTTAATATTTGCTTCAAAACTGTTAATAGTCCCAATTTTGGTTTGGTCAAAAACATCTGAGAATTCTTTCAGCAGCTGATTTTCTAAAGTAGAAACATTATCATTAATTTGATTAATATAAATTTTTTTGGTTCTATGTTGAAATGCTGCATCAAGTCCTTCCCAAGAATCGGAACACTGTTATCAGGAACAACTGTTAAGTTACACAACCTAGTATTAGATCCAATAGTAACAGGAACAGTTATTTCTCCTAACGTTTTAATCAGTTTATAGGGATAGGCAAAAAGTTGTTTAGATTTAGACAAACTTGGTTTTCCAATTTTTGAATAAAAAGTTTCAGGAATAATCGACTTTCCGGCACCTGTATCATAATGAAATGCTATCCTTTTACTGTTTATAAAAGCACTAACCTCATACTTGTTCTTGTTATCCATATAAAATATGTGATTTATAAATTCAGCTTTTCCCGAACGAACACAGACTTTTTCATAGTGTCCTTTTGTGTTACAGGCTCTGCAGAATGCTTTCTCTGCCTTGCACTTTTCCCAGTTCGAATGTTTTTTTTCACTGCAGCGAATGCAAGTGATCCTTTTTATCAATTTTGAACTTCTTTCTTTCAAAGTTCGACGGAGTAACGTCTTTTTTGTTTGCTATATTAGACGAGTTCGAATGTTTATTTGTAGTTTTGTTCTTTCCATTGTGCGAAGGTGCAGTGATTTTATTTACACATGGGTTCGGGCGATGTTCTGTTTTCATTACTGCTTCCATAGTTTCGCGATTTAAAAGTGCTGATTCATAAGTAAGAGCGGATTTTTCAACTTCATTAAATGTAGCCCTTTCTTCTGGATGTTCACGGAAGAGATGTTCTTGAATGCGAGAGTCATTAATACCAAGAATCAATTGATCTCGTAAACGTTCATCCAGCGTTGTTTTGAATTTACATTCACGGCAAGTGTTCTTAGGGATGAAATAAACTCAGAAACTGATTCACCAGCCTGACAAAATCATTGAGAAAATTTTGTGCGTTCTGCGTGAATGTTCGTTGCTGGTTTAAAGTATTGTTCAAGAAAAGCTTTGATTTCGTCATACGACTTTTCATCGGGAGACACTGGATCAAAATTGTCATTTACTAGTTTGAAGAGATGAGATCCCATACATCTTAAAATCAAATCACGTTTATGGTCTTCATTTTCAATTCCAAATACACGTAATTCCAATTCAAAGCGTCGAAAATAATAACGAATATCGTCTTTACCTGGGGAGAATTCCGAAAAGGCGAAATTCGATAAGTCAGTTTTGGTTTGCGTTCCATCACCAGGCATGTTCCTAAAATGTTTTTCTTTTTTTCTTTCTTTCCTCGTCGCCAAAATGTGGGATCCGAGTGTTGGGTAATAGTTAAAAAACTATTTCAGTATCCACCAACTAAAACAAATGCCTTTATTTACCTCATACAAGCTAGTGGAAGAAAAAGAATACAAACGTGTTGTTTTTCTGCTCGTATGTCATTGCCACTCAAAAAAAAAAAAAAAAAAAAAAAAAAAAAAACCATAATATTGAGAATAGTTGGTGTTGCCAAATATATTACATGTTCGTCAAAAATCTACAAGAGCCAGTAAACAGTTTCATATCTTTTAAGAAAGTAAAACCATAAAAGGAAAGTAATCTAAATATGTGTTCATGGTAAGGAAAAAAATGACACATTCATTATCATGAAATGTGATACATTCAGCCTCACCTATGCTTTCCAAATATAATCGTATTTTTGTGACTGATTATGGTGAAACACAATCTAAATAAATCTTAATATTAGTAAATGAAAACTAATAGCAGTCATAGTTATCACAAAATAATAAATATCTTTTAAGTATCAGCTATTTTAGAAAAAAGAAAGTACTTACTTTAAAAGAAGATTTTTATGGATCCCATTCTGGTGAGAAAGTGGCTAGTCACAGCAAATGAAAATTTTTTGTGTGATAGATAACTAATTCTATCTACTGGCATCAACTAAAATCATTTAATGTAAATATTTTTTCAAATACTACTAGTGGCCCATTTAACCGCAACCCTCGCTACTCCGGCCGAAACACCTGTTTAGGCAGTTTTGTGTGACATCACTAAACTTGGATCCAGAATACTAGGATTCCTCCAGGCCCATATAAGATCGTTGCAGTTGCACTGGTGATATGATACGAAACAGCTTGTTTGTGCACGTGGAAAAAGGGATCATTATTTAGTGTGTTTTTTGTACATATTTTTGTAAATACTTTATGGATTTTTTTGATTGAGATGCCAAGTCCTTGTGTTGTACCCTGCTGCAATTCGAACTACAAAAATGGTCCTAAAAGAAGAGTGTATTCTTTTCCTAATGATCAGGAACTCCGGAATAAATGGATTCGGGCGATACATCGAGAAAATTTTGAGCCTTCTAAGCATAGCAAAGTAAGTTGTACTTTATTTTATTATGATTATTATTATTGTTATACAGAAACTATAATTTCTTTCTTTCTGTGATATAAATCAAATTTGAAGTTAAAATGTTTACTTATTTACATTTAGGTGTGTGAAATACACTTCCGAGAAATGGATTTTATTACATCTGCTAAAACTGTGGATAGTAAAACTGGAAAAATAATTGAAGCTGCTTTAACCCAGACAGCACAGCAAACTTGAATCAAACTTGCAGCAAGCTTGATTTATCAAGTCAATAAACTTGAATTAAGCTTGAAAATTTCAAGCATGTAAGCTTAATGCAAGCTTGAATCAAGTGTTCTAGTTCACACTTGCCTAGCTTGCAATAGCAAGCTTAATTTCAAGCTTAAAAAATTTTCCTTAAAAAAAAATTCCTAAATACAAGGGGCGCCGGTTGGCGAACTCGCCCATATATTTTATTTTTCCACACATTTTCCCCTTTACGCTAAAATTTGAAGTTATCTTAATCTGTTACAATTAAACGTCCGGGGCTAAGATCGAACACAGTATCTTTGGGTTGGGAGGCCAGCGTCATAACCACTCGGCCAACCTGAGTTGGGCTGATATGACTAAAGTTTGAAGTGACTGTTAGGGTTAACACGACGTTTTCTGGCGAGATCTAGTGGCCGATATGTTGATCTTTTTCTTTTATTTTTCCATGAGATGCATCAAAATTAAAATAATGTTATGCGTGATTTAGAGACTCTAGGGAAATAAGCATAATATAAACTTAAAAGCAGCACACGTTTTAAAACTTTCAATAAAACATACTCCCCTCGTGTTACACTTCAGAGGGGCTTATCCCATTCATTCCTTCCCCTTGCGTGTTCTAATGTCCAGGCTTTGTGCGATAATAAAATAAAACACAACTTTTACGAACTTTTCTTTATTTCATGTCCAGCGACAGATGGTGCCATCACCGCAAGCTTCCTTTTCAAGTTGTATTCAAGGTTGACAGTTCAAATTGACTTCTCAAGCTTGCTGAGGGCTTAAAATGAATTGAACTGTCAAGCTTGTATTAATACGCCAAATTCAAAGCAATGTCAAGCTTGATTTAAGCTTATGTGCTGTCTGGAAAAGATTAGAAGGTGAATAAGAACTTTTTTTAAGCGTTGTGAAATAATTTAAAATATATCTGTTTTTTAGTAAATAGTGTAATATTAGTAAAAAGAAATGCTTTCTGTAAATATTTTTTTAAGAACTGCGAATTTTCATTAAATGAATAATTATCATTAGTAAATGTTTTTTTTTTTTTCACTTTTTAGGTTGAATTCAAATGCTGTTCCTTCCCAGTTTCCAAATTTCCCTTCTTATTACTCAGTCAACAAGCCTTCAAGAATGAGTCCTGAGAGTAAAAGATCTAAGGTTGAAATTGACTCTCTTCAAAAAGCAATCCAAGAAAGAATTGTCAGCAAAAGAAAGTATGATTCTTCCCACACATTTAATTCAATTCGCTGGATGAACTTAATAACCAATTAAAGGACATTGATAGTGATTATTGGACTGTGATCAGGTCTTCAAAAAATATCATGGTGTTAAATATCATGGCAGATCCAATACCAAAAATAAAAAAGAGTATAGTGGTAAATGATAGTTTAGTGATTTTGTGTTAGGAAGAAAATCTAAA
The DNA here is from genome assembly GCA_038373885.1 of Cheiracanthium punctorium. Taxonomy (NCBI): domain Eukaryota; kingdom Metazoa; phylum Arthropoda; class Arachnida; order Araneae; family Cheiracanthiidae; genus Cheiracanthium; species Cheiracanthium punctorium. The sequence goes on along the minus strand of JAWZYV010011898.1, from coordinate 290,597 downwards.
CTTGGATAAAGTGAGTAAGTTTATTTTACCTTGTTTTTTAAATGATATTAATGAGTTTAATGAGTTGTTAAATGAAATGAAAAATATAGATAGCCAAAATGTTGAAAATAGAGTTCCCATTGTAAATACTATAACAGTAGCTTTAAATTCATTAGAAGACTGATCATTTTAATGACATTATGCTCAAATTTATAATTGAGCAGATATCCTTTATTTGTGTGAATAAGCATTTTTTTAGGTATTCAAGTGATACATTGATATTTTGTACATTATTGTATACAATTTCTCCACAGGCATATAGATTTAATTTAGATAGATTATAGATAGTCTTGTTCTGAAATTCATTTATTAGATAAAAAACTAAATTTAACAGTTGATTTTGATTTTGTAAAAAACATGGATAGTGGCCAGTTAATGTTCCCAAAGGAGCACATTGTCAATGCTGTAATCTATACATATGTCATTGTAAATAAATTATGTTCGGATTTACAATCAGATTTTTTAAAAGGGTAAGACCATCGAAAAATAGCTACAACTATTGCTATGTTACAGTTAGATGACAGAAATCTTTTAAAAGCTGAAGCAGCATGTGAATATCTTCACCAAGTAAACTCTATCCTTAAAAAAGGTGTTTGGGCATCAGCAAATATTTTCTTAAATAATTTTTGTAAAAAACAAAATGATAACATTGTAGCATCTCGTATTAAAAAAAAATCCGATATAAAACAAACTGATAATTCCAATAAAAGAAAATTAGAAAAATTTAAATCAGGGTAAATAAAAATTATTTTAACTGATTGTAATAAAAGGTATATACAATCAAACGATTGTAAGAAAAGCTATGTAGAAATAGAATTTTAACATGTAGCAATATGTTTAATCAAATTCAATGCATTTTAATTTTGTTCTTTTTTCAAGTGGTCTCGTTTTATCCTGTTTCCCAGACTTTTTAAATAAAAATGTTCACAAAATACCAACCTCGATATGTATGAATCGAAGTATAATGTATCATTTTAAATTGTCATTTGTGTAAATATAAATTTGATAATAAAAGTATTTTAATCCTTTTTTGTTTCTTTCTTTTCTGATTTATTTTACGAAGCATAAATATACATTTGGTTCAAAAAGTTAAGTATTAAAACTAAGAAATCTTTTTCTCAAAATATTTTTGATTATAATTTATTTTACATAAACAAACTTTTGGTCTCTAAAAAATATTACTTTTTAACATAATTGGCATTTTAAGAATTATCACTGTGTAAATTGTTTGAAATACAAAAATAATGCATGTTTATAAGACCTTAAATGTTATTTGAAATGAGCCTTTTATGTAAAATTTGTGAAAGCATTCGTATGCAAATATGTATCTAACATTTTGTCAAATAAAATACACCGAGAATAGGAGAAAATTAAAAAAAAAAAAAAAAAAAAAAAAAAAAAAAAAAAAAAGTGAGAAACTAAAATCATAATTTTACATTATATTATGTCAAAATTATCCTAGAAATAACACTTAAGGATTACTTCTAAAATAGAAGTTGCAAATGGTTTTGTATGAACTAATTTTATTTTCATATTGCATATGCTACATGTATTTATTATTGATTATCGCGAAGAAAGTCTATTCAGTCAAAGTGAAGCGCTTCATCTAAGATCTCAGTCATAGCTTTCGTTGTTATCGCAGTAGGGTGACACCAGAAGCCAGTTGGACGGCCGGAGTAGCAAGGGTTGTGATTTAAGCACAAGGACCATTTATTATCACTCTCCCCTACTTTTTAAAGTACTATGCACCCTGTAAAAATAAAAAAGATGTTCTCAAGAGTTTTGAACCTATGTAGAACACCAGAACTACAAAATTTTCACCTTTAAACAGAAACACAAAACTGTCTACTTTTAAACAACTTAAAAACTAATGAAAGACTGTAGTGGCTCAGCAAAAGGATAGTTCTGTAAAGATCTGCAGAACCAGAACCCTGTAGTAGAATTTTTTGTGTCAATCTGCACCACCAATATTACAAACTAAATTTTACCTGCTGCTCATCTGCAATCAGATGTTTGACTAAAAGGTTTTTATTGCAAAAAAAGTTTCTTATATAAGCAAAATTTGCATAAATTAAAATCGGGTTAATATGAACAATGCACAAGTAATATAATTTAATATATTTAGAGATAAGACACATACGCGTAAGTATATGCAAGATAAAGCAATTTAATTTTTAAAAACAAATTACACCTTTTTATTCTTTATTCTTCTTGAAAACATGTCTGGCAATTATTTAAATTACTTTTCCAGATAATTTTTAACAAATTCTGGTATTTCAATGTTTACAGAACCAACACAGAGCTAATTTTAGGACTCCCTTTTCCTTTAAAGGTTTAAAATTTGCCTGCAAGTCTTAAAACAAGATTAGCATCTGCTGCTGTGCTACTAGATATCTACTACCAGGTGTATACATCTGCAGCCCTGAAAAGTAAAACAGAATACAGCTGCAGTGTCCGGTACTACACTTCATTAAATGCCTAGATATGCAGAATACTCACATAGAAACTAAATGAATTTATGTCTATCATATTGGGAAGTGTTTACAGGGAAAAAAAAAAAAAAAAAAAAAACAGGAAACAGATGATGACTTCATAAAAGGGTGGCCACTCACTTTTTCAGTAAACCCTTTAGCCCCAATAACCCTGTTTTTGATAGAATCGGCCGAAGTCCGTTCTGAGGTATCAGAAAGAATTGAGATAATTTTGGCCAATGCTGTCCAGAAAGGGTGCACTCCCACTTTTTCAGGTTTTCCAGAGCTTTTTAGGTAAAATTGCAGACTATGTTTTTATGATATACATATAAGTTACAACTTTCATACTAATACAGACCATTGCATTAACTCATAAAACAACTATGTCAAATCATTTTTGGAGGATTCCAAACTGATAACAAATGGCAATAAAAAAAAAAATTAATAAAAAAAAATAGAATTGGACTTCTCATGATTTTCCAGGTTTTTAATCAGAATTTGCAATATTCTCCGACTTATTCTGCCAAAATGATTTTTTCGTCACTTTCTTAGGTTTTCCCTGACCAGTGGCAAACTTGTATAATCATTGTGTATAATCTGAAACAAAATATACATGCAATAAACAGGGATGAGAATGGCAAAAGTGGGGAAAAAAGAGGAAATCAATCAGAGTGAAATTTGACAAAAGAAAGCAGTGTGCGAAGTAAAATTTGGGACACATCAGAAAATTTTATAAAACAGTATTTAAAAAATATAAATAAATAAATATTTAAATCACAGATACTTAAAAATCACACTTAAATAATATATACTTCTAAAAAGAAGTCTAATTTAGTAACTCATTTTTGAATTTTCATTCATATCTGAAAAACAGAAAGAAAGAAAAAGAGTCAATCTTTACTCTTACAACATTGGAGGTTTAAAAAAGAATACTAAAGGAAAATTTTTATTTCAAGATGGATTTTCAAAAGATTGAAATTGGGATGCTGGAGCATAATACTCAATAGCATTTTTTCTGCCAAAAATTTTACTAAACAGGGGAGAAAAAAATAATAAGCCAGTAATCCACTAATCTGTAAAATAAACAAAACTGTGGAATTCAGCAGGTCTACTGACATCTTTCATGCTTGAATAAAAGTAAAAAAGAAACTACTTACACCTTTACCTGGTCTTGCCCAAGTACAGACATAACCTTCTTGGCAGGCAATCACAAAACACTCTTCCCTGAAAACCAATGCAGTTAACCTTTCATGTGCAATTTTCTTGCAAACAAGAGGTTCGAGCATAGAGACTTCATCTCTCCGAGGACAAATAGGAGTTCCAATTAATTTTACAGGATCATCCAGCACTTTACTTTGGTTGGATTTGTTAAGGCTATTTTTATCTGCGTTTCTTGAAGCAAGGCTAAAATTTCTCTTATGCTCTTTCTCAGACTTTTTTTCTTTTTCTAATGTAGCACTCTTACTTCCTATACTAAGACTTGGCAAACCAAGGTTTCCATCCATTAAAGAAGCTTCTTTTGGACAACAATTAGCAGTAGCATTTCCAACACTGTTGCATTTACTAAGAGTTGGAAGATGTGTACTTGGACTATTGAGCAACATACTAGTTCTAGTCCTTCCAATTGGTTGTTTTAAAATGTCCTCTGTCAAGTCCCATAAGCAGAGCTGTGTGTCTTGTCCAACAGAACCAAACCTATAGGAAGTAATATTTAATGATCTACTACCAGATAAAGAGTTTCTTGCACACACAGCTGGTGGAAGCAGTGTCCCAGAGCCACTTTTACTACCAGAAGCAAGTCCTTTTGAAGATTCACTTAAGCTGTCTGATGGCAAAGGCTGACTTAATTCTTCTTCACTACCACTTAAATCCAGGCCATCTGAGTCAGTATAAGTAAATGCATCAAATGCTACAACACTAACCCATGATTTATGACCATGACCTCGAGCAACAACTCTTTTCTCTTGAAAAGACCAAACAGTAACAAGATCATCTTCTCCTCCAGTAACAACATATTTTCCATCTGGACTCCAACAAACACATAACAGTCCACCAAAAAAGCTTCTTACAATGCCAACTAGGTCCATTGTGTCATAATTGAAAATCCTTAAAAAGCCATCTTGACTAACTGTTGCAAGATATTTTGAACAAGGAGAAAATGAAAATTCATTTAAAGCACCATAACCTATGACCCACCTATAAAGGGGGTTCCGTGTACTTTTCGTTTTACAAGTATATACAGCAAAGCCTTCTCCTTGTTTAAAAAGTTGATAGTGAGGAGTTGTATTGCCACATGGTAAATCTTCTTTATAAACATACATCTGTCCACTGCTATGGGAAACAAGAAACAGGTTCTGTGACCCTGGCACCCATTTCAAACAAGTCACTTTAGTTTTATCTATCAGTCGCTGAAAAATATATAAAGAAATGACATTAAAAAACATTGGGAGTACACTTATAGGCAATTAAGCAATAAGTTGTTGGTAGATTACACACAAAATAGTCTAAGAGCTGGAGTACACCTACAGGCAATTAAGCAAATAAGTTATTGGATGATTACAAACAAAATAGTCCAAGAGCTGATTATATAAATTAGCTTGTCATCAATCAATGGCTGATTACTAGTCTAAAAGGATCGTTTTGTGCAGTCAAATTCAAACTGTTTTTCGGTGAGCTGGATACTGTGGCTTAAAGGAAGGGTGACTGGACAAATAAATTGAATTTTGACAATTTTTTTTATTAGATTCAATTATGAAAAAATAGTTTTTATTTATTCTCTTACATTTATACTCTAAAAAAAGCTATACGCAAAATGGCAGACAACAACAAAAAATAGACTAAAACCTTGGCAGACTTATGAAAAACCAGTTAATGCCTAAGCATTCTCAGTAAACACTTACCTTGCTTTTAATTTAAGTATAGAAAAATTATTTATAGAAACTGACAATTAAATAATATATTTTTAAAAATCTGGAACACTTTTATATTTTAAATATGCACTAAAGTGCTATGCATTAAAAGCGTATCGTAATCCATGCATCAGTATTTTTCTTCCTTATTCCATTAAATTGGAAAGTGTATTATTATTTATGAGAATGCCATATTTTTATTCCTTGTTCCATAAAACACATCTTTGGAATTGAAATCTTAAAATTATCTACTAAAACTGTTTTACAATCTTTTCCAAGCATATTCCAACTATATTTCACAATTTTAAATACCGTGTGGAATGGGCATCCTAATCTATGAGTGTGCCATGTTTGTCTTTCTTGTTTCACAAATACTTCAGAATTGAAATCTATATTAAAATCATCAATGAAAACTGTTAAAAATATTTGACAGGTATATTCTAACCAGGGATGGGAAGTAGAGAAAATTAAAAATAGTAGCGACTACTGTATAGTTTGTAGTGGAGAGCGCTACTTTAAAAAAAAAGTAGTATAGTATGTAGTGCACTACAAAAAATCAGTAGTTTGTAGCACGTTTTGGAAACGACTGTTAAATCTACTTTTGCCGTGTCATCACTTCCAGTGATTGATCACGTGGTGCAATTGCTCTTTCTTCTGACTCCAAGCACAGAAATGGAATTTATGCTTGAAACACCCAGTCCCCCCCCCCCCAGATGCCACACACCACATGCACATAAGTGAGGGAAGAAGACAAGAGAAGGAGGGGAAGGGGGTCATTTTTTTTTTTTTTTTAATCATTCTCAGTATTATTTGTAGAATCACCACTCTTCCAGAAAGAGGTCAGAAAAAGAAGGAAAGAGAGGTCCAGAGCTGATCATATTTAGATGGGGCCCTGGGACAGAAATACATTTTATAAATAAAAATTAAATTCTGTTTGTCAGTTTGTGGATTTGCTTAGTATACAAATCCACAAAAATGGACCCATCAGCCTGAAATTTTACACAGATATGTAAAAGAATATAGAATAAATGATAATCCACTTTAAAACTTTGAAAGTTCGCCCGTTCCTGGAATTTAAGAGATTTTTTTATGTTCTCCACACAGAAAACTTTCCGATACCTGATTGTTTAGTAAACACGGTGATATTTACAAGCGAAATACGTCACTTTGGTGTCAAAAAATGCGCCACGAACGAAATAACTGTGAATTTTTTTATTTTTTGTTATTTCAATTAGTTGGATTACACAGATTATTTTTATTTTAGAAAAGAAAAAAAATCAAACACCTAAGAACATAAGATGTTTTTACGAATTCAAACCCCAAATTTGAGCTACGTCATTTTGATGTCACATGTTTGAAATTGCTCCCAAAACTCAATCATTAAAAGACTGACCATGGATATAAAAATTTAAATGAATAAGCACGGTGAATGCAGAAAAAGGAGTTTTATAAACACATATCCATTAGCTCAGCCGAAACATGAGAATTTAAAATCGTCTGCTAATTAATATCTGCATTAAAAATAGTGAGCTGTTACATATTAAAGAATTTTTTTATTACGTAATTTATTTTGCGTTCGTGAACAATGGATATAAAAATTTATATAAATAAACAAGGTAAATGCAGAAAAGGAGTTTTATGAACAAATATCCATTAGCTCAGCCGAAACATGAGAATTTAAAATCGTCTGGTAATTAATATCTGGATTAAAAGTAATGAGCTGTTAGATATCAAAGTAGTATTGTGTAATTTTCGGCATCTGAATTTTCAGTAAGACACATCTTCTGCATATTAGGATGGGTGAATAAAATTGTAGTATATAAAAATGAATGTTGGTATGTCTGTATGAGGTTGAAAAACTCCAGTACCGTTTGACCGATCACCATGAAATTAAGTACACCTAAGTCTTTTGTCATGGAGAAGGTTTTATATACTGTCCGTTTTCTTCTAACTTGCCACTAGGTGGCGAACCAGAATGTCGAATTCTATTCTGTTTAACCACTTGCTAAGCGAATATTGTCCAACCGATTTTGAAGAAATTTGGTACATGCGGGTAATTGAATAAGGAGACTATTTTATTACTTTAACTTGCCACTAGATTACGCTGGAGCACTCCAAATTCTTGACCATTCAAACAGTCGCTATAAAAAATCAGTATACATAGACATTTGAACACTGAGAATATTTTCACGTTATCCATTTTGCTATAACTTGCCACTTGATGGCGCTGTAGCGAATAATTATTTTAATTAACCACTAGATGGCACTGCAGCGTATCATTTCTTGACTGTGCGACTGATAACTATGAAAATTGGTATACATAGATATTTGAACACGGGGATTAGTTTGGCGCTATCCAATTTCCTATAACTTGCTACTAGATGTTGCGTCAACACATGAACTTCAGGACTGTCCAGCCGATCCCCATGACAATTCGTATACATCGATATTTGAATGAAAAGAATATTTTCACCGTATCTGTTTTGCTAAAACTCACCAGTAAATTGCGCTATGCAGCATCGCCTTCTGCACCGTACAAACGATTGCCTTGAAATTCGGTATGCATGATTATTGAAACACAATACCACGCGATATCCATTTACTACAATAAATAGTAATCACAACAAATCATAACATCAAAAATCCATTCATTCCCGTGCGAAGAACAAGTACTTCAGCTAGTAATTTTATACAATTCTTTTATGCCTAAAACAAAGAAGAAAAAGTCCTGTTGATGATTATAACTTTTAAAATTTCTTTTTAAATTAAGGTTTTAAATAGATATATCATGAATTTAATTAGTAATTGTTTTCATTATTTTTTAATATGCATATCATATGATGTTTTCAATTAAAATATACAATGTTACATGGTTCACACAGGTCATTCGTCATAAATCACTAATTTAGTAAGTCATGAAAAAGGCCTTTATACTCATTAATTTTGATTTGTGCTCAAGAAACTAGAATGTTTGTACAACATGAAAGGACTCTCAAAATAGACTGTTTTCGCCATTCAGACATCCAAGATTTTCTTTTAAAAAATCTGTTTTGGTTCTCGTGCTTTCAGAGCTCACTTTCCCAATTTATTTTTATCACAGAAGTATTAAAACTTAATTAGTTTCAGCAATACTTCAATAATTAGCAGTAGTTGTCAGTAGCTTATATATAATCTTCCATTTAGGGGGGAGGGGGACAATTCGGTATATTTTAAACTTTATTATTTTAAAGCTAAAAGAATGTTTCAAAATAGCTCCTTTTTAATAATTGATTTATAGTTTCAGAGGGGGCCTGCCGCCCCCCCTCAAATACTCCCTTGATAGTTGTTTATTAGAGCAATAGTTTTCTCTAATTAGGATATCAATAGTTATAGGGGGGGGGGGGGCGCAACTCCCCGAGAAAAAATAAATTAATGTAAAAGATCCTATTTTACTTCCATAAAACGGATATATATGTCAACCTTCTAACTAACCGCCCCCACCAACACCGAAAAACGCAATTTATTCCAGGAAAAATTCATGTATATAAAAAAAATTAAAAATAATTACTATTACATTCTTAAAATATCAGGTTGTAATGAAAGTTTTCCGCCATATCTGCCTGAAAAACTGGCTTCTAACTCCTTAGATAACTGTTTTTGAACTTTCGGTACCAAACCTGCACAGTGTCACATGATACAACAATAGTACTTAAGCTGTACTCATAATTCGTTGATATTATGTAGCTGACTTTTTGCAACACAACTGGAAGTAAATGATGGTTCTAATCCTCTAGAGTGATAGTTCCATTTGAGACACCTTATACTTAATGATAACTATATTTTATGCAGATTTCACAACACAATTTTATAAAGTAAACCTCTTTCTTTCAAATGTCAAAAATCGTTTGACAAAATATGAGCCAATACGCCAACGAGAACTGTGTGCTGACGATGTTTGCTGTGGCGGGAAACTTTCGTTACAACCTAATACATTCTTATAATACATTTCATCTTAAAATACATTGGAATAAAATAAACTAGAAGTTTCTGTAGAAAATTTTACCTATTCTTAAATGAAGTTTTAGACGTATTTCGTATTTTGTGTGTATTTTGTATTTTTTTTAATTTAGAAAGTATTTTGTATTTTTTTGTGTTTGAATAAATATATTTTGTATCGAAAATACATTTTTATGTATTTTGCCCAACTTTGGTTCCAATAATAATGCAAACAGAATTACTGCTATTAACTGAGACTTCTCAAACTTTATATATTACAAATGAATTTTTCAAGTGCAGGAAAAATAGCATTGGTGTCAAAATTTTCTAACCACGATTCTGGTTTGACTCCTCCACCAAATTTTTCTAACCACTTACAAAACATAAAATAAGATAGGGATATTTAAAAATAAAAAAATACCAAATTTACATAAGATGGTACATTTTTGGCTGTAGATTTATTTTCCTTGAAAAAGAAGGGAAAAAGCGTAGTTTTCAACATGCGTTGCATAGAGCAAGAAAGAGTAAACAATGCATAGTCACTATGCCAAATGCGTAGTAGTGTGCAGCCCTGTGTGTATATATATATAATTAGGAGGTACATTTTATGATTATTTTCATAAAATAAGTTCATAGTCAAAAACATTTGGAGGCTCATTTAAATGCATAGTAGTATCGCTTGTTTTTCTTCAATTTCTGCATGAATTAACTATTTATTAGTTAAAGTTTTTTATTTGGGAATACCTTATTCCCCCGTACATGATATATATTTCGGTTACACACATAACCATCTTCAGTCGTTTCTGGATCTCACACTAATGGCGGCTTCCTCTTCTATCTCTTCTCTCTTCTTCCGGAATTTTCGATGAATGACGTCATCCCATGATCGGTCGATTGTATGAAGCGCATCGTTGATGCTGCCCTCTGTCGTCACTATTTCCAAGCTCTCACGAATGTAGGCATATATACTATTTTTAAAGTTGGCTATTTTTTTAATATTTTAAAAATCAATGGTAATGGGCTTTTTTAAAGCAAAACGGGTCAGATCGGTACTTTGTTTCTGGAGGTTAATGTCTTGAAAATGTTCGTTTTTTCGCTCTTTAATTTTCCTCTTTGTAACGCCGATGTAGCAATTTTCTTTATTAGTATCGTTTGACAAGAAATTAATTTTATAGATCCCTGCGGTTTCGATGGGGTTGATTGGGTCTTTTTCCGATCTAATGCGCTGAAAAATTGTTTTATTAGGTTTAATTGGAATACGGATGTTCTTTTTACTGGTGATATTAGAAAGTTTATTGGCTATCCCCCGGCTAAAGGGGATAGCGGTAGTAAAACGTGGTTTATCTTTTTGACGGTTGTCTATAATATTTAATTTACGTTGCCTAGCTTTGAAAACTTTATCGAAAATTTCTCGAGGGTAGTTGGCGTCTTGACATCGTTTCCTTATGAAAGCAATTTCTTTTTGAAGGAGGTCGGTGTTAGAACAAACTTTGAAAGCGCGGTCGATATAGGAACGAATAGCTGCAATTTTATAGTTGAAAGGGGTTTTAGATTTAAAATTTACTATATTAGTATTACAAGTAGGTTTTCGAAAAATGGTGGTCTCAATGAGATTATTGTTTCTTGTTATGTTCACATCTAGGTAATTGAGGCTATTATTGATTTCTTTTTCGTAGGTAAATTTAATGTTCGGGCCTATGGCATTAAGTTGATTGATCAAATTATTTTCTTCATTATTGTGGGTGGTAAGGATAGCGAAGATATCGTCGACATAGCGAAGCCAAAGTTTGATGGTACTATTGTGTGTCTGTTTAATCTATATTATTATCTATAATCTATATTAATATATTTTGTTTCAGGTGACTGTGCAAAATTTTGGGGGAAGACTGTGAGGACAAGGATGTGCAATATGATGAGTCAGATATAAATAGAAGTCTGATAGCATAAACAATCACTTTTTCTTAATGCAATTAAAAAATAAGTAACATTATATTTATTTATAATTTAATCAGCCACATTCTATATTTTTTTTCTAAGCTTAATAATAGAACAGTCGGATTTTGGACTTGCTTAAAACTGCCATTAGGGGTCAGTTTGACCCTCATAAGAAATGCTAGCACTATCATAGTAAATGATTTATTTTTTATTAATAAATGATGCAGAAGTTACAATAAGTTTTTAGAGAATTTACAGTTTTTTATATATTTTATTCTTTCACTTTTCAGAGTATGCTTATTCTCCATGCGAATATGGTATTTCTTCTTTCGTTCTTTTTATTTATTTATTTTTTTTAAGTACATTATATGAAACAATATACTTTATTACACAGAGTCATTTTGCTGTAGTACAAGTATTAAAAGAAATAGGGGGAAAAAAATATGCGGAGAGCAAATTCGTGGACAGGTGCTCTGCTCTGTTACTCTGCACATAAAATCTTGGATACTGCAGGGTTTCAGGAACTAATTCCATGACATTGCTTCTTTGAACACAGGTGGTTCCCAGTTTTTATTCTACAAATCACCTGCACAAAGTTATGAATTACTTATTGCACCACTGGCATATACTAAGGCAAAAAATGCATCCAATTTCTCCACAGTAGCATTCCAATTTTGCTGTTATCTTCAAGCTGACTTCGAGCTTCAGCAACTGTACATGTTTCCATGTGTCTCATCATTGATTCATTTGCCATTAATTGCTAGGACAAAGCAAGATTCGCCCCAATGTTGCGACAAGCAAAAGACATTGGTCCGCATGCAACTCTCACAATATTGCAAGCTGAAGTGTGATCTGTAGTTCAAGCTGAGCTGTTAGGGTTCATTGGAGTCCAAAGAATAGCACTTGATGATGTGTACTTATTGTTACGGATTCCAGCAAAATGATTTGATAAGTTTATACCCCGGCCTTTCGTACGCCTATGACCATTTGAAGGTCACCGTCTGCCCATAACAAGGCAAACCACATTGGCAGAATGTTATGAAGCATTATTGTCATTGGTCTCAGAAGGAAAAACATTCTGAAAATTTATATTACCATCAAGAAAACCTTCATTGCGCATTGCAGTAGTCACCACTGATATCTAAATCTAATTGCTTCAGGAGGGCAAAACACTCCTGTATACTCAATCCTCTCTGTATTGTTTAATATATAGGGCATTGCTTACAAAAGGCCACAATCAAAATTTTGGGAATGCAGCAGTGAAAAGCATGCAGTGTTGCTTTTTCAACAGCAGTTGTAGCACTATTTTTCCTCAAAATGTTCTGTAACAAGCCAGTGCTGAAGGGATACGTGTGCGTGGAAAAAAAAGCAAAAACTAGAGCCATCTCATCTATCACAATAAGATGTTTGTGTTTCCCCTATGCTTAAAAGAACAAAAATTGCCATAAAAATACCATTGATCCACCCTTCTCGACCAAACTCCCCCGTCACTTTCTAAACAAATTAGAATGTCGAAAAATCCCGAGAGTGCACCCCCTCACCCAAATAACTGTTCTGCAAATCTCTGAACAGACATTTCCATTTTGTCAGAAAATTATGTATGGCTCGCAACTGCCGGCACCTTCAAAAGTAGACTTACTGAATAAGAGTCTAGACAGCTCTCTCCCCAAAGTTTTGCAATTACCAGAGGTGCAATAGCTACGCAAGTAAAAATGCATCTTTCCTTTCCTTCCTCTCTGATGTCTCAACCCTCCCCCCTCCCACTCCGCTCTTCCTGCTGAGTCACATGTCTGGGCTGATGTCATTCACTCAAAAAGGAATTTTCTTCTAGTATTTTTGATTTGCACATGCTTTTATCTTTCGTTTCATTTTGCTCCTTGCTGTGCTGATAATTTTTTCCCAGAGATTTTCAAAAACATGCCTAACAGTTATACTATTGAGAAAAAGTTATCTTTAATAGCTTGGTATAGAGAAAATGGTGCCAATTTACATACAACTTCACGTCATTTTAATACTGACCAGAAGAGAATTAGAGAGTGAATTAAGAAGGAAAATGAGTTGTTGCAAAACAATTACTGGCGAGAGTGGAGTAAACGGAAGCTTAGATTAGGCTGCCCACCAATTTCCGAAGAGCTGGATAATATAATTCATTATTTGAATTTCTGGAAATGGAGTGCTCAAGGGGTCATGCTGTTAACAATAAAATGCTGCAGAAAGAGGCTATCCGCAGAGCCAAAGATATTGAATTAAGGGACTTTTTTAAAATCTCGTATAAGGGCCCCCCTCCGTTTTTTTACAACTTTGCACCACATTTGGGTGGGTGGATTAACAGGATTTTTGGTAGTTGTCTCAAAGTAGAGTTCAAAAACAGACTTTCTCTTGAAAATCGGTCATTTTTCTTATGAGGGTCAAAATGACCCCTGTTGGCTGTTTTAGGGATTTCTATAATTATTTATTTTACTAATCAAAATAGAAATATAAAAATTTGTCACAACACGCTTGGAAAAATTTTAGGAAAAGTAAAAAAACATGAGCTACAGTGTTCACATGTAAATTGAAATAAAGCATGAGAAATTGGGGAAAAGGTCCAAATGACCACCATGGCACTTCTAGTGCTAAAATACTTGGGGGGAAATGATGAGTTTTCACTGAAAATGTTAGGGTAACAGCAGACTTGTTCATAACTGTCTGCCATTTAATGTATAACATTCAATCTATTAGCACATATGTATGTGATGATTCCCCCCCCCCCTCACACACACACAAATTTTATACCACTTTTACCACTGACTGCCTGCCAGCAATTTCCCACATTTTTTTGGAATAAATAAAAGCTATTTTCATAATTATAATCCATGTACTTTTAAAACTTTCAATGGTGAAATTTGACCAGTCATGTCTGCTTTAAACCATAATCGAGCTGGCAGAAAGGTGATTTGAACTTAGATACACTGAAAGGATCCTTATACAATAGGAATCAGACATACATCAATGCCAGCTCTTAGTCTAAAAGCAATCAATAACATACAAGAATTCTAAATTATGGAAAAATTTTTTAAAAAATATCTTTACAAATGAAATGTGTATATGAAAATAAGCTATAATTTTTTGATTGAAAAATACTGGGAAAAAAAAAAAAAAACATGCAAATATATATAATTCAACTTTTATCATGCATATTTACTTTTTAATCAGCGATGTACCAAGTACATGGCCATTTACTACTCAGCTGAATACCAAGTAGCTGCAAAAAAGATCACCGATTTTCAAATGAAGAATTGTGCACTTTTAGAAATAAAAACATGTAATTGTCTTTTTTAACTTAATATAAATTCAATAAAACCATAACAATATTAAAAAAATGTCTTAATTTTGTGCATTATGGCATATAATAGTTTTCGTTTAAATTTCATCATTATATCATCGTCTAATGAAATATATTTGGATCGAAATATTACTTATAAAACTTTTAAAAATATGATTAGATGGAAAGTTGCATTTTATAAGTGCTTCAGAACTTTTACAAAATGCATATAACTATGTCTATAGATTAGGCTTGCTGCTATACTTGATAATTCAAGCTTTTAGTTTGTGCAAATTTGCAAAAAAATTCTTACATTCACCTTCTAGCACTGCTTACAGCTAGCTTTTTTTTTCCCCCAGAAGCAGGAAATAATAAAATATTGCAGAAAATGTAGAACAATTGGTGCTTTAGCAATTGCATCATTATTTGCAATACAATTGCAATATTTTTTACAATAGTATTCTAGCATATTTTGTTGCATGTCCACACAGCTTAAAAACTGACTTATTTGTTTAAATATTGCTAGACTTTGATTTCTAAAGATTTCGCATTATTCTTTAATTGCTATTTTTATCATCATTATTATACTTATTGCATGGATTTACATTTTTCAATGAAGGTGAAAGAAATAGAAACTACTTTGGCTGAGATGAACACAGTCTTTAGTGTTCTGAACCTATTTTGCATAATATTATACATGTCAATTCAACAGTGTTTTGAAATAATGAAATGTTTATAACTAGTCTGTACTTGGTGCATCTCTATTTTTAATGCACAAAATACATTTGTAAAATCATCTTTAAAGGCAAACACATAAAGTACTATATTAGAAAACAAGCAGTTTGAAAACTAAAAAGTATCAAATGCAAGTAATAATTGGTGCACATAACAATTTTGTCCATTAGTAAAACAACTAAATAATTTTTAATTTATGTGTGACCTAATCAGGTAAACATTTTTTAAAACCAAAATTCATAATTGTTTTCAGAAAATCAATTATCCTATTAAAAACTTTAAAAGGTGAAATATGCAGGATTATTACATAACTTCATAGGAAATACCTATTTCTGACGTACGAAATATATTTTGGCTGCCTCTACACAGCCATCTTCAGTCGTTGCACGCTTCCTCATCAATGGCAGTCTCGCCGCACTTCTCCTCCTCTTCGTTCCTGAACTTTCGTCTCGTGACATCACTCCAAGTTCTATCAATACTGGCTTGCGCCATATCGTTGATGCTTCCCTCTGTTGTGGAAATTTCTAAGCGAGCTAGGGCTGTGTTTTGTTTATTGAATTTAATATCGTTAGTATGTTCATTTTTTCTTTTTGTTACACCTATATAGCAGCCTTTATGATTGGTTTCATTAATAGATAGATTAATTTTGTATATTCCTGCGGTATCTAATGAGTTAATTTGGTCTTTTTCAGAATGAACACGTTGAAAAATAGTTTTATTGGGTTTAATTGGTATTCGGAATTTCTTTTTGAGGGTTCCGTTAGAGATTTTATTTGCTATCCCCTGCTGAAGGGAATAGCGGTAGCGTATCTTTTCTTTTTCGTACGTAAACTTAATGAACATTAAATTTACGTACGAAAAAGATAATACCCTTAACTACCTTGATGTAACCATTATAAAAAACAATAACCTCTTACAAACCACAGTCTATCGTAAACCAATCAGTAATACCAACATAGTTAACTTTAAATCCAAAACCCCCTTAAACTATAAAATAGCAGCTATACGTTCCTATATAGGCACAGCCTTCAATGTATGCTCTAACACCACTTTATTACATAAAGAAATATCGTACATTAGAAACCAGTGTCAAGAAGCTAACTACCCACGGGAGACCTTTGAGAAAATTCTGAAAGCATGTAAACGTTGATTAAATATGATAAACAATCAACAAAAAGAAAATTAAAAATACACTACTGCTATTCCCTTCAGCAGGGGGATAGCAAATAAAATCTCTAATGGAACCCTCAAAACAAAATTCCGAAAACCAATTAAACCCAATAAAACTATTTTTCAACGTGTTCGTTCTGAAAAAGACCAAATTAACCCATTGGATACTGCAGGAATATACAAAATTAATCTTTCTATTAATGAAACCAATCATAAAGGCTGCTATATAGGTCTAACAAAAAGAAAAATAAACGAAAGAAAAAACGAACATATTAAGGAAATTGAATTCAATAAACAAAACATAGCCCTAGCTCGCTTAGAAACTAAAGAAACTTTAACAATAGATTTTGAGAATCTAAAAAAAATAGCTAATTATAAAAATAAAACATGCCTATATCCAAGAAAGCTTAGAAATTTCCACAACAGATTGAAGCATCAACGATATGGCGCATGCCAGTATCGATAGAACTTGGAGTGACGTCACAAGACGAAAGTTCAGGAACAAAGAGAAGAAGTGCAGCAAAACTGCCATTGACGAGGAAGCATGCAACGACTGAAGATGACTGTGTAGAGGCAGCCGAAATATATTTTGTACGTCGGAAATAGGTATTTCCTATGACAATTATCCTTTTCAGAATAGCCAGCTAGTTGTTAAATCCAAGCAGAAGACCTTCCAAAGGACAAGCTTTTGTCTGTCAACCAAGCAAGACTTAAAACCCCAGCCCCTTCTCTGTTACTGTTCACATCCTTCCTATGTCAATACAGAGATGTTAACATAAATGAACTTTTGCTTCGTAAGAATTATAACTTTTTGTTGCGGAAACAAAAAGAAGAAAAAATAAACTTTAATTGAAGAGTTAAAGCAAGTGTTGAATTTTGACATTTTATATGAAACAAGGTAAGAAAATCATTCCATCCTGCAACGGTTAATATGGTTAAAAAGGTATTGGTTGAATAAAAATAAATACAGGGTGGCCATAATTAAACTGCAAGTGTTCAAGGGGTGCTCGAGAGAAAACTACCAGGAATATTCCAGTGAAATTTGGAATCCACACGTTTCAGAACATGCGTAAGTCAAATATGAATTTTTAAAAAAATTGCCATTTTCACCCGATAGATGGCACTGTACAGTATTTCAAAGCTCACCGGTGGCATATACAACTGCCAAAACCGATAGACAGAGCATAGTGGCATATAAACAATATAAAACATCATTCACAGTTTATCAAAATTCCTTACATTTCGCTTCAGTAATTAAATTTTTACAGTAACATGTAATCAAAAATTAATGTAAATTAAGATCACGAAGTAAACAATTCATAAAGACGCTTTGGAAAACAAACCATTATTTATTCTCATGGACCTCCTCTTAACCGTCTCATACGTCGGTATTCTTCCAGAGTAGCTGAATAATTGCTACCATTCTGATAGAATATCTTCACTAACAATGCACATTCCTTCTTATTCAACAGTCATGATTGACCATTACTCAATGTGGTCTTGTTTATAAACTGTTCGGTGGGCTTAAAATTTGCATATATGACGTCCATAAGCATTAAAACACGATATAGTGCCATCTATCGGGCGAAAATGGCAATTTTTTTTATTGCATATATGACCTGCGCATGTTCTGAAATGTGTAGATACCAAGTTTCACTGGAATATTCCTGGTCGTTTTCTCTCCAGCACCCCTTGAACACTTGCAGTTTAATTATGGCCACCCTGTATATTGAATATAGAGGTCTTAAACTGGTCTTTTCTTTTAAAGGTACATACTTTATTAAAAAGAGAAATTTTATGAGCAATAAACAGACAAATTATATATTGGGGGGGGGGGTGGATTAAATACCTATAACACATTTATATAAAATGCAGTACAGCATTCTAATATTTATAGTAACAAAATATTATATACCAGAAAAGACAAACTTCCCTTATATATAAAATTAAGTGTAATTTATGAACACAATTTTTTTCATGATTGAAGTTCACAACAGATGATGGAGTTTATAATTCCTGCAGATTGTTTTATTTATATACTGAATAGATAAAAATAGAATAAATAGTTTAATTTTAGTTCAGAAATGTTCATTTCCGTTTGGGTGGTAGTGTTTTTTTTTTTTTTTTTTTTTTTTTTTTTGTTTTTGCTTTTTTTTTCTTTCTTTCTTTTCATTTCCACAATACTCTTAAAAGTGTTACAATTTTTGGATTATCTGCACTCCATAAGTTAAATTTAGTCTAAAATGTGTTGCATGACATTGTTTAACTAGAATGCGTGATAGGGAATTTTAGGTGTCCCCATTATTTAACAAGAGTTTTCTTGAATTCTCGAGAAATATTGATTCTATTGCTTAGATGACTGCACTTTTGAGACTTATTTTTGGGGCCAAACTTGGCACTAATTTGCCAAAAAGTTGCCAAGTTTGGAGACATTTGGCACAATTTTATTAATGGGGCCTGTAATGTTTGCTTCCTTGCATTAGTATTACACAATGCTTATTATTAACCAATTGCACTTCTATCATTACGATTTTTGAAGAAATGGAATATATTAGAACTACTATAAATTTCAGAGACACTATAGGACAAATCAGTTCCCAGCAGAGTAGTTCAATTTTGACTCGCTGTGAATACACATACTGTGAGCCTAAGTGCTCTTTCTCTTTATATTGGGTTATAATGAACGAGCAACCCTTTCTTGCTTGATTTGAGATGCCTATTTTTTAAGGCTGCTTGTGAATATTTCAGTGTAGTATCCTGAAAAGTTCTGCTTGAGAATTTCCACCGAGTTTAAGCCTATGGAAGACCAAAATTCATTATTGTATGCAATATACAATATCTGAGAAGGTATATGTGGTAAGCCAACCATTATACATCAAGTTACTGAGTGTTAATTCTTGTGGGCATCGTGGGTCTGAGAAATCTTCAGTTTGAGCAGAATACATATGCTAGTTTCATCGTTTGCAGAGGACCAGCCAATAAAAAGTTGTAGTATAATGTAGCTATCTGATAAAATCTATAGTTCTCAAAAATCACAATCATAAGACATAACATGAAGCTTTATATTAATTGCAATTAACTTGCTCCTGAAGACAGAGTAAATGTCAGGGTTGCATTGCTTTATTGTAGTCTAAAGGTGGGTGGGTGGGGGGGGGGGGGTCCTTAAAAAAAACAAAACTGCTGCCATGACGATCTTCTGTACGACTGCCATCAGTAGACCTGCACTGCATCTTCAGAAATCCAACTAATAATTTCCAGAATCAGCTGTAAAAAAGTATCAGTAATATGTTTTTATTCCTTCAATTTTGAGCATTAATAGGATCAATATGTCTTTTCTTAATAAACCTGTGATACTGAACAACTTTGTAAGACTTTTTCTTGTATCGTGTACCATTTTTAAGATAAGAATGCTAACTCAAATTAAGCTGCCAGGTGGTAAGAGTGGCAGTGGCAGTGGCCCCCCAGGGCAGGCCCAAGGGGGGTGCGAATGTAGGCGATTGCCTAAGGCCCCGTGCTTATAGAGGCCCCGCTCCTGGGCCATTTTATTACTATCGCATAAGACATGATAGAGAAGAGGCCCTGCTCCTGGGCCATTTTATTGCTGTCACATAAGACGTGATAGAGAAGAGGCCCTGCTCTTGAGCTTCGCCTGCGCGACCCTTTTGTCGCGACCCCCTATTTTGAGTATAATTTTGTCGCGACCCCTGGATAGACAGTAGACATTTTCTTTAATTGAAAACGAAGCTACATTGAAATTTTTTCAGGGAGTTACTCTTACAGGGTGTTTTTAAAAGAGTGGCGTGACGCCATTGATTGGAAGTGTGAAAACGCTTTCAAAGTGTGTTCTAACAACGACCTCCTTCAAAAAGAAATTGCTTTCATAAAGAAACAATGTCAAGACGCCCACTACCCTCGAGAAATTTTCGACAAAGTTTTCAAAGCTAGGCAACGTAAATTAAATGTTATAGACAACCGTCAAAAAGATAAACCACGTTTTACTACCGCTATCCCCTTTAGCCGAGGGATAGCCAATAAACTTTCTAATATCGCCAGTAAAAGGAACTTCCGTATTCCAATTAAACCTAATAAAACAATCTTTCAGCGCATTAGATCGGAAAAAGACCCAATCAACCCCATCGAAACCGCAGGGATCTATAAAATTAATTTTATGTCAAACGATACTAATAAAGAAAATTGCTACATCGGTGTTACAAAAAGGAAAATTAAAGAACGAAAAAACGAACATTTTAAAGACATTAACCTCCAGAAACAAAGTACCGCTCTAGCCCGTCTTGCTTTGAAAGAGCCCATTACCATTGATTTTAAAAATATTAAAAAAATAGCCAACTTTAAAAATAGTATATATGCCTACATTCGTGAGAGCTTAGAAATATTGACGACAGAGGGCAGCATCAACGATACGCTTCATACAATCGACCAATCATGGGATGACGTCATGCATCGAACTTTCAAGAAGAAGAACGAAGAAGATATAAAAAGAAGCCGCCATTAGTGAGAGATCCAGAAACGACTGAAGATGGTTATGTGTGTAACCGAAATATATATCGTGTACGGGGGAATAAGGTATTCCCAAATAAAAAATTTTAACTAATTAATCCGCCGTATTAAATAATGTTTTATGTGTTTTTATTATGTCAACCTCCTATTCAACTTATTGTGCAGATTGTGCTGCTGCCATGATCTCCTTTTGTTTTTGAATGAAAATTAGTAAGATAAATGATCTCTTTAATTACATCAATTTACTGATAATTAAATTACCTAGTCATTTTATAACTGTTATTGTTTTTTTGTTAATTGTTAAATAAAAATTAATGTTTGTTATAAATTTAAAGGTCTGGTTATTTGAAGTCTTAAGCAATTAAGCAATTTTTTCAGCATTACAAATTTGAAACTTACAGGTATCCGGGAAAGAACAGCAAACGCTACCACTGCAAGTTATGACTCTACTAAATTAAAATAAAATTATGGTGATAGAAATTATTTTCACTTAAACCCTAATGGGTATCTCAGAACACTTTTCAGTTCAACAATTCGAAAAATTCTGAGGAACCTGCTAAGCTGACTTAAATTTCGAAAATCGAATTATTTTAGAAGATATTAATAAAAAACTGGAAAAATAAACATAATGGTTGCCAGATTTGGCATAAAATCCTTTGCAACAAAGCGTTTCCAAGTATCTAGAATCGCGTGAAATTTACAAACATGAGTTAGAATTACGCCAAAATAAAAACTACATGAAATAAGTAACTCAAAATGTGTAACACAAAGTTGACAATTTTCAAATAGTAAGTTCGCTTAGACAACAGGAGTTTAGAATTAGCGATTATTCGTTTTTCCAAAACAGAATAACTAATATCTTGAAAATGAAAAATAATTAAAAATGCAGATTATTTTAAAGCCGGTTTGGTCCAGCTGGATTATTTGCTACCAGTAGAAATATTTGGCGGCGTTAACTTGCCATTATACCAGTTATAGTACACTTTGGATATTTGCTAGCGTGACGAGATGGTATAATTCGTGGTACTAAGTACACCAATCTGCAAACGATTATGTAAATGAAAATATGGATAACGGTTTTCTGGTAACATGTGTAAATCGCAAAATAATGAAAAGTCGCCATTGGTGGCAAGCTCTCCTATCTGTTCCGTAGCTTTTATTAACTTTACATGTACGCAAGTCGCCAAATAATGAAAAATCGCCATGGGTGGCAAATGTGCAAGGTGTCCAATAGGTTTTACATTATTAAAAATACAGCTAAAACAGATGTTCTGATTTTATTACGCTTTAGCGTTGCCTACGTAATGCTTACACAAGGCCGGGAAAAGTGTTTTTCAGCAATAAAACGGGCGAAAACTTAGTTCACTAAAATGACCGTTGGGGGCACTCTTAAGACCCTTCAACGTTTGTGTTTTCTGGCTGTTTGAATGTAAACATGAGTTTCCGAGACATTTAAACATTTACCTTATTATATTTGTTATTATTTCATATCATACTTATACATAATTACATTGTATGCAAAACTAATTAGGCAAAAATGGTGTACTGCTGTGGACCATATTGCAATTATTCTGATTGCTATTTAAAAGAAAATACCGGATTTCCCCGTTTTCCAAAAGATCCCATTTCAAAAGATAAGCAGGGTGCGAATGTGCAGGGTGCGGGAGGGGGGGGGGGGGGAGGAGGAGGAGGGATGCCGGGGATCGTCCCCGGCTGAAGAATGTAATATCCCTGGCTAGAGAAATATTAA
The DNA here is from genome assembly GCA_038373885.1 of Cheiracanthium punctorium. Classification (NCBI taxonomy): domain Eukaryota; kingdom Metazoa; phylum Arthropoda; class Arachnida; order Araneae; family Cheiracanthiidae; genus Cheiracanthium; species Cheiracanthium punctorium. The sequence goes on along the minus strand of JAWZYV010011898.1, from coordinate 267,791 downwards.
TTGATCCCTGCCAGGGATACTATTTATCCCCTGCTGACGAAATATTAAACTGGTGAGTGAAGATTTTGGGATTCAGATAAGGGAAGTCAAGAAGTCAAAATGAAGGTGGTATGCTATCGTTTGTTACTATACTCTAAGACGACTGCCTTAAAATTTCGTCTCTTTTCTAAGCTAAAAACCCTCAAGGGTGGCTTCCAATACAGGTACATTGTACGTAGCTTGTGTATCTGTGATTCCATAGAACAAACAATCTATGACTTTTGTTTGAATATAAGTCAATTCCCACACGTGTCGGCGACTGCATTTGTCAAGTAATATCATGTGAGGGAAGCATTTGCACCTTCCCTTCTTCTTTTCAAGTGTCTCCCCCTGGAGAATGTTTACTTTCAAATGTCCCCCTCTGGAGAAAATGTTCAGTTCGCACCCTGAAGATAAGTGGCGGCTTATTTCTTGCCAAGGAAATAAGGACAAAATGAATAAGCTCTTAAAATTTCATATTTGTATCTCCAATAGTTTTGACTGGTCATTCATGTTTGAATAAGTCAATCAGTGAGGACATATTTTATATAGATAGATAACATGAAATTTAATGCATACGATACATACTTTGACATCCATATCAGTTTGCGTCATAAAACGATGCGGATTTAAAATTATAAATCAATATAAAGAAATCTATAGGTACTTTTGTAATATTATCCCTGCAGTTATTCCCGCTAAACTATTTTTTCGTCAAATATGCTTCAGCGTTTATCTTGGCGAAAAATCGATCGTCTTGGCGGTCCCCCTAATGTTACATATATATATATATATATATATATATATATTGTTATGAATTTTCGGGGTAACGTGCTGTTCTGGGGTTTAAAATAGTTTAAATTCGTATTCTATGCATCAAATAGTTTACAATTTTAATTTTTGTTTCATCAAAATCAGTCAACTAGAACTGCAGATACGGAGGTTCAATTGTATGGCATTTCTAATAATCTCGAGAAGTATTGGTCCTAGGCCTTCGGTGACCTCACTTTAGGGAACTTATTTTTGGCACATTTTCCCCAATGGGGTTTGTATAGTTTTTCTGCATTAAAATGCATAATAGTCTAATATTTATCTTCTATGACGTAATAAAAATTCTCACTTTATGTGGAATCTTCGAGAAATAGATTCTTCTGGAAGATCCTTGTAGCTTCTGCCTCTGCTATAAATACAAGCGGACTGCCCCGATACTCTCAGTCTTCCTTCTGCTTCCGCCAAGAGCAGATGTCCGTGAAGCTTAAGGCTTTGTATTGATGCTATAGAAGCAGTGCTTTCGCTTGTTTATGAAGCTGATTTTTAAGTGCTGTGTGTAAATTCTTCATTGCTGAGTCTTGAGGGACTGTTAGTGTTATCCCTCGTATATTTCCACTGACTTTTTACCTGTGGATGTGTTTTATTTTATGTGAGAAATACAGCATTTGTGAAAACTTCTGTACTAAGCGGACTGTTAAAAGCATATTACTGGCGGATTGTGCTTGTGAATTTTGTACAGCTGATTATTTAACAAAGTTCTAGAAGCAATAAAGTTTGTATTTTATCCTGACCAGTGGACTCTACTAGAACTTTCTACACCTACTGCACTTTAGAACGACAAACCCAGGAAACAAGTAAAGTGTCCTGCAACATTTGGTGTCAGAATCTTTATTCTAAAGAAAGACTTTAATTTTCCAGTGAAAGTTGTGGACCAGAAAAATGGAAGAACAATTTCAAGAAAAGCTCATGGATATGTTGTAGGAGATAAAATCATGAAAACAGAGTTGAAAACTACATGAGAAGACATAGAATCAGGAAAGGAAGAAATAAAAGCTGCACACGATGAGATAAAAGCTGGATTGGAAGAGATGAAATCCGGACAAGAACAGTTGAAAGCCGATCTGGAAAAGAAAATTGAAGCTGGACAAGAAAATGTGCAAACTGGGTTGGAGAAAATAGAGAAAAATCATGATAAGTTGGACAAGAAGTAGAGAGAACCCAGGAAAATTTAGAGGAAATTAAGCAGGGCCAAAAAGAAATGGAGAAAAGAGTTTCGCTCCTAGAAGAAGCTTCAACGAAATATGAACAAAGAATTGAAGGAAATGTTAGGAAATTACAGTACGATATTTGCAGAATATGTCAAGAATTTGAGAATAAAATTGAAGAAAAACTGGACTCTCTCATCAAGCTGGGGAAACTACCTGGCTGGGGATCAGGTTGTTGCAGTGCAACATTTTACTGATGGCATCCAGGACTCTGAAATTCAGAAAGCATTGATCTTGGTGGATAATAAAGATCTCAGGTCCGTCCTCGTATTCACTGTGAAGTTGCAGGCAGCTCAGTCAGCCGTGAGAAAAGAACAGCATACTGCTAGAGCTGTGTCATTCCAGGAGCTAACGGATAGAGAAATTAGTTAAACTAAAGACCCTCGAAGATCCGGTGGAACGACAAGTACAGTCTGAGCCTAGGAAACCTAATTGTTAGAGGCGTGGTGGCAAGGGACATTTACGAAAATACTCTGGTGTACGAAAGAACTGTCGTCCTGAAGATCGCAGATGCCAGTACACAACATAAGCCCGTGAATGAAGACAGGAGAGAGATGACATTGCAGAACAGAGGCTGCGGGATATTCAAAAGCCTCATTTGAAAGTCATACAGATTTCTCACTGAATGGTGGCAGTCATGGACTCTTTGTACTAGGATAGGTTAATGGTTCTCCATGCCACATGGTGATTGATACTGGAGTAATGTAACCATCATTGAAAGATCTGGCCAAGAAATTAAATTTGAAGACTATCTACAGGCAGGCATTCTCCCATCAAGCAGCATCCTAGATGGCTGCCATTTGATAAGCAAGAGGAGGTGAGCAGACTTTTAGAGGAGATGCAGCATGATGACGTCATCAAGCCATTGACTAGTTCCTGGGCTTTGTCGCTTGTATTGGAAGAAGGAGGGTTCAATCAGGTTCTGCATTGACAATAGACGTCTGAATGACATTACCAAGGACAGCTGCCCTCTTCTCAAGATGGACGACACTTTGGACACTTTATTAGGAAATCAATGGTTCTCTACTTTAGATCACAAGAGTGGTTACTGGCAAGTAGAAATACATCCCGACGACCATGGAAAGACTGCATTCACTACTGAACAAGGATTATGGCAATTCCAAATTATACCTTTTGGACTATGTAATGCACCGGCTACATTCGAGTGCCTGATGGAGACAGTGTTGAGAGGATCTTCCTACGAAGCATGTCTCACATATTTGGATTACATCATTATCGTTGGAAAGAATTTTAAAGATCATCTAGAGAACATCCGAAAGGTGCTGCAGAAATTAAAGGAGGCAAACTTGAAACTGAGTCTAAGTGCAACTTGTTTCGTCGGGAAATACGTTATCTCTCGCACATAATATCCACCCACGGAGTCTGAACCGATCCTGAAATGACGTCCGCTGTCAAGAACTGGAGTCGTCCTGAGAATGTTCATGAGCTGTGAAGTTTTCTCTGACTGTTTACTTACTATTGATAATTTGTGAAGGGGTTTTCAGAAATTGCAAGGCCAATTCACAAATTAACTGAGACTAGACAAAAATTCCTGAGGACTGCAGTGTGAGGATACATTCAACGAACTGAAGATGGCTTTAATATCTGCACCAATCTTGTCGTATCCTCATCCTGATAAGCCAATTATCCTGGACACAGATGCAAGTAAGGAGAGTATCACTGCCATTTTGTCCCAGGAGATAGATGGCCAAGAATATGTCATTTTTAATGGAGCAAATGCTTTTTGAAGGAAAAATGTAACTATTGTGTTACAAGAAAGGAACTTCTTGCTATCATTAAGACTGTGGAGCATTTCCATCATTACCTGTACGGCGAAAAGTTCCTGTTCCGAATGGACCATGCCTCTTTGACAAGACTTCTAAAACTCAAAAATCCAGAGGGCCAGATAACCAGGTGGATATAGAGATAGCAAGAATATGACATAGAAATACGTCATCGGAAAGGAGCATCTCATTGAAACGCAGATGCTTTGTCGAGAAGGCCCTGCATAGACAGTTGTCACTCTTGTTCCATGGCAGAGAAAAATTATCATCTGAAAATTCCTATTGTCTGCCAAGTTACATCGTCGCCACCATCTCAAGATCCATGGAGTGTCGAAATGGCCATAACATCTTCGCCGATCCTGTAGTATCCTCATCCTGAGAAGCCATTTATCCTAGGCACAAGTAAGGAAAGTGTCGGAGCCGTTTTGTCCCAGGAGATAGATGGACAAGAACATGTCAGAGCTTACTGAAGCAAATGACTTTCGAAGGCAGAACGTAACTATTGTGTTGCGAGAAAGGAACTTTTTTCTATCGTTAAGGCCGAAGAGCACTTCTATGATTATGTGTACGGACGAAAGTTCCTGCTGCAAACGGACCATGCGTCTTTTACCTGGCTTTTGAACTTCAAGAATTCGGAGGGACAAATAGCCAGGTGGGTACAGAGATTACAAAAATATGTCATCAGAAAGGAGCATCTCATGGAAACGCAGATGCTTTATCGAGAAGGCCCTGCATAAAAAGTTGTCGCTATTGCTCCAGGGAGGAGAAAAATCATCATTGGAAACATCCCGTTCTCCAGCAAGTTACATCATTGGCACCATACAAGATCCCTGGAATGACAAACAAGTCCGGGTGGACTAGTTAGCTGATAGCAACATGAAACCTGTTGTGGAATTTATGGAAAAATCCTGTGATAAGCCCAGTTGGCAAGAAATATTGTCACATAGTACAGCAATGAAAAAATACTGGGTTTTGTGGGATTCGCTTCACCTGAGAAATGGAGTCCTGTATCGTAAATGGGAGTCTGACGACGGCAAGATGCTCCAATGGCAGTTGTTACTCCCTCACTTTATGATTCTGAAGGTTCTAAAAGAGTTACATAATGGCTTAACTGGGGGCCATTTTGGCATTACGAAAACTCTGCAGAAGGTTCGCGATTGCTTCTACTGGGCTAGGGCTCCAGACAATGTTGAAAAGTGGTGTCAAGCTTATGATGCCTCTGCTGCCCGTAAAGGCCCGAAGAAACGAAGCCATGGAAAACTACATCGTTATAATGTAGGAGTGCCTTTCGAGAGAATTGCACTCGACATCCTGGTACCGCCTCCGCGAACTTTGGATGGCAACAAATACATCCTACTTGTCATTGACTATTTCTCTAAATGAAACGAAGAATATCCTATTCCCGATCAAGAAGCTATGACCATAGCAGAGGTACTGGTGGAAGAATGGATTTCCAGGTATGGAATCCCTCTGCAACTTCATTCCAACCAAGGAATGAACTTCACCTCTGCAGTTTTTAAAGGACTATGTCAATTTCTAGGAATCAACAAAACCCAGACTACACCTTCACACCCATAATCTGAAAGCATGATGGAGATGTTTAATCTCACTAAATTGAACAGCCTCCTGCTCCTGATATCTAGGAATCAAGATGACTGGGACAAGAAACTACTCCTCTTCCAGCTGGCCCATAGGAGTGCCATCCATGAGACTACCGGCTTCACACCTTCCCAGATGCTTTTCAGAAGAGATCTTTGTCTTCATGCCTATCTCAGGGCTGCCACAGCTATGGCTGGCTGAAAATAGTTGCTTTAGTTGCCTCACAAGTAAAAAATAGTAGCCTTAATAGTTGCCATATACCAAAAATAGTTGCCTTTATAGCAAAAAAAAATTCACATTTTATATTTTACCATTAGTATTTATACAAATAATGGTTGAATAAAAGTTACTAATTATTAAGAAAAAAATATTCAACTCACAAAATCAGAAAAAAATGATTAAGAAACAACTTTTATTTACATTAAACAAGATATCCAATTTCTGAAATAGATCTTGATTAAACAGTTTCCAAAAGTAACTGGATACATATTTCAAAAAGTAACTGGATACATATTTTTTCTAAACTTTAAAGATGTAAAGTACATTTTTGAGGAAATGAAACATTTTAACTATGGGTGCACAACATTTTTGGGAAGAGGGCCACCTACTAAGCTGAAAAGGACACGGAGGGCCACAAAACAAGATAAAACAAATGGAAAAAATTTTTTTTTAGTGAAATATAGTTTAATTTATATTTAAGCGGCCTTCTTAGTAAGAAATGAATCGATAATGCAAGATTTTCGTTTACAGGTGGTTTTATTAAAATTTGACAGTTTTTTGTCCTCATCCCGTTCTTTTTTACGGAGCTTTTCAGCACTTTCCAGCAGTTCTTTTGCTACTAGCATTCCAGCATTATCACTCTTTTTAATGGCAATCTTTAATTTTTCCTTTACTTCTTTTAAAAGCGTATCTGCAGATTCCTGAAACTCTTTTTTTTTTGCTGGGCTGCTACTTTTGCTTTTGCTTCTAATTTTTTAATGCTGTCTTTTTTATTTAACATTTCTTGTGCTTTCATCTCTTCTTTCTTCAGATTTTCTTCTTCTGCAGCTTTTTCTTTCAAACGCAATTCCCCTTGCCTCTTTTGCTCCTGTAAATATAGTTCGTACGACTTCCTGGCAGAAATGGCCATTTTCAAGAGTTCTTTTGGAAAAACTACATCTGCAACGCTTTTATAACTTTGCAAAAAATCCTTAATAATTAATCTGTCGTTTAACGTATGCTCAGACATACTGGCTTCATCATCAGTCAGAACTAGCCGTGAAGTTGAAAATCCTCGTTCAACATCACTATTACCATGCGACAATGATAAAGCAGCCTTTATTACTTTCTGATGTATTGGGTACTTCAGATTACCCAAAGAATCTTTCTCGTAAATAATTTTTCTCCAAAAATGGTCAACCCTTTCCTCTTCTTGCTGTCTGGAAAGTTATACTGTAAAACTTACCATTCATCTTTGGTCTTAAGGGGCTAATATCACCAATAAATGAAAAACACCTGGCGATTTCGCCTACTTGTGCAATGCTGTCATGTGTTTTCACCTTCTCTGCTTGTAAACACTGAAAATTTTGGAGTACTCCAGCAAATGATGAAGTTTTCTCTACCATATAATTATGTGCAGCAACATAGTGTCTTTGAATCTTTCTTTTTGCATTTAGTTTATCACATTCTTTTAACAGTGACAAATAGCTTTGAGTACTGTCTTCACATGCTACATCACATGGTTTACAAAGGGGATCTGTCTCTATTAGTCCATTAAGCTGCTCAACATTGGGCTTACTTAGTTCATTACTCAAAATATGGATTAGGGGTGCATCTTTCTGCAATGGTTCAAGAAAGAATAGAAATAGGCTGGCACTTTCTATGAGAAAGCTAAGTTCAACTTTTATATCTACATATTTCATCACTTTTGCAATAAATTTATATTTCTCAGTCTTCATCAGCTGAGTCTCCTTATTTAGTATATACTGGCAGAAGTACTCTTCTAATGCAGGCCACTGTTCGAGAATTCTTTTACAAGCTGGCCCGAGGGTCAGCCACCTGACTTTTACATGCTTCAGAAATCGATGCATGGGAACAGCCTTTTTCTCTTGTGCTTTAACAAAATCTTCCCATCTTGAAGGATAATTTTGAAAAAATAATAAATATTGATGATTAGCTCCGAAGCAGTATCCCCGAACTGTTCAACACCTTTTAAAAAACTGTTGTTTACAACATGCAAATTACATGTTCCTATAGCTATAAGCCCATGACCTCTTTCTTCTAAAAGCTGGTCATTGAACATTAGCCATATTTTCTGATTAACATAGGGACCATCTGAACCCAACATTAGTACATTTTTAGCACAGAGTCCATTATCATTTAAAACTTTCCTAATTGTGTCCAAAATTATGTCTCCAGTTGCATGTCCCAGGAATACTGTTTGTAAGTGCTTGTTAACTACTTCCTTTTGATCTTCTGACCAATACTGTATCCTGAGTTGCAACTATTTCTTTTGAGCATTATTTGTCGTTTCATCAAATAACAAGCTATAATAAGATTTTTTGGCATCATTTAAAAGCTGTTTTCTACAGTATGGGCCAAGTGCTTCAGTTATCAGGTATGATGTTTTTGTTCGACCTAAATGGAAATCCTGTGAAAAATCATCAGAGAACATTGCATTAAAAACCTGTGGAAGATCATCATTGAAACTTGCAGATAAATTGCCTTGAACAGATTTGAGAACCCATATCAACTCACGCTTAAGACTAATCTCACGAGAACTGTATAGCTGCATATTTTTCATACTTTTATTTCCATTTTTTGTATCTTTTAGATTATCAGTATGATCTGTTGGCAGTTCTTGAGGTGACACTTTAATATTTTCAATATGATTTGTTGGCTGTTCTTGAGGAGCCAATGTCAATTGTGAATAATTTAATTTAACCATTGTATTATTGCAATGAATAAAAGTTTTAGAGTGCTGCATCAAGGCTGCAAACCCTTTAGAAGTGCAATTTTTTTTTTTTTTTTTTTTTTTTTTGGCATATATTACAGAAAACTTCATCTTCACTTATTATCTAGCACCACTCTGAGCAGAAAGACCCATGAGCATCTTTTTTCTTGAGCCACTTATTAACGACTCTGTACGTCTTGCCCATCTTAATATGAAATGAACCTGTAATTAAAAAAAAAAAAAATTCTAAAGCAACACAAAAACATTTTTAATGCATATGTATAAGTAAAAAAAGTACAGAATTAACATTTAACAATCATGAGGTGGGGTGCCCTGTGTGGGGGTTTTTCTAAAGGGTCCTAACCCATATTTAAGCTACGTTTCTGAAAAAATCACAGTAAAGTACGAACAGTTGGGTCAGCATGACCAAAAATTTCAAGGACACTACATATGATAAATTCAACAGCGAGAATACAGATGTTTCTTCAGAATTTTGAAAGTAAAGTTTAAAAAAAGAATGGTTTTCTACACAAAAAGTTTAGGTGGCTCATGCTTATATGATGCTACATGCTACACCTATGATTATGAAAAGTTTGAAAAAGAGTATCATTCTTAAGAACACATTCTTTTCAGGCATTAAAGTACACAAAAAATTGTTTATAAGTTTAACCACACACAGAAAAAAAAAAAAAAAAAAAAGCAGATTAGGGAGCAGGGATGAGATTGGTAAAACAGCAAAAAGACTAATCATACACTAGTAAAAAATTTACATACAATTATACATGATTGTTGATATATAATTATACATGAAAGTTGTTTTAAGTAAAGCAGCAGAACATGCTACATGATAAAAGTATTACATAGTTAATTAATAACTTATATTTTATTTAGGGAGTATAAAAATAATATTAAATTACTATTAAATCATTAATATAATTAAATTACTTTAAAAGTTATGACTCTACTTTAAATGAGCCTATTGTATGTGACCTCAAATGTAAAATGCTATATGAAAAATTCTGATACTTAATATATGTACGACAAATAAATTATTTTAAATCAAAAACTAGTATGCAATAAGTATTTATTAGCTACTGTCAATAATATGTAATTTGTCCCCCCCCCCCACTATCTTAAAATAATTAATAAATAAAATTATAAAAATAGGCGTGGATGTTTACTCAAATTTTGCTGGAGAATTAAATAAAGGAATAGAATACTGAAAAATATATATATATATATTCTCTCTCAAGAAAGATGGGGGTGATGCAAACGGTCGTTGTGTAAATAAATAAAATCGTATAATATTGGCTGATTTTTATTCATATTTTGTTGATAATTTAAATTAAAGAATGTTGAAGAAAAACTATTATCTCACATATAGGCAAAAATTAGGGTATTTGGTTAATAGCCACACATCAGTGGATTTTTTTTTTTTGTATAAAAGTTAAATGATTTATTTTATTATCATTAAAAATCAATTTAATTACATTTACTATCAATAAAAATTAAATTTTTAAAAAGTAATAATTTATAAAAGTAAACAACTTTTTACTATGAATGCGAGTCAAGTCAGAAAAAATCATTAAAAGAAATCATCCAGGTATCTTTGAAATCATGCAAAATAATGCATATCTAAATTAAAGAATAAAAACTTATCCCTTGAATTAAACTTTTCCATTATTTTAAAACTGCTGAATTTCAACGTGAATATTGCTGAAACATACGGCAGTAGGAAAACAGCAACTCAAGTGACGAAAGATGCCAATATTTTTTATCGCCACATGTGGACCCTTAACACCACGTGGCGAGTGGCAACCGCTAATTTTTACCTATCATATATCTCCTTTTTACCTATCTATGTATTTTTAACTAATAATTATCTCACAAGAAGACGAAACACGATTGAAACGGGGAAGCTCGCAGAGAGCATTTTCCCCGCCAAAATCTGGATTACGACATTTCAAACTTCTAAAAAAAATAAGGGTTTATAATAAATGAACAATTTTAATACATACAAATATCATTGGTCGAACCGAATAAATATAAATAAAAGCATTACTTACCTTTTTTGGAGAATTCTTAAATCAGGATGAAAAGAGCACGTTACATCAAACGAGCTTTCTGATGCACTCTTGACGCACTGTGTTGCCAGACAATTCGGAATGCTAGTAGCAACTAAAATCAACAGTAGCAGAGTAGATGTACTTCATTCCTATGACATAAAATTACCTGCTTCTGAGTGGCCGTACCGCTAACACGCAGCGGTGACGTCACTCGGCGAAGCAAAGCAGACTCCGGGTGCAGATCGCGGACGGTTTGCTGAATATCAGGAAAGAAAACATTACGTGGCTGACTGGAAGCTACAGCCAACTAGAGGAGAGTGTTTCCTTTCCAGTGTTGTTCTGACATCACATTTCGCCGGCGATGCAGTTTTTCAGCACATTTTGAAAAATAGTTACCTGGACAGTAAAAAAAGTCCCCAGAATTCACAAAATAGTCGTTTTTCGCGGTATTTTCTTTGAAAAAGTTGCCCGATGCTAAAAATAGTCGCTTTTTAGTCGCCTGTGGCAGCCCTGCTATCTAGTGTTTGGCCACCCTCCCCATATGCCTTCATCGCCAGGAGTACATGGAAAATCTTCAGGCACAATTTGAAGACGTGCATCATTTTGCTCGGGAGCGGATCAACTTGAACACAGAGATGAAGACTCACTATGATTGCAGAAGTTATATTTGCAGAAGTTATATTGCAGAAGTTATATTTAGAATATCTTAGATGAAAAATTTACCATAACAGTACTAGTGTGATGCGTAATATGTGAATGAACTTACTTATATTTATGAGATGTTGCTATTTTATGCTTATATGAAGGCTCCAATGTTTATATGAAGGTGCCTATATTACATGATGAATATCTAATATATAAAATTCTCCTGTCCCAGTGTTAGTCAACTAACTCCTCCGAAACCACTCGACCAATTTTAATGAAATTTTCTATGTATATTCGTTAGGTCATAGAATAGGTTTTTAACTATGTCTCATACCCCTAAGTCATAAGGGCGGTCCACCCCAAAATGTTTAGCTCCCCGAGTGCTATTAATTTCAATCAGAATTTCTGTGTAGACATTAGCGTGTCGAATCACTTTTCAAATGTGTTTGCCAGATAATGTGGAGAGGGGGGGGAAGTTAATAAAATGTTGAAAGTCGCACAAGGTTTGCAATTTTTGATAATGGATCGCTAAATGTGGTGCCAAAACGCGACAATTTATTATAAATATATTTCGCGTATAGTTAGAAAACGCCTGGCGTATATTGTAAAGAGGTTTATTAGGCGATTTTAATATAGATTTCTATTCCGAAGAAGTGCTCTGTGGAACAAGAAAGGAAAACACGGTACACTCGTGGATTATGATGTCCATTCCAAACAGTATTTAAAATGTCTTTGCGGTATAGTTGGAATATGCCTACAGGAAGAACATGCCTGGAGGAAATTCTAAACAGTTTCAGGTGGCGATTTTAAGATAGATTTCGATTCCAAACATGTGTTTTATGGTACAAGAAAGAGTTGATTCCTATTTTAGCGCCCCCACTCTCGCCAACCTAAAAAATTCCAGTACTTTGCAGTCATGGGTCTCTGGGAGTTATGCACAAGTTTCAACGGTACATACGTATTTTCCAGGTGGTCCGCCAAGACAAGCAATTTTTTCAACAAGATAAATTCCGGGCACATGAAATTGTTGATGGTTTGGAATACGACTGCAACGTATTTAAAATCTACGAAAAGTAGTTTGGCGGAAGTGACCGCCGGGATAATACGTAAGTACCGTTTCAACGCGCCCAAAAGAACTAGATGATAACTAAAGTAAACAAACTAGCGATAAACGCGCAAGTTAAGGAATTAAGACACTTAATTATTAAAACTACATTAATTGGTAATCCAAAATAAATAAAAATGTAACGGCATGCTGTACTTACATGTTTTTCCAAATTGCCATTTTAATTCTAAATTACGATTTCTACATAAATGCAAAAAATCGTCATGGTAACTGCATATGAATAATCATCGCCTCCTTGGCGAGAGCCCAGGCGTTAAAGTAGGAAACAATATATAAAACGGTGAAGTATAGATGTGATATACTTGGCGAAGATTGCAAAATAGTTTTAGTAGACGATTTTAAGATAGATTTCGATTCCAAAGATGGGTTTTATGAAATAAGAAAGAAAAATACAGCACAGTCATGAATAATGATAACACTTTCCAACTTAATGGAATAAGGACGAAAAATAGGGACGACGCATAAATAATTATGATACGATTTTAATATATAGCACTATAGTGCGTATTTAAAATCTGAAAGTGTTTCAGATTTTCATCCTTTTTTTTGGATGGGGGGGGGGGGGGCAAAATTTTTTATGGAATGACTATCAATAAGTCTCAAGGCCAAACTATGTCTGTTTGTGGATTAGATTTGAGCACACCATGTTTTTCACACGGACAGTTATACGTGGCATGCTCTCAAGTGGGCAAACCATAAAGTGGGCATCCAGTTTGTTTGTGTTATCTAAAGATAGGATAACAAAAAATATTGTATACTCTATTGCGTTAAGGGATTGATATTATTTTTACTTTCCGAACATGTACCATGTTGTAAGGAAAGTATTGTAATCATGAAAAAATTCGACTTCGAGATTTTGGTGTTTTTACACGTTTTGAGGGCTTCTGAATCCATTTATGCTATTTTTACGTATGTATGTATGTGTGTGTATGTGAGTGAACACGATAGCTCTTGAATGGAGCATTCGATTGAGCTCAAATTGGATATATATGTCATAAACCACCGTCGCAAGACCGGTATTGATTTTGTAGTGTATAGGACTTATAGTTTTTCTACAGGGCTACGACAGAGATTTCTCTTACATTATGGCCTATGGGGGGAAATTCTTGAAAGTGCGCTAGCGTTTAAACGGTAGATTCGATTGAGCTCAAGTTGGGTATATATTTTATAAACCACCGTCGCAAGACCTGTATTGATTTTGGTGTGTATAAGACTTATAGTTTTTCTACAGGGCTACGGCAAAGATTTCTTTTACATTATGGCCTATCGGGGGAAATTCTTGAAGTGCGCTAGCATTTAAACGGTACCTTCGATTGAGCTGAAATTGGGTATATATGTTATAAATCACCATCTTAAGACCGGTATTGATTTTGGTGTGTATAAGTCTTATAGTTTTATTTTTTTTTTTTTGTACAGGGCTACGACAAAATTTCTTTTATATTATGGCATAATGGCATATGGGGAGAAATTCTTGAAAGTGCGCAAGCGTTTAAACGGTGCATTCGATTGAGTTTCAATTTGGTATATATGTTTGAATTATTCATCAATTAAAATTTATTTAAATGCTTGGTAATGCTCTTAATCGTAAGTGTTTGGAAAGTCGAGTGGAGTCACTCCAGATTTTTTAGTAAAAATATTGTAATTAGCGATATACAGGGGCGTAGCCAGAAATTTTTCATGCGTGAGGGTTACGACTACTGCAACTCACATATATGCATACATGTGTGTGATAAGGGAGTGAAGAATATACATTTTGTATGGCAAAAAATTCCTCATTGGGGGGGGGGGGGGTTATGACCCCCCCCCAATGATGAAGACTTGCTACAAAGGCTGCAGGACACGAGTTCAACGTAGGTGACAAAGTTTGGCTATGGAATCCTGCTCGACAGAGAGGCCTGTCTCCCAAACTGCAATCGCCACGAGATGGTCCTTAAACTGAACGATTTTATCGTATGGATTCGTAAGTCACCTAACCTGAAACCAAGAGTCATTCGTTACGATCTAGACATTTACCGCAGTTGTAATTAAATTATTTGAATATTATTCCATGGTCACTATGGCATAATTCTTCCTTTCTGTCTCTCTCTCTTCTCTTTTTTCAACTCTCTTTTACTCAGTACTTACGCCATGTTTAGTGTACATATTTGTAATACAGTCAAACCTCATTATATAGTCACTCGCTTAAAAGTCACCCAGCATTTATGGTCACTTTTGAAAAGTCCCGGCTGACTGAATAGGAATTCTATATATTTTAATATCGCTTTTATGGTCATGCCATCATAGCTTTAACTGCTTATATTGTCATTGAGCAAAACTCTGTGAAGCTTAAGGCTTTGTATTGATGCTATAGAAGAAGTGCTTTCGCTTGTTTATGAAGCGGATTTTTAAGTGCTGTGTGTAAATTCTTGATTGCTGAGTCTTGAGGGACTGTCAGTAATATCCCTCGTGTATTTCCACTGAATTTTTACCTGTAGATGTGTTTTATTTTATGTGAGAATACAGCATTTGTGAAAGCTTCTGTGCTAAGCGGACTGTTAAAAGCATATTACTGGCGGATTGTGCTCTTGAATTTTGTACAGCTGATTGTACAAGTTCTAGAAGCAATAAAGCTTGTGTTCCATCCTGACCAGTGGACTCTTTACTAGAACTTTCTACACCTACTGGACTTTAGAACTACTAGCCGGGGAAACAAGCAGTGTTCCGCAACAATATACTGGATACAAATATATATACACACACACACGGATGAGCCAAAACATTGTGACCCCCCCACACATTATTTAATGAACTTGTCTGGATGACATGGAAAGCGTGTTATTAAGTGCAAATGGTATTTAACTGTTGCTGGGGAAGGTAAGGAATTATTCTTGCACTTACATTTGTAAGGGATGGGAAAGACTGTTGATCTAAGCGAATTTGATAAGGGCAGATTATAATGGCTCAAAGACTAGGAACGAGTATCCCTAAAATTGCACGACTGGTCGGTTGTTCATGATCTGCCATTGTTAATATTTATAAAAAGTGGATTAATGACGGTGAAACTAGCAGTAGATGCCAAGATATTGGGCATCTACTCATCATCAAAGAAAGAAGACATCAGAGACTGTGCTGCCTAGTACAGCAAAACAGGAAGCACATAATAGCTCAGTTGACAGTCCAATACAATACAGGTCCAAGTACATACGTTTCAGAACACACAGTTCAGCAGACACTATTTAATATGGGACTGCGGAGCAGATGTCCCATTTGTGTGTCTCTGCTCACCAAGTGTTATTGTCAAGTATGTTTACACTAGGGACAGGAATATAGAAACTGGACCATGGGTATGTGGAAGAAAGTTGCCTGGTATGATGAATCGATTTCCTCATCATGTCGTTGGTCATGTCAGGGTACACCATCTTCTAGGGAAACAGTTGCTCCCCCCTTGTACAGCAGGCCATACACAAGCTGTTGACTGTGGTATTATGATTTGGGGACATTCTCTTGGGCGGTTCTGGGACTCTTAGATGTGGTAGAAAAGACCAGTATCGGATCCAGGGGAGGGTCTAGTGGGGGGCCTCAGCCCCCCACCCCCCAAAAGAGATTGCTAAAGTGTAATATTCTGTTTTATTATACCTTTTAAATAGCTAAAATAATCATATTTCAATACTTAACCCCTCCCAAAAGCATGCACATTGGTTTACACTAAAATTTTGATTTATAGTACCGTAATTTATGGAAGAAGCGCCGCAGCATTTATGAGTATAAAAGTTAAAAAATAGTAAGTGCGGCATTTCTACAGGGTGCGGCGTTTACAATATTCTTAATTTTTTTCAGCCGATCTTCAACGAAAAATTGTAAAATTCGTTTAGTGATAATTGTCTCAAAAGATGGCGCCACCACTGACACGTACGTTTTACCGTGCATAGAGTACAGAGTAGCGAATCAGGATGCGAACCTACCCCCGTAGAGAAGCAGTTTGATCCAGTTTTGGAGAAAGTGAGACATCAGAGCGTCCTGAGAAGGGTCCATGTCCCATGCTCTGAAGTGGATGGCTTCATACATCCAACCGATGTCTCCTCAATTAAGTAAAAAGAAGAAAAAAAGTAAGATGATCAAAAAAAGAAGTAAATCTTTCACATCTACATTTTAGAACTATAATTAAATTTTAAAGAAGGTTTGAATGTATATTTTGAAGGGTTAAAGTTCTGTAAAATACAGCAAAAGTGCACTACCCTCTATTAAATACACCCGTTTTTCACATGAACCTCTTGTTCTTAAAATACTGAATTTCAGCCAAAATTAGTCTATGTTGTGCCCAGTGCAAGTTTAACCCCCCCCCCCCACACACACACACACAAAAAAAGTTAATCTAAAAGGTTTTTTTTTTTTTTTTTTTTTTTTTTTTTTTTGCCGTGCGGCTTTGCGCCTTGTGCAGGAGCACTCTACGGAATAAACACTGCCAACTAATTGGTATGCTCAACAAATGCTGAGTGCTTTTAAAATAAATCCCAATGTTATAAATATCAAAAATAATGACTAGAAACATCAAGAGTTATTACACAACATTCAGTTTAAAACAAACAACTTGCTGAAGCAAGCTCATTACATAATCAATATGGCCATCCGGAAGGGGGAAATGTTTACTTTTAACTGGAGCCTCTTCTGGTACATCCAATGCTGTTTTCATTTTAATGACGTGTGGTAGTCTGTCCGAACTTATTGCGAATGCAAGAAATTTTTTAGAAGTTATTTTTTATTTTTATAAATTCGCCTTTGTGAATATAAACACTGATATCCGATTATTTGAAAATAGAAATCATATTCTTCGTAAAATAGCGGTAAATACTTTAAAACATTCTATGGGAAGGGGAGAAAAAAGGAGATTTTTTACAGTTTATACAATTTCTCCCAAAATATATCGCATCAACTTAATAGCTTTTTTAATAAATTAGGTCTAATAAGTAATGCAACATATTTATTGTTGATTAAGAAATTATTTTAGAAAACATTGAATTTTATCTGACATTGACTTCTTCTGACCACGTTCACACACACCCCACCCCTTTCCCACCAACGATCGCGGCTGCGGCGTTTCTGATGATTTTCTAGTTAACTAAGCTCATTTTTGTGGGTGCGGCATTTCTTCCATAAATTACGGTACATTTTAATTGGATGAAATAAGCTTTAAAAATTTAACCCCTCCCAAAAAAATTTTCTGGATCTGCCACTGGAACAGACTATGAATTCTATGGACTATCTAACATCATTGCGGATCAGTTGCACTCTTCTATGGTATATGCTCCCCAACAGGAAATGGAATCTTCCAACAGGACAACGTGTCATGTCCCAAGGCTGGAATTGCGTTGGAGTAGTTCTAAGAGCATAGTGATGAATTCCAATTAATGTGCTGGCCACCTAACTCGCCAGATCTTAATCTCCCATAGAGCATTTTTGGGATTACATGGAGAGGCAGCTCAGAGCTCAAACATCACCATTTCAATATCTCAACTTTGTGTGACCTCTGCTTAAATATTTGGTACAACCTGTCTAAAGTTATCAATCAAGAACTTGCGGCATTCATGCCCAGGCTAATTGCAGCTGTTTTGAAGAACAAAAAATGTGTAATGCTTTACTGAGTAGGTGGTCATAATGTCTGGCCATAGTTTTGGTTCTTTAGTGTATACTAATTACCCAGAAAGTATTAAGAATTTAAAACTGAGAAAGTGGTTTAAACCAAGTGGTATCTTAAAAAAAAAAAAACCTGACTTGGGCATTTTGTCACCAAAAAGGTATTTTTTTCAGGACAGTGACAAAAAATGGAAAACCTGGCAAAAATTAAATATAACTCATATCTAGTCCCATTAATATTCCAACGGTAAGGCCGAAAAAAAAAAAAAAAAAAAAAAAAAAAAGCTTCCCTTCTACTTTTGCCCCAGGAAATCGAACAGCAATGGCAGAAAGACAGTGGTTAGATGTGAAATACACTCATACAACACAGCATATTATTCAACCGTGATCAAGCAAATAGTGCTGCCGCATTTTCATCAGAAGTAGAATCTGCAAAAGGGTTAATTAAGAAATTCATGGGCATCGACAGAAAAATTTGCAGGGTGGGTCAAAAGGTCCACATGACCTCTGAGTCATTCACTAAGCGTGGAGGGAGGGGCAAAATGACAAAATCGATCAGAAACAATATTAGTGGTAGTAAATTTCGTGAGGGAGGGGGATTTAATTTTCCTGACTTGTTTTATATTTCCATATGTTTTTAAGACTTTCTTTCAAATGTGTGAACTGTGTTACACCTTCTTCTACATCATCATAACCATTTTTTTCCATTACTGAACAACATTTGATGAAGGTTAAGGTCATAATTTTCATATCAGTTTTAAAACTCATTTATTGAACTAAAATTAGACAAACTTAATAACTATAAACTCATTTTCTCATACGCACCATGAGTAGGGGGGAAAAATCAAATCAAAAAAACCTTCAGTACACATTTGGATACAAATCTGATAATTGCTACTCCAGAGAATCCACACCAATTGAATAGGTGGCAGGAGGTGGGATTATGGAATAGTCTAGCCTTTCCGTGATTTGGCAGGAAGGGGGCCACCTTCACCGGTCAAATAAAAAATTTTAAAGAAATTTTGGATTGCCAATAAATAAAAAATTGGCAGAGCACCTTTCGTCCTCCCTGACAAAATCGACTTCTGCCATTAAACAGATGGCATGTCCCTATGAATCCATACACGAAAAACTGAGGTGAAAAAAGTAAAAAAGTACTTTTTAGACTGAAATAAAAGATGATAAAGAACTAACAACTACTTAAATAAACTTATTAGAAGGAGAACGTGAAATGACAAAATGATGATTTAGGCAAAGAATAAAACTTAAATATTAAGGTGAAAAGTGTAGAAGTTAATGTTAAAGCACATAAGATTACATGATAAAATATGCAATTAGTTACACTTAGCAAAAATGCTGATGAGTATCTGGTATTACTTATTGTAGATAATATATGCATGAGAATATAACTGATGGCCCCCCCTTTTGTTGCAATGCCATTATTGTGCATAGTACTTCGCCAAAATGAGATGAAAAGAAAAAAACTTTTTGGAATGTAAAAGTGAAATTATAGAATATACATGTTAAATATACTCAAAAGGAACTTGAAATAATAAAGATACAACTCAGGTGAAGAATGTAATATTAAAGTAAATAAGATTATAAGATAAAATATGAAAATTCTCCGATTTTCTGATAAAGATGCTACGCATGTGTTGAAATGCACTTACAATTAGGAAAATAATCTTTTCTTGGGAGAAATTTTCCAGTGAGTTGTTGCAACATTAAAATACATAAATTACTAGAATTTTCTGGAAGAAGGGCAAGTGCCAATGTGTTAAAATTTTTTATTTGGGAATACCTTATTCCCCCGTAAACGATATATATTTCGGTTACACATAAACACATAACCATCATCAGTCGTTTCTGGATCTCACTTCTGGAGTTAGATCCAGAAACGACTGATGATGGTTATGTGTTTATGTGTAACCGAAATATATATCGTTTACGGGGGAATAAGGTATTCCCAAATAAAAAATTTTAACTGATTAATCCGCCGTATTAAATAATGTTTTATAAGTTTTTATTATGCCAATGTGTTTCTTGTCAATGTTTCTTCAAGGGGGTGTCAAGTGACCCAAGGCTAGTTTCTCATGTTTAAAAAGAAACTGTCATTTAAGTAGATTTTGTGATTTGAAAAAATAGTTAAATTGTTCTCATTGTAAAAGTAATTATTTTGATGTAATGGGTCCGAAACGATTAAAAAAATAATGACCAGAAAAGTGTTTCAAAAGAGAGTTCTCTTTCAAACTGTGGCATAGTATTTTTGCAAATGCTTATTAGACAGCTTATTAGACAGTGGTAGTCAAAGTAGTTATGTTAGCCAAAATAGTGTGAATTCTTTTAATGAGTCACTGATTAGAAATGAAACAGTTACACATACATTCTACTTGGGGAGAATGAAACAAGGCCAAAACAGCATGAGGTGTTTACAATATAGGTCTGTAATTTAAAAAGAACATTTGCATGCAGTTTTCAGGCTCTTTCATAGAAAATGATATGTGGTTTTCCGACTCTTTCTGAAAACTAACAGATATCGGACTTCCGATTGGTGTAAATGTTCTGGGAAAATTATTAACCGGAAATACTACTGAATTACACTCTGGCTTAATGGCTGTCAAAACGAAACTTAGATGGACTGTATTTGGAAAACGAAATTCTGAGAAGGATAATATTTTAAAAGAACATTTTCAATGCATTCTATGAAAGTACCTTTAAGTAAATTATGGGAACTGGAAATTTAGTATCTGATCCGACCCAAACCGAGAGGGAAAAAGGTGATCTTGATTTAAATTATTTTAATGACAAAATAAAAATACTTTCTCTGATGGGAGATATGAAGTAGAGCTACCGTGGAAGTATAACAGGGCGAATTTACCTACTAATGAAGAATTAGTTTGGAACAGACATGAAAGAATGATTAACAAATTGAATTGCAGGGAAATTTTTTATTATCAGAAAGTATTTGAGGATTGGGAAAATTTAAATGTTGTTGAATACGTGCCTGAGTTCAAATTCTAAAAAGAATGTCACTATTTATCCCACAGGTCAGTAATTAAACCAGACAACCTTACTATCAAAATTCATCCAGTTTTTGACGCTTCTGCCTCTGAGAAAGGGAAGCCTTCTTTAAACGAATGTTTATTGAAGGGAGTTAATACCTGGTTTTCTTAACAGATTTAGAATGTATCCAATCTGAATAAATGCAGATATAGAAAAAGTTTTTTAATGTTATCTATTGCACCAAAGGACAGAGATTTTCTTAGATTTTTTTTTCCTTTCTAAGGAAAGTCAGCTTGTTTATAGACACTGTAGAGTTCTGTTTGGGGTTTCTACTAGTCCATTTCTGTTGAATGCATCCATAATGCATATTTCAGAAAACTGTACACCTCAGTTTAGGGATGTAGCTCAGAAATTGAAGCGGTCTTTTTATGTGGACAATTGTGTTTCTGGGGTGTTTCATAAAGCTGAACAAGAGCATTTTATTGATCATGTCAAATGGATATTTTAACTTGCAGGGTTTTGAGAGCAATGTAGCTGGCAAAAATGTTGACAAACATTCAGGGGATACTTCTGTTTTGGGAGTAATTTGGGATTTGGATCATGAACATTGTGATGCTGTGCAGATATGGATGCATTAACATGTGATATGAAAATGACGAAAAGGCTAATTTTGGCTATTGTACTGACATTTTTTTTTATCCTATTGGTTTGTTAACACTAACTACATTGCTCCTGAAAGTTGTTAGTACAAGATTTGTGGAAATTGAAAATAGCTTGGGATGATGAATTGTCCCCAAATGATGTAAATTCCTTTTAAAGTGGTTTAAAGAACTTTATGTTCTGAAACATGTTACTTTATCTTGATACATGTTTACTAATGACACATTTGAAGTAATGTATTTGTAAATGATTGCAAGGGAACACATGCAGCGTGTGTCTTTGTTCTATCAGTGTTTAATTCTAAAGTTAAGTCTCATTAGGGTAAAGTCTAGAGTAGCTCCACTAAAACCATTAAGTATTCCTCGCTTAGAATTGATATCATGCTGCATAGGTTCTAGACTCGTGGACTCTATTATTAAGGCTGTCAACTTGTCTGATATAAAAGTTTGTTTTGGACTGATTCCACTATAGACCTTTGGTGGATAATTGGTTGGTTTTTTATAGAAAATAAGGATTAAAGAAATTTAAGAGATGACATGGGGTCATTCAAGGAGGCATGTTCTCAGAAAAATGAATATTGGTGACGTGCTATCGTGTGGATGTTCTGTGAAGCAAATGCTTCTGTCTAGATGGTGGGAAGGCTTTTTATGACTACGGGAAGACCCTAAAAACTGGCCTATTAGAGAGATTCTCAGTTCCTCAGAAGAAATAGAAGTGGAGATAACTAAGACAAAAATAGTGAATACTGATCTTTCAAAAGACACATCCCCTTGGCATTGAATTAGTGTATCTAATTATGATAAAATGATTAGAGTATTTCCTTGGGTATGTAGATTTGTAAATAACTGTAAAGTTAGTCATTCAAAAAATAGAAATTCAGAACTTCTTACGTTAGAAATTGATAGCTCTGAAAGAGCTTTAATTTGACTAGTTCAAAATTATTACCAGTCTGATGCTAAGTTTTACAATTTCATTGAAATTGTCATAGATGATGAAGGTATTTTACGAGTAAAAACAAAAATTCTTCATTGAGACAATCATAAATCCTTTTTGTACCCTGCACTGTTGCCAGAAAAAGATGAATTTATGAAGCTATTGATCAGAAATGTACATAAGAAAAATTGTCATGCATGGGGTACAAATGATGCTATGTATGTTTAGAGAAATTTTTTGGATAATCAAGGCTAGAAAAGCTATCAGAAATGTATTGTAATTTCTGGCTTATAATCTGCAGATAATCTACTAAAAAAGATGAAAATTTATCCAGTGTGTATTATGCATCGCTGCATACTATCTACTAAAGTTTTTCCTGAAGCCTTCCGATTTTACAATAAAAAACTTTATTTATAAAAACAAAACAAAAGTTCATTTCTTTTTTTCCAGTAGATTTAGACCCTGAAAAAGATTTAAGTCTGTTAGATGGTTAGATGGCCTCAATCAATTACATGACACTAGATGGCACTGCAATCGTTCAGAAGATTTCTAGAATATGGGGAAAAACAGGGACCTTTGAGGGTCATGCGTCATATGCTTCCAGAAATGACTTCGGATTGGTTTGTCTGCTCTAAATGAATAGTGTGTGAAATGGGGAAATTTGTCAAAAAAAAAATTGGCATCACTACTTCATATTGAGGCACGTGAAGATCATCGCTGAAAAGATTCATACGAAGTTGTAGAAATGTCGAAAAAACACATTGGCCATTCAGATGAATTTAAACTTAAAGTAATCAGTAAAGCAGAAGTATTCGTAAATAGGGAGGCTGGACAACTATTTCAAGTCGATGAATCCAACGTTCGCTTATGGAGAAAATCTAAAGTGAAGTTTGAAAATGCGAGGAACAAAAAATGTAAAAGTTTTCAGTTTAGCCAGCCGAAATGGCCTGAATTAGAAGATGTGTTACATCGCTGGATTACAGAAGAAAGAAGTAAAGGGAATCCTGTATCTACAGTTAAAATAAGAATTACGGCTAAACTAATTGCTGAAGAATTGCAGATTAGAGGTTTCGATGGTGGCCCCATGTGGTGCTACCGGTTCATATAGAGAAAACATCTTTCTGTACAGAATCGCAGTACTATTGGGCAGAAACTGCCGACTGACTGTGAGAGGAAAAAAGATGAGTTTTTACTTTACATCAAAAAAGTAATAGCTGAAAAGAAGTTTACTTCTGCAGAAATATTTAACAGGGATGAAGTTCCCATGTACTTTGATTCTCCCCCAAACAGAACTGTCGACACTGCTGGGATTTTTTCCATTTCAATAAACAATACTGGAAATGAAAAAAATTCGTTCACTGTATTAACCTGTTTGCAAGTGGAGAAAAATTGCCCCGATGGTTATCTTCAAATGAAAAGCCATTCCTAAAGAAAATTTTCCTCATGGAATAGAAATAAGATGTAATGAGAAAGGGTGGATAAACCAGGACATTATGATCTCCTGGCTCGATTCGGTTTGGGAAACAAGGTAGTTTTCTCTATTTAAACCTCATACACTATTGATTTTGGATTCCATGAAGGCTCATCTGAAAGACGAGGTTAAAGTGGCCAGCAGAACATCAGGTGCAATCCTTTCAGTGATACTGGGAGGAATAACAAAAATATTACAACTCCTGGATGTTGGTATCAACAAGTCTTTCAAATCTAAGATAAGAAACTCATGGGAAAAATGGATGCAAGAGGACGTTCATGAGTATGCAAAGAGTGGAAAATCGCGATGTGCTTTGTATGCAGACGTAACCCATTAGGTAAAAATTGCATAGGATGAAATCTCTGTTTGTACTATAAAAAATGCATTTAAAAAATGTGGACTTTTAGAAGAAAATTTTGAATCAACCACTGAATTGAACGACGATTCTGGTTACTCCTTAGGATTTAATGATGATTTACTTTTGGATTTTCCAGATTCAGATGATTCTAATTTTTACTTTCTTTTATTTTAATTACTTATAAATATTAAGCATAAATTCTGCTGAGTATTGGCTGTATTGATTACTTATTCAATATCTGCTGTAAATATATGGATCTATATTATTCCAGTAAAAAGGAAGGTCTCCTTTCAATTTTGTGTTTCTTATAATATAATGTCACTTGACTAAATAATTACAATGTTACAAAATGTGCGATAAGTATTCTGCATGCCACAATATATTTTCTTTTGTTTGTTTCGAAAGAAATGATCGCTTTCTTATTTTTGATTAATTTCATAATACAGTTCTTCATGCTTACAGGTAGAATGCCTAGCTTAAAAATTGTGTATCAGGCTGTCTACCGGTCAAGAAAGTCTGGAAAATGCAAAATGGGTCAGGAAAATTCTCTGAAATTATAAATTTTCCTTTGTCTATAAATTTGTCAGTTTTTTTTTTCTTCTTTTTAAAATCTCTTTGGAGTCCAGAGAGTGAAAAACATGATTGAAAATGATTGTGGGGTATGTGATGCTCACACCTATTTCACGTTCTGTGGAGAGGAGTTTTTTGTCACAGAGAAGCCAAACAGATCTCTGTCTATGACCAGAGATAAAATACAGGAATTTCCACTATTATTGCATTTTATTCTTGCAAATTTGAAGTGTAGTAGACTAAAAGATAATATGTCTGAAATTTGGTGTCTGCATTTAATATTGCCATTTATATATATCATATAAGTACTGCCTGTAACATAGTAGTATTGGTCAGTGCTGGTTAAATTTGAACTAACTATAGTATCTTACTTGAAACTCATAGTATTTTTTTTTTTTCTATCTAACTTAAGTATATCAATAATTGTATTACAAATGTGGAAAATTTATTTCAAGTAAGTTGTAGAAAAATATTACAATATAACAAAGGGGTTATACTGTTGAGGGATTTCCCAAAGTAAACTGCATCTATGGTCAAGAAATGTTTTACGGAAGCTCCCAAAAATCTGGAAAAAGTCAGGAAATTGACTTTCAGAAATACAGTAGACACTAAAGCTTGAGATTAGCGGTCGCCAGATCGCCAGTGGCAACTGTGGAATTATTCCTGGCAACTACAAAACAGTCTGTCAGTTGCCAAAATTGGCGACCTGCAAAATCCAAGAAAAGCAGGGGAAAAAACGTCTAAAATTGATGACACGCAAAATTTACTTAGCCCCGCCCCCTTCGGCCTCGTAGCAAAAGCTGAAAGCAAGCAGGGGAGAAAGGGGTGCAGACATCTATGGGAAGAATGGGGAGGAGCTCATAATAACTGATAACATATAACATTGGGGGGGGGGGGGTGTAGGAACGCACCGGAACAGAATGCTTAGGGTCCCTCTCACAGTGACCTGACCCCTTGATCTTTACAACTAAACTGTTAACTTGACCCTTCGTGCCATCTCATTTTATTACATTTCCACATCGACATTCCAGTACGCAGAGAGGCATATCTGTGGGACATTACACGTGGTCGCAAAAATCTGAACCAAAGTATTATTCTATAATTTGTTATGATTTCTACAATGGACGGCCGTAATAAAAGGAGAAGAGTGGAAAGGAATGCCAAGATTTCTTCGTTTTTTGTGCCCTGAAGGAAAGTACCAAAAACATGTAAGTAACTTTTTGTCATCTATTTCTCATATAAATGATCAAAGAATGTTTTATTTTCTATGGTTTTATTTAAAACTAAATTTGATATTTGCCTACTGATACAATATATGACTGTATGTGAAAGATGCATTAAGCATCTTATTTATAAGACATTGTACTGAAGGAACGGAGCTAATGTTTTCTATAGTTAACTTGATAAAAATATTACCACCATCCTCCGGAGAAATATATTTCGGCTGCACACCGCCACAGCTGTCTTCAGTCTGTCTTTTTCGTGGGAATGATGTTCTTCCTCGCCTCCTCTTCTTTCGCGCCGTTCTTTTTGCGCATGATGTCATTCCATGTTTTGTCCACAGTTGCGTGCGTCATGTCGTTGATGCTGCCCTCTGTTGTTAATATTTCTAATGATTCTCGTAAATAGGCATATGTGTGGTTGTTGAAATTGGCTATTTTTCGTATTGCTTGGAAATCTATTGTAATAGGGGTGTTTAGTGCGAGGCGGGATAAGGCTGTAGATTCTCTATTGAATTTAATGTCGTTAATGTGATCGGTTTGACGATCTTTAATTTTTCTTTTAGTGACCCCAATGTAGCAGCCGGTTATTTTCTTTTCGTTATTTTTTATGTTAATTTTATAAATATCTGCGGTGTCTGTGGGTTTTATTTGGTCTTTTTCGGATCTGATACGTTGAAAAATGTTTTGATTTGGTTTGATTAGAATCCTGATATTTTTCTTAAGAGCTGAGTGTGATACTTTATTAGCAGCTCCCCTGCAAAAAGGTATAGCTGAAGTGAATTTTAGTTTTGGTTTCTGCCTATTGCTAATTGTATTGAGTTTCTTTTGTCTTTCTTTGATCAATTTATTAAAAATATGCTGCGGGTAATTTGCTTCCTGACATTGTTTCTTAATAATTTGTAGTTCTTCCTGTAAAAGGGTTTCGTTTTAACAAACTGTTAATGCGCGATCTATGTAGGACCTGATGGGGGGGGGGGGACCCCTTGAGGGAGGGGGGGAGAGAGAGAGAGAGAGAGAGAGAGCAAGGGTGTCGAAAACAAAAATTATGTAAGTACGGAAAATTTTGGTCACTAACTATATCAAAGTGGCCACTGAACTTTGTAGGGTCACTGGCCACTGAGGAATTTATTAAATCTCAAGCTTTAGTAGACACCCTGTGTATCAATTGTGGTTTAAATTGGAAAAAGACCGTCAAAGTATGTTTGATAATTCTCATTCATAACAATAGATTTTTAGTAGGAAATGTTTTACAGTAAGCCGATTCTAATATTAATACTGTGGTTTTACTATACATAGAAAATAATCACCAATTTCGGCCAAAGCATCGCCATATTATCCGCAGACAATCCACTGCTGCGGTTTATCTAAAGAAATATTTTTCTTCTACTTGAAAAAAAGCACCTGCAAATTATCTATCACTGCGGATTATAAGCCGGAAATTACGGTACTTGGTAATCATATTTTGTGTAAGTGATTTAAAGATAAAGCTATGTCAAACAAACCCACACCTCTGCTACCAGACCGGGTTACGGATAGCGAGCCGTTCGAAATTGTAGGGATTGATTTAGCCGGGCCCTTGTTTTTTCAGAACTCATTCTAGGAAAGGTTAATGGGACACTGTGCCCCGATGCACTTTAAAAAAAAAAATCCACCCTGTTGCCTTTTGATTCACATTAGTGACTCGATGATGAAAAACAAGACACCGTCTTTCGCCCGCAAAGTTTTTAAAAAAATCTCTATGGAAGTTTCTTTAGCTTTTATTTGTTCAACTTATTTGGTTGGTCACACATAATGTACTAATGATACTTGACAAATGAAAGGGAGAAATTTGCACAACTTTAATGGTAATAGAACCCACTGCCCACCCTCTCATGGAAGCATGTGGAAGGCCTGTCGGAGTAGTAGTGGCCCTTCCTTTAAACAGGGATCACTCTAGAAATGAAAAAGGGCAGGGTGCACATTACAGAAAAAGGGCAGTGTTTGGGAAAAGGGCATATCATATCACAGAAAAAGGGCAACTTTTGTATTTATTGTCTACAAACACATAAGGGTAGCTTTTATAAGCATACTTTTTTGTCCGAAAATGTGTTTTCTTAATAGTAATTTTTTAAGCAAATGATTAAACAAAATTTTGAAATTTTTAACCAGTTTTTGAAACTTTTTGACAGTTTAAACCAGTTTTTGACATCAAAAACCCAACCCTGTTTTTACGATCAATTTAATAAATGTATGTTCCTTCCCTCCTTCCTAGATACCATAAAATTTTGATAACATCTTTTCTTCCATTCAAGGAAAAGTCACATAATTTAGGGGGGAAAAAAAAAAAAGGGAAAGGACATTTTAAACTTTAATGTGAGAGAGAAGAAAGAAACTACTATTGTTTTAAATCCCCGTAGCAGAAACATCGCGACAATGTCGCGGACAAAGAAATCTGCTTGCAGACAGTTTTTGCCGGCATATTAAAAAAAAAAAAGTTTTTAATTGTCTGCCGTAAAAAAAAAAAAAATTATTTTTAACTGTCCGCAACATTCGGGAACATTTTTCCGCGGCTCGTTACGCTGTCTCCGCTCTGTGATGACGTCACTAATGTGAAAAACGCGCTAAAAGGAATGGCCGAATTTAGCTTTTACACACCTCTGAATCCTCCTGGTATCCTATTTTTATTATTTGCCAACGATCATCATTTTTTATTTCCCCTGCACCATTTTGGATTCGTTTTGCGGCCCATCGCAAAAAAACATTTATTTAAAATGGCCCCTTCAGATAAATACGATTAAATGTAATAACCCCATCATAAAAATATGAATGACTGATTGAAAACGGCCCTTCTACAAAATTACCTTCTAAATCGGACCTTTCTCACAGATATAACTCCTTAAAATGTCTTTTACAAATGTTCTATTTTTTTTTTTTTTTTTTTTTCAGATCGAAATATTATTATTATTGCTTTTTTCATCTTATGTTTTCATTTCCACGAGCTGATTACCCTGAAACAGGGTGGCTACAGAAATTGAGAAAAAAAGTTCCCTGATTTTTCCCTGACTATCTTTATCAAATTTCCAGAACTAATTATATACATAACATACCTTAATCTTTCATGTAAATCACCATTGTGTATCATGCACGAACAGGTGAATGCTTCATATACGGAAATAAATAATAGAAAACCACAAAAATGCTTAATATTAATAAAATTGTAGCTCAGTTTCATAAATCCAAACATAAAATTTAGTTGAACACTAAAAGACAATATGTAGCAGAAATTTTCCTCGTTTTATAAAGATAGTATTCAATTTTAAGCATAAGGATGACTGATCAAAATAAATTGGCCACCTAGTCAACTTATTTTATTTCAATCAATGTATCGTTTGAAATTATAAAAAATATGTAAAAAGTCTTAAAAATGAGCACTATCTATAAAAAAAAAAAAATCGTCTTGCGGGGGAGCTTAGCAGGCATCACTCAAATGTCCCATCACTAAAAAACACAACGGTGCAGTAGAAGACTAAATCATCTTTAACCATTCATTTTACCCATGACTTTATTCAGGAAGCAATTCACATGCGAAATTGATTCACATGCCGATATGATTCGCATATCCGGTTTCTTGTATGATCCGCATCTTAGAACGAGTCCGAATACATGCGCTTTTTCGGATTCGTATAGTGAAGTGCCTACATCACTTGAGTCTCTGATTCCCATTTCTATGTTCTCGTATGATCTGTATTCTGGTTTCAAATTCGTAAAATATCTGTATCTGTGCATCAGTTGAGTATCTTGTGATCCAGAATGGAGCCGCGCATCAGATTGACAATTAAAAATGATCTAGTTCACGAGGCAAAAACTTAAGTTCCCTGATTTTTAAATATTTTTGCAAAATTCCCTGATATTTCCATGATCTGTCGACACCCTGTGAAAGTGCCCCTACTGCAATGCTTTGTTTTTGATGACTCAAGTGAGAACTCCATCGACAGAACTACGTGCGTATTTCGCTTAGGAATTGAGGGAAGAGGGAAGAAAATATAGTTGAAAAATACAAAATTGTTTTAAGTCATCTAAGAATTTAATTTCCTCAAATATCGTAGTTACGTTTGATAAATACGTAGTTACGAATTATTAACAATTATTATTCGAGAGTTCGTCGCCAGTTGTTTAGTTATTCCTCTTCTCTGTTTTAATTGTTTTGCACACTTGCAAGCTTTTTCGCTTTTTTTTTTTTTTTTCCCTGAACGATTTACTCTATTTAACCGGCTTTCTTATTACGCATTATTCATAATTATTACAGATGTTTACTAACCATAAATAACTACAAATGATATAAAAAGTGTCTTAGCAAAACTACGTTTTGCGATTCTGAAATTAAGTCTGACTTCCAGAAATTGATCTGAAAATTGAGCGATTTGAGACATTTTGTGAATGCAGCACTTGAAATGTATTATGTTTTCCGAAAATTAAGCATAGGTGTAGCTGGGGTTATTTGCGCCCGGTGCAGTCCTTTCGTTTTCTGTCACATTCTACTAAAGTTCAGGCTTTCCGTACGCTAGAATGGGTACTCAATGTATTTTTCCCGTATCTTCAAGACGGATTATGGAGAAAAGTGTCCCCATTGTATGTTTGGCGGGTTTTTATGGTTTCACGGGTTATCCTTTGTTGGTGAATCCCGACTGGTTATTAAAAGCCTATAAATTTTTCGACCCTGCACTGTTTCCCCCCTTTTACAAAGCGTGCATGTGCAAATTGGCCTTTAAAAAACTCCACTCATATCGTGCAGCGTACGGCAATCGCGCCCGAGTCTGCACTCGGTGTCAGTATTCTCCGGTCGCTTATCTTTGTTTTTATCTTGCCGCCTTCGCAGACCGCCAACCCCCCCCTCTTATTACGCCACTCTTTTGCTTATAAAAAAGGTGGAGTAATTTCAGAATTAGGTAATTCAGACTATTGATAAGATTTGGTATTATAAATTTACAAATCATATACGTCTTCTGAAATTTTGAAAGCTTTCAACATTTTACTAAAAAGAAAAAAAAATTAAAGCAAAGGTAAAGTAATAAAGACACATAAAACATTACTTAATACGGCGGATTAATTAGTTAAAATTTTTTTATTTGGGAATACCTTATTCCCCCGTACACGATATATATTTCGGTTACACACATAACCATCTTCAGTCGTTTCTGGAGCTCTCACTAATGGCGGCTTCTTTTTATATCTTCGTCGTTCTTCTTCTTGAAAGTTCGATGCATGACGTCGTCCCATGGACCATCGACCATTCGACGTCATGCATCGAACTTTCAAGAAGAAGAACGACGAAGATATAAAAAGAATCCGCCATTAGTGAGAGCTCCAGAAACGACTGAAGATGGTTATGTGTGTAACCGAAATATATATCGTGTACGGGGGAATAAGGTATTCCCAAATAAAAAAATTTTAACTAAAGGTAAAGTAATTCTGGAAAAGTAAGCCTTCAGAAAACAAATAATTGTCATAGTCTAACAGTTAGGTTATTCTTTAGAATAAACTATTATGAATTTAAGCTTATTTTGCTCTCAAAAACTAAAAAAAACAAACATTTTTTTTATAAATAATTCCGGAAGTTGTTTTCCTTATGAAATTTTTAAAATACTTTCTGTAACAGAATGTTATTTATTTTAATCAGCCAGTTACAAAACTTGCTGCTTAAAATAAAATTTGTAATTCATACGATTTTAATATACTTTTTTTTTATATTACGAAATTGAAGTTTAAGAAAGAAGATTTATTGCTTTTAAGGGAACAGTTTACACTAAAGGTCAAAGAATCAATTTTCTTTCTGCTTGCTAAATTAAAAAAATTTTGACACCTTATTTTTAATCATATGCCAATAATATCACGAGATACTGCAACTTTTTTTCATACACTCAGCGCAATTTCATTGGCAAACAACCTCTTTAGATGGCTTTTTCTCCATGTTCATATTTTCTTTAATTACATGTTTTAAGCATGCTATGGCTTTTTTTTTTTTTCTTTTTCTTTTTTTTTTTCTACATGTTCTTTATTACTGCTCTTATCTAATAAATCTGTGCATGGAATTAGCCTTCAGTTTTTTTTTCTTTTGTATTTTACAGAAATCGTATGAAGATATGTTACATTTTATTGTTTTACACTGTATCGTATATTAGTAGAAAAACTATATTAGATGCTGTGATGGAGATCACATATCTAATTTAATAACCTTTTAATTTGGCCTTCTTTAATGTAATCTATCCAAAATCAAGAATTCTAAATCACTTCTGTTTTCATTTTTCTGCCATTTCGGCTTTTAAATCTGTATTTTCGCTTTTCCCGTATGCATTATTCTTACTTGTTTATTCGTCTCTTCAGACCGGTGTGCTAAAAATAGATTATATTTGTGTCCATTTGCAAAATCAACGGCTTTTTCTTTCCCCTCCTTTAGCATAGCGTTGGCGTAAGTTATTTTTGTTGCCCTGCCTTGTCTTCAAAATTATTTGCTCGCGATTACGTCATTTTTAATTTTATTGGATTAACTGTTAGGGTTGCTCTGGAATTGGCGTTATTGATTTCAGCCAAGTGTTTGTTCTCGCCAATGTGTAATTCTGTGTTGGCGTAATTTTTAAGTGATTCCATCTTAATTGCACTGTCCATATAGGACGACATTTTATTTTCGCTGAGCCACCACCGCCCATTATAATAATGTTTCAATAGTATATGTTTAATAAAATAGTTTCAAGTATTTAACGTCTCTTTTTTATGTTGCAACTAAGTGTATATCGTACCTGGTTTATTCATGTCACAACGCAACTTAATAATTTAAAACAGCCAAACTAATTAACTTCTTTACAGATGCAATATCAGATGTATCTGAAAATCCATGCACAGCCTTGTGTAATATATATTTAAAATTTTTTATTATTTTTTTTAATTGGACAAAATTGTTTATTTTTTTAAGTAGTAATTCTTTTTTAAATCAGTTTTTAAACTTTTTAAATAATTTTACTTAAATGTGCAGTTTAAGGAGGTTTATTTTTTCAAAATGTACTATTAGTTGAACATTGAAATGCATCCAGTTCATCATTTGTACTATACTTTTAAAAAATGCTGAAATGGTAAACTATTTCCTTAAAGGGACTTAATTAGCATGCCACAAAAAAAAATTTAAAATCATTTAAAATAATAATTTTTAATGATATATTTTAAGAATAAAAGAATAGTGCTTTTTTAAAAACTTATATTCACATTTCATGAATGAGCAAGCATCAAACTAGAAGAGTGTGTGTAAGAGGAAGAACAAATACATTTCAGTAACTTGATTTTAAATGGTGCTGTACATCCAACAGTTGGATGCAATACAAAATTTGTATATGACTCTGAAAAAAAGGGGGGGGGGGGAAATTAACTAACTATATGCACTGTAAGTCAAAACACACATTACAACCCTACAAGTTTTGTGGATAAGCCCTAGTCCTTTTTGGATTATTTCGAACCAGTTTTCTGTAATATGCTATCTAACTATACTTTATCACGGAACTCAAGTACCCTTTTTGAAAACAGGCTGTCCTTTTTTAGTCTTTTCCCTGCGGCCTTTTTTTTTTTTATTTTTCTCTAGAGTCAACACTATTTAACAGCAGTGGTTAAAAATTGTTGGTTTTATGTATGAATTATCCTCTAAAATTACACGCAAAATTTTGCAGACTGATAATGAAACTCTGAAAGTTTATCGCAGACAGCTACAAAACTTTCTGCCACTGGGTTTTAAATTAAGGTTACTTGCGCTCCTATCTGTCTGCTGATTGCCGTGAAATTCTGCAATCGCAGTTTAAAAAAAAAAAAAACCTTTGCCGCCTTTGCGGTAAAAAGAAAAAGTTTGACGTCAATGTACTAAGAAGAGGATGGGAGAGAAAATCTGTTGTGGAATGCTATTAAGCGTTTATATTGCAGAGTTGAATTATGTTACACCAGACATAGCAGCATCACTACAAAACAAAACTGAAAGTATGTGGTCGCCCGAAAGCAGAAAGTGGATAAAAGTGCAATGTACGTCGCAGAACAATCACAGTCTTTGCAGAACATTTCATCTCTTAAAAGAAAGAAGATATAAAATGATATGTTCTGCAGAGTAATTAAAGCAATGTGCCCTTTATGCCATGCCTTCTTTGTTCTTCACTTTTTGCACAACTTTTATACCTATTTTGCATTTTATCGTGGTCTGCCCAGTGGCAGAAAGTTTTGTAGCTGTCTGCAACAAACTTTCAGAGATTCATAATCAGTCTACAAAATTTTGCGTGTAATTTTAGTGGATAATTCATACATAAAACAAACAATTTCTAACCACTGCTGTTAAATAGGGTTGACTCTAGAGGAAAAAAAAAAGACCGCCTGGAAAAGATTAAAAAAGGACAGCCTGTTTTCAAAAAGGGTACTTGAGTTCCATGAGAAAGTATAGATAGATAGCATATTACAGAAAACTGGTTCGAAATAATCTGAAAAGGACTAGGGCTTATATACAAAACTTGTAGGGTTGTAATGTGTGTTTTGACTTACAGTGCATAGTTAGTTCCTTTTTCAGAGTCATATACAGATTTTGTATTGCATCCAACTGTTGGATGTACAGCACCATTTAAAATCAAGTTACTGAAATGTATTTGTTCTTCCTCTTACACACACTCTTCTAATTTGATGCTTGCTCATTCATGAAATGTGAATATAGGTTTTTAAAAAAGCACTATTCTTTTATTCTTAAAATATATCAATAAAAGTTATTATTATAAATAAGATATGTAAGAAATAATGTTAAAAATATTTTAAATAATTGTAATTTTTTTGTAGCATCATTTCAGCATTTTTTTAAACTATAGTACAAATGATGAACTGGATGCCTTTCAATGTTCAACTAATAGTACATTTTGAAAAAATAAATCTCTTTAAACTGCACATTTAAGTAAAATTATTTAAAAAGTTAAAAAAAACTGATTTAAAAATAAATCTGCTACTTAAAAAATAACAAATTTTGTCCAATTAAAAAAAATAATAATAAAAGATTTTCAAATATATATACAGTCGACTCTCTGAAATCCGCACATCTATAATCCGCAACTCTCTATAATCCGCGATAATTTTTAGATGTAAACAGTGAAATTTGCAGTTAACAGTTAAGTAACACTAGGAAATTACGGGTGAGTTGAGTTGTAGAATTAAAAAAAAATTTATGCCATTTTTCATATTTTTTGCATGTATCTAATTAAAATTGTTCTTTTAACCCATCTAACAAAGTCTGAGTAGTAAAATGAAAGCATGATTAGCTGACAGAAAAGATTCTGAGAGAGAATCTCGCACACTCAGTTAACAAAACGAGTATTATTTTGATTTTCATTTTTTATTGAAAGAAAGAGAAATTTTCAAAAAATTTCTCTTGAAGAAGGCTTATCTTTAGGCTATAAATATTTAGAATTCATCCAAAATTATTCATTGGCATCACCACAAGAAATAATGACAATAAACTGACTCCAGAAAAAAATATTTAAACACAAATCAAAAGCCCTAAAACAAACAACAATTGATTCCATGTTTGCAAAATAAAAAAAATAGTAATATAAAATTAAAGTATAAAAGTTTAAGCCTTCTTCAAGAAAAATTTCCGTCTGCAAAAGTTTTGCAAAATAAAATTAATTTTGTTTCATATATTTTAATAAATTCATGCATAATTAAACTAAGTGTGACAGTATAATTAATTTCAGCCAATAAAAATGTTCTGTTGCTTCATAACTATAGTAAGAAAAAATGTAAACAAAACAATGATCTGTAATCCGCAAAATTCTATAATCCGCAAACCCCTTGGTCCCAAGGTGTGCGGATTTCAGAGAGTCTACTGTATTACACAAGGCTGTGCATGGATTTTCAGATACATCGAATATTGCATCTAGTATAGTTTTTCTACTAATATATGATACAGTGTAAAACAAATGTAACATATCTTCATATGATTTCTGAAAAATACAAAAGATAAAAAAAAACTGAAGGCTAATTCCATGCACAGATTTATCAGATAAGAACTTTAATAAAGAACATGTACAAAAGAAAAAAAAATAATAATAAAAATAAATCTTTATCTCAAATACTAAAAAAAAAAAAAAAAAAAAAAAGCCTTAGCATGCTTAAAACATGTAATTAAAGAAAATATGAACATGGAGAAAAAGACATCTAAAGAGGTTGTTTGCCAATGAAATTGCGCTGAGTGTATGAAAAAAAGTTGCAGTATCTCGTGATATTACTGGCATATGATTAAAAATAAGGTGTCAAAATTTTAATAATTTAGCAAGCAGAAAGAAAATTGATTCTTTGACCTTTGGTGTAAACTGTTCCCTTAAAAGCAATAAATCTTCTTTTTTAAACTTCAATTTCATAATGTAAACAAAAAAGTATATTAAAATCATATGGATTACAAATTTTATTTTAAGCAGCTAGTTTTGTAACTGGCTGATTAAAATAAATAACATTCTGTTATAGAAAGTATTTAAACAATTCCATAAGGAAAAAAACTTCCGGAATTATTTATAAAAGAATTGTTTTTTTTTTTTTTTAGTTTTTCAGAGCAAAATAAGCTTAAATTGATAATAGTTTATTCTAAGAATAACCTAACTGTTAGACTATGACAATTATTTGTTTTCTGAAGACTTACTTTTCCAGAATTACTTTACCTTTGCTTTAATTTTTTTTTCTTAATTTAGTAAAATGTTGAAAATTTTCAAAATTTCAGAAGATGTATATGATTTGTAAATTTAGAATACTAAATCTTATCAATTGTCTGAATTACCTAATTCTGAAATTACTCCACTTTTTTTTATAAGCAAAAGACTGGCATAATAAGAGGGGAGGAGGGAGGGGTGGCGGTCCGCGAAGGCGGCAAGATAAAAACAAACCGGAGAATCCGGAAATCCAGCGTTAAGGCGAGCGCAGACTCGCGTGCGATTGCTGTACGCTGCAGGATCTGAGGGGAGATTTTTAAAGGTCAATTTGCATGTGCACGCTTTGTAAAAGGGGGGGAAACAGTGCAGGGTCGAAAAATTTATAGGCTTTTAATGACCAGTCAGGATTCGCCAACAAAGGATAACCCGTGAAACCACGCCAAACATCCAATGGGGACACTTTTCTCCGTCTTGAAGATACGGAAAAATACATTGAGTACCCATTCTAACGTATGGAAAGCACTGAAGTCTGCTCTGGCCTTTAGTAGAATGTTGCAGAAAACGAAAGGACTACACCTATGCTTAATTTTGGCAAAACATAATACATTTCAAGTGCTGTATTCGCAAAATGTCTCAAATCGCTCAATTTTCAGATCAATTTATGGAAGTCCCACTTAATTTCAGAATCGCAAAACGTAGTTTTGCTAAGACACTTTTTATATCATTCGTAGTTATTTTATGGTTAGTAAATATCTGTAATAATTATGAATAATGCGTAAGTAATAAGAAAACCGGTTAAATAGAGTAAATCGTTCAGGGGGAAAAAAAAAAGCGAAAAAGCTTGCAAGTATGCAAAACAATTAAAACAGAGAATAGGAATAACTAAACAACTGGCGACGAACTCTTGAATAACAATTTTTAATAATTCGTAACTACGTATTTATCAAATGTAACTACTGATATTTGAGGAAATTAAATTCTTAGATGACTTAAAACAATTTTGTATTTTTCAACTGTATATTTTCTTCCCTCAATTCCTAAGCGAAATACGCACGTAGTTCTGTTGATCGAGTTCTCACTTGAGTCAGCAAAAAACAAAACATTGCAGTAGGGGCACTTTCAGGGTAATCAGCTCGTGCAAATGAAAACATAAGATGAAAAATGCAATCATAATAATATTTCGATCTGAAAAAAATAGAACATTTGTAAAAGACATTTTAATGAGTAATATCTGTGAGAAAGGTCCGATTTAGAAGGTAATTTTGTAGAAGGGTCGTTTTCAATCAGCCATTCATATTTTTATGATGGATTATTATATTTAATCATATTTATCTGAAGGGGCCATTTTATATAAATGCATTTTTGCAACAGGCCGCAAAACAAATCCAAAATGATGCAGGGGAAATAAAAAATGATGATCGTTGGCAAATAATAAAAATGGGAAACCAGGAGGATTCAGAGGTGTGTAAAAGCTAGATTCGGCCGTTCCTTTTCACGCGCTTTTCACGTTAGTGACGTCATCGCTGTTCCCGCAAGTGCTGACAATCCAGGTTAAATTTGGAAATGACAACACCTGGGAAACAAAATTGGTGTTGAGAAGTGGATGACCATGAGTGAAGAGTGTTATGGAAACAAGGATAGCAACTGATTTGAGAGACATCTAGTTTTATTTATAGCAGCCTGGCACAGAAATATATCACAGTCAGCAATTTCATAATTACTTGTAGAACAGGATTCATTGCTTAAAAAAACTATTAAATATCACAGCTATGCTTTATCACAGTTAGGCACAGGAATATATCACAGTCTGAAGAAACTCAGAAGTACTGGCAAAAAATGGTTTAATGAATTTAAACTTCACAAGCCATTTAGATTTCAATTTCAAAAGCTGCTTTACCTTGAAGAGAACAAGTCCACCGGGAAAACTTCCGATCATTAAGATATGTAAAAATTACGATGAAACATGAAGTTCTATATGACGGCACTTCAAACAGAAATTCTAACTTCTATTCCACTTAAAAAAACAGGTTAAAAATAGCGGCATTAAATGTTGATTAAAAACGTACTATCATTTTAAAGATTAAATAGAAGCAGGTTTAGCTGGCTAAAAATAACATGTCTGGAACTTAAAGAGCATTACCGCTCGCCAAAACGTCTGTCAACTGTTAATACAGCCTGACTGTCTAATTGCTTAACGGCGACGATCTGCCATGATCGGCCTAACTGCCTCGACTGCTGTCGACCTGCTATCGGTCTGCTTAACTGCTTAACCGCTACGATTACGGCGAAAGCTCCTCCTTTTATTTGTCACTGCCGACTGCGCATCTCATTTCTGAGTTGTTCTCCGGCTGCGCGGTTGAACGGCGTTTACCGGGCTTCGGGAGCGCATCGGTGATTGGATGAACAGCTTGAAACAGTTTTCTCTGGGCGATACTCACTTCGCCAACCAACCATTACGCCCGTCGAAGATGGCGGCTGTTAACGAACTGGAGATCAGAGCCATGCGTCTTAAACGATTGTTGACGTAAGCCACGGTTAAAGCGAGGTTTAAATTTAACAAAAAGTTATTCCTTTAAGTTTGTTTAGCATTTGAATTAAACTGCTTGGCTTTGGGAATTTATTTAATTAACTTTAAGTTGTTGAAACTTTATCTTAACCTTTTATTGTGGCACTTAAAGTTGGAGAGTTTCACAATTCAGGTAAGTCAGAAATTAAATACACATAAGAGTTGGGATATTTATTGTTCACAAATAACCATTGGGAACAATCGCAGAGCGGAGACAGCGTAACGAGTCGCGGCAAAAGGTTCCCGAAAGTAGCGGACAATTAAATTTTTTATTTTATTTATTTTTTTTTAATGGCAGACAGTTAAAAACTTTTTTTTTTTTTTAATATGCCGACAAAAACTGTCCGCAAGCAGATTTCTGTGTCCGCGACATTGTCGCCGTGTCGCGGTGTTTCTGCTACGGGGGTGGTCTGTTAGACTTGGACAAAATGCCTGCAGAATATTTGCAACTGTTTGAAGATATGTTGCAGAACACTGGATATAATTCTACTCCTGGGTGTGGTTATTTGCTGCCTCTATCCGCACCCCACCCATTCCTTTCAAACTACTGTATGGATGCACTCTTGCAAAAGGAAAATCGTAACAAAAATGAAACTAGTAAATAACACATTTAGTATATAACAATAGGGATCCTAATTTTATTTAAAAATCTTTTAAATATATAGTAATTTAAAAGTGTGGTGGGATTTGTATTTTAAACAATCAAATTTTTTCACTTAATGAAATCTACACTATTACAAAAATTATGTAAGGCCGCCATTATGCTTTATTTCAACAACAAAAAAAAGAGAAAAAAAAAATTAAATTTTGTAATCGTAAAATAACGGCAATCTGGTGATTTTTGATTTTGATTTAAGAGGTTTTTGCTACGGCCAGCTGGCTGGCATTACCTCCGCTTATCTACAAAACTTAAACAATGGGACCCACCCGTACGACTTTGAAACAGACTTTCTAAAAAACACCAACCAAAGGGAACCCTCGATTCCAACACCGGGAAAGGATCAGCCACACAAACACCGCAATGACCCTTTCATTGGCGAGTGCCATGGTGAGAGTATACCAAGGAGAAGGAGAGGAACACTACACAAACGAGCAACAAAAACTAGAATCTACCGCTCCTGAAGAACAAACCGAAAAGCCTTGAATCACCAGACAGTTTCTCCCAGAACACAGACCACACAAACAGGCTATCCAAGTGCATACGGGAAAACAGCGGCGCACGTTCTGCAGCAAAGCCCCGATAATAGAATATATAATGCTGTTCCGTGCCAATTTCCGAGAAGCAAATATAGCATAGGGATGAGCATTCAGGACATCATCCCTGTGAGAGCCAGGAAGCGAATAAATTTTATTACCCAGATAATTTCCATCCGCAGCATACTTGTTCTCCTGCCACATTTTTTGTTTAAGAATTCTTTTTACATCCACGGTCGCGACTCCCCTATGAGTAGTCATGCCAAAAGGTCCCAACGAAGCTGCCTAGTCTGCAGCTTCATTTTCGGGGTACCAGCATGTCCCAGGACCCAAATCAATTTGAGGGATCCACTGACCTTACTGGAAAGGATGTTCGCCAGAGCCAGGATAACCGAGGCCGACCTGGGGTTTAAGGACTGGAGAGCTTTCAGAATCGACAAACTATCCGAGATGATTATACAAGGGTCCCCACGATGGAGCCGGATCTCCAGAGACGCCGCCTGAGCCTCGGCCATGAAGACAGAGTTTATATGATGAACTAAGTAGGCTAGAGCGATATTGCGGGCTAGGTCTACCACTGCAATCGCCGTTTTCGCATCATCTTTAGACGCGTCGGTGGCAATTAGTTGCCAAGACAGGAAGTTGGTATTCACGAAATCCCTGAAACTGTTTTTGACATCCCGGAGCAGGAGCCCTCTGTCATGGAAAGGGAGACCTTCGATGATTATTTACTTTAACCACCACTGCACACTGTAACTTTAACCACCATTGCCTCAACCCCTGGGGGGAGGAGGCAGCAAGGAGATAGAAGATGGTACACTCCGGTCAACCGCAATGAGGAGGCCACCTCCACGCCCAAGCCTATAGTGACAGTAGATTACCTTTTGGGGAATGAAAAAAAGGAGAGTTCGCATCAAGGAAAGTCTCTTGAAACACAAAGATCCAAGAGTCAGCAAAAGAGGCCCACTTCAGCCAATGTCGCTTAGGGCACAAACCCCTGGCATTCCACTGGGTTATTAAGAAGGGGGAGTTGCAGTCCATATCCGGCGGAACAAGATAGGGGAAACCTGAAAGGGGAAGAGAAAGAGAGAGGAAAAAAAAAAAAAAAAAAAAAAAAAAAAAC
The DNA here is from genome assembly GCA_038373885.1 of Cheiracanthium punctorium. Taxonomy (NCBI): domain Eukaryota; kingdom Metazoa; phylum Arthropoda; class Arachnida; order Araneae; family Cheiracanthiidae; genus Cheiracanthium; species Cheiracanthium punctorium. The sequence continues at coordinate 226,195 of JAWZYV010011898.1, read as the reverse complement.
GGAAAAAAGGACCTACTTTAGCTCTTGCTAAGTGGGACTACTTGTCCCCGCTGGTTTACCCGAGCCGCCGTCTTCAAACTTTCAGCGTCCCACTAAAGGGGAGGAGAAGCGAGACGAGCTACTCATAGCCAGCCTTTTTTGTAGGGTTTGAGGAAGAAGCTGGAGTTTCAGATAGAACTGGAAAGTCCATAGGCAGTTCTGGGGTATTTTTATTATCCAATGTGGCGAGAGTCTCCTTACTGGGCATAGTCTTCGCCACTAGAGAGGTTATACCCTGTACCATCTCTTTCATCGTTGCAAGCATAAGATTTGCTTGTTGTTGTAAACATAGGAGTAACAATTCGTGGAATTTTTGGAAAAAGTTCTCTAGCGTGGATTCCAGTTCTTTTTTAGCAATAAACTGTGCAGATTCCTGGCAGGAAGACAGGGTTGCCGAAGCATAGCTTCCCTCCCCTTCCACCGGTTTCGACTTGTATTTTCGGCGCGCTTCCGCAATTGTTAAGTGAGAGTTAGCTTTAAGTTATAGGATGGCCATCTCTTCCCTACGGGCTTTGCATACCGGATCTGTTGCTTCATGGTTATCGCAGCAGTTGGGGCATGTTGTTTTCTCAGACGTGCAAGTATATCTGGAATGGCCCTCTCCGCATTTGCTACATGTTATCGTAGCCCCACATTTGGAAGAGGGATCTGGTTTTGCCGACAAATTTTTCGTAATCACGCAAATTTTCGGACCCGAAAATGACCGAAAACATTCCGTTTTAGATTCAGATTTTATCGTATTCAGCATCACTGCAACTTTTCTCTCTGTATATATACTAGTCTGCAACTAGAGGAGGGGAAACTGGACACTTGCCCGAGGTATAGTGCCGTTACGTCAAAACGGAAATGGAAAGAAGGGAGTGCCAAAACAAAGGTTTATCCCGGGCGACTTAATCTCTAGTTGCAGCACTATATGCATAACATTTGGAAATAATCTGTAATAAGAACGTCAGTTTAGCCAAGACGTGTCCGAGGAAAAAATAAATTGCAAGTGCGCAACATAATAAAAAAAAAGGGGGGGGCAGTAATGATAGTATTTCCTATTGTGGGCAGTGACAAAGGATTTTCTAACAGGCAAGAAGTTTTAATAATTATTCTTGTGTAATATTCGTAGTTACATAATTATAAAACAACTCCCGACCCTTCAGGGATCAGAAAGAATTTGACCCTCTTGCACAAATTTTTAATTTCCCTATCGATGAATTCAAAATAGTTTCAATGGCTCTCCCCACCGCGCATTTTCGCACTGTCCATTAGGGTGGAGTGAAAATGGAAAAAAAAAAAAATTTTTTTATTTTATTTTAATATTTCCTGACTCAACAAATGGTACTGTTTGGCATAAAAAAATCACTTTTTAAAATTTTATTTTTAATGTTTACAATAACTTTATTTTCTGACTCAAAAACAGTTCTAATTACTAACAAGAAACAGTACGGCAATGTTTTATTGTTGTTAAATAACAAAAAGAAAGAAAGAAGAAAAAAAAAATCACTAACTTGCAACCGAGCATTATAAGTTTTGGGGTATATTTTGAATACATAGCTATTAAATATTTACATATTACTTCATTTTTAAGGACAATATTTAGAAAGCACACTAATACAGAAAAAGAAATGATACCAAATTTACCTTTCGAGTATTATGGACTAATAAAACACTTTACTTTAATGAGTCTTCAATTTTGGAGTCCACATGCCGGGCAAAATAATGAACTTTGGTAGTTCCTTTCGTGATTTGATTCCACAACGAATGTATCCGTCTCTGGCTTTTGCTCCACATTTTACCAATGATGCTTGCATTAGTAGTCTTACATGCCTTTCTACTGCTTGAGAATGGCAAGGGAGCATCTCTATTTCAAATTCTGAAGCATTTCTGATCATACTTGCTACGTCTTCGTCACTGAGGTTCATAGTAGATGGTGGTTCCAAAGGATTGTCCCAATGAATCATCTGAAAATACTCCTATGCTTCGAAATTTATATTTAGAAGATCAAAATGGCCTATTTTCCCCTTCCAGTAAGTTTTTCTTGCTTTCCATATTCTTCTTAGGCCAAGTTTTCGAATATGTGATCATTCATCAAACAGCATTGCCAACAGAATATTTTCAGAATGAGCAAAATAAGAGTTCCTCTGAATAACTTCATGAATGAATGACTTAAAATCTTCTGGGAAGAATGAACTTCTTTTCATCATTCCGTGCTCCATGAGTAGCTCCTGGGATTTTCTTTATTTCAAACCAGGATGGCACGTAAACTTTCATCACATAGTCTACTAGGAGTTTAAAGCATTCTGTCGGTTCGGCAGTCGACACGGACAGGCGCAGTATTCTGTTCGCTGTAGTGAGCCAGCTTGAATGAGACATCATTCCTGGACTTCTGTTTTCCAAATCTGGATGGCACTGTCCCAAGCATACTGCCCTAGAAATATCGAAGAGGAACTTTTGGTCTGTACTGAGGTTTTTTTTTATCAATTTCAGGCACAGCAACAGGAATAGAAACAAATTTCGTCACAGGAAACGTTTCATACGTTTCCAGAGATTTTTCTATTGTTCCAGAAAACTGGTGTGGCCCCCGATGTCTTTCCGTCAATCTTATGGGTTCATTAGTATTCAATAAGCTTAAAAACTAGTGCAATTTATGGCCAACAAAGATTTCAAGCCATCTAACTACGTCATTTTTCTTCCCAATATTGACTTTCGGTGCATCTCACCCTACGGCAACAAGATCCGAAAATGTAATCTCTTTCTGTGTAACAAAGTTGATAATGCTGCAAGTAATATCAGTACTAGAGCCTGAATGCGGAGTCTCATGTCCTATGTGAACAGAACCAGGTTCTGACAACATAACAATATGCTCTTCCACAGATACAGTCGTATATAAAGAGCTTCCCTTCTTACATAATAGTTGTGTCCTTTCTTCCCTCGAAGTATATGATGTACAAAGACTGTGTTACTTGTATAGAATTAAGTTGTGATCATATCTTTCATTATAATTTTTAATAAGGGGAATTACTTCTTGGTGACTTACCACAGGCGAGAAAGCTTTCTTCCAAATTATTTCAATGTCCAAAGAAATAATTTCGATGATCTCTTTTACTAAAGGATCCTCTGCTTCCACAGTATATAATTTTTTGTGATTAAGAAATGCTTCATTAAATAAGAATACATTGGTGGTAACACTGTCTCTTTCAATTGTACTGGAATTCCGAAAACACCACAAAGCGTTTCACTTCTATTTGTGGTCATATTTAAATTCAAAACTCCATATTATTTTGTCAAATATAAATCAAAATTGATAAAACGTATTGCTTCAACCTTACAAAGTAAAAACAAGTGGTTGAAACAAAGACAATCGCAAAAACGAATCATTTCACACAATAAAAGTGGCGTGCCTTATTAGGTTATGATATAATAGTTAGATTAGAACACGTGCTGCCATCTAGCAGATTTTAGTGTATAATTTGCTTTTTTTATGTACAAAAAGCACTTTCTGGATCTGATATCTAGCAGTAACGTTTCAATAAACCCATTTATTAATGAGAAAGTAAATCATTAATATTATTTTACAAATTAATGAATTATTTAGTAAAATATTAAATTTAAAAAAATATTTTTTACATAAAAATCTTTAAAAACTTGAAAAAAAAGCCAATATAAACATTTACTTCAGATGTGGAACCTCAAGATGTCAACATTTTAAGCTGAAATTTGGAGACAATTGGTTTCAGCTAGTTTGGCACCATATAATGACTCTGGCAATGTGAATTTCGAAAAAAAGTTTTTTCCATCCACCCTAATGTCCATTGGGCTTTCGCTGAGCGTGTAGTACAGTAAAAATGAACATCCCAGGGGCGTGTGCCCGTGCAGTCGACGAAAGACTTGCATTCTCGCAATCGTCGACGATTTCATTGTTTTGGCGCGGCCGCAAAATAGACACAAATTTTGTATTGACAGTTCCCACCCCTATCTCCGCCTAAAATTGTCCTATAGCAGAGCTCTCATCAATTTGGCCCCAATGCTGACAGGAAATTCGATATTTTCAAGTAGTATTTACCAGACTTTCCCGCCGTGCGAAATATTCGGGTACATTTCCTAACTGCTGCACACCCTGTCATTGAATCAATTTTTTCTTATTCTTTTTAGTACATCTACGGGGAGGAGTGAGGGGGGGGGGGGGTGTTACCCACACTTCCAGAATTGCCCTTGACTTGAACTTTCCGAGCAGCCAGCCTTAAGTTTGGATGAATATGTTTTGAAAATCTGAAAAAATAAACAATAACCAAGTGGCGTTTATTAATTACTTACAGCATTTATAAAAGACCGCAAAGCCCCATTTACAGTAGAAAATAATTTATTGTTATGACTACTCTTCTGAATGACAGATTATTTCTCTAACGAGATATTTTACGACCTGAAGCTACAGCGAACGGTTTTAAACCCTCTCCTCAGGTCGGGAGGGAGAAGAGCGGACACTGAACAGATGTCACCCCTCCCCCTCCTTACACACCATTGATAAGAGAATAAACAACTTAACTTCTTTTCTCACAGGAAATCACTTGTGAAATCAAAATACGAATTAATGATGTTAAGAAATGATACATAAAATCTCAATGAACTTAATGCAAAAAAATTCCAAACAATAATTTGAATTAAATGCAAAAGCATAGTTGAATCGTAGCATTTTGATTGAAAAAAACAAAAACAAAGAGGGCGGAATTTTATCGAGAAAAAGGGCAAGGAGGGTGGCATTTTACCGGAAAAAGGGCACCAGGGCAGGCTGCCCCCCTGAAACTCTCTAGAGTGATTCCTGCTTTAAAGATGCAAGGTTTGTCTAGGTGATGAGAAAGGGGGATGGAAATCAACTGTGTAAAAATCCAAACTATAATTTTTTTATTAGTGGATCGATTTGCTTGAAATTTTGAGGGTCATTTTTAAATGCAAAGATTGATTCAGAGTCCAAATTTTAAAAAGACATCTTAATTTGTTCAAAAGTTAGAAATTTTTTTTCTTTCTTTATAGTTTTCTTTCTGAGCTAGATGGAGCGGGAAAGGGGGAGGAATATGGGGTTGAGGTTCTTATCTCCTTTAAGGCTATTTCAATATTGCCACTTAAGGCTGGCGTTACATTGTGCGTGCACAGGATCCGTTTCCATAGCAAGTCAATGTATTTTTCAGCATCCGATTTCCATATTGCGAGAACAAGTCTTCCACAGCTCATCCTTTGAGCTACACCGACTCGAAAACTGCAGAATGACAAATGATAACCAATTATCCTTTGTTGGGTTGCATGTGGTTATAATATTTTTCAGAATCGTCGCCAAAAGTTTCTGCCAAATTTTGCAAAAGAGTAGGATGGAGACGAATGTAACCGAGATATTAAGCCAAATATAGTAACCCCACTTCCTGGTGTCTTTACGACCTGCATGTGCCAATAGACCATTAAAATACTCCCTTCATGCCCTTCAGGGTATGGAAACGGATTCCTGTGGACGCACAATGTAGTACGTCAGCCTTTATATAGATGACCAGCTGATTGCTAAATTCAACAGAAGAATACCTAAGATGGCTGCATGATTATCCTGAAAAAAATTTTAGATATTGTTGTCCATTTTCAAAATATTTAATAAATAACAGGAATTTGTAGTGTAATATATATTGAATAACTGGAATAGATATTTATACCATTAAATGGTTATTTTGAACAGAAGTGTTATTAATATTTTCATGTATTAACTATAATATTTTAATTATTTGTACTATTGAATTAATTCTTACAAAGACAAGTGAATGATGAAAAATTGATGAAGGTGGTGGATATAGGTGTAATTATTTAAAATCTGAAAAAAATTAATAAAAATGAAAATTTAGGTTTAGAACAACTTAACTTTATTAAGTGTTTCTTAATTTAGTTAACCTTTTATTGATGATTGTCTTAACAAGGCGATCAAATAAATCTTTTATTAAAATCTGCTTCTTATGCAAAATGTTTACTTAATGAAGCATATTCTTGTCTGTTGGGTATTTTGGGGTGATTATTTTCCTTATAAAAAGAAAAAAACCCTCAAAAAACTTTAAAGAAATATTCTTATTAACTTAACTATTTGTAATTTATTTTAATAAGTTAATTAACAAATAACTATTTGTAATTTATTTTAATAAGTTAATTAACAAAGTTACTTCAAAAGTAATAAACTTAATTTAAAAGCAATAGGACGGACAGGATTAAAATCATTGAAAGCAGTTAAAAACACATTAAAATTTGTCGGTAGCACTTTCAGTGGCAGCCACCACCTTCTTCAGCTCTGGTCTCAATTCAAAATGACCGGCTCTCTTCCTCAGTAAGGCGTTCCACCCAGGATCTATCTGCGCATGCGTCATGTCATTTATGGCGCCATCTGTCGTTATAATCTGTAAAGCCTCCATGTTTAGGGCATAATAATTATTTTTGTAATTGGCGAGTTTTTGGCTATTGTCGATTTCTATGGGGCGTTCTTGGGCTATTTTTGAGAGAGCAGTTGTGGTTTTATTGAATTTAATGTCATTGTGGTGTTCCTTTTTTCGGTCTTTGATTTTCCATTTTGTCATACCAATATAGCAGCCTGGTTTATTAGAACTATTGTCTGTAAAGTTTATTTTATAAATACCGGCGGTTTCATCAGGAGTAATAGTATCTTTATCACTTCGAATGCGTTTGAAGATATTTTGATTAGGTTTTATGGGTATTTTAATATTTTTCTTGGCAGCTTCATTTGTAATTTTTAGAGTGGCTCCCCTGCAGTAGGAATGGCATTGGTAAATTTTGGTTTCAGGTTTTGATAGTTGTTAATTTGTTCCAGCTTTCTGATTCTCTTTTTGAAAAGGTTTTTGACGATGGATTTTGTGTAACCTGCGTTTTTTACATTGTGTTTTAATAAATTGGAGTTCTTCATTGAGGAGTTTTGGAATGCAGCTAGTGGAGAGGGTCATATTCGATAATCTATCCAACCACATAAACACATGGTTTCGCTACGTCGACGATATCTTTGCAATAGTTAACAAAAATGAAAACGAAAATATCCTCAGAGAAATCAATTCAATAGACAAAAACATTCAATTCACCATGGAAATAGAAGAAAATGCCACCATAAATTACCTAGATGTCAAAATCACTAGAAATAAGAAGAATAATATCAATACTACCGTTTTCAGAAAAGTCACTAATAATAATAATGTAATAGTACATTTTAATTCAAAAACTCCCTACAAATTCAAAATAGCCACCATACGCTCATATGTCAATCGCGCAATTACAGTATGCTCAGACAAAAAACTCCTCAGTGAAGAACTCCAATTTATTAAAACACAATGTAAAAATGCAGGTTACCCAAAATTCATCGTCAAAAACTTTTTCAAAAAGATAATCAAAAAGCTGGAACAAATTAGCAACTATCAAAACCCGAAACCAAAATTTACCAACACTATTCCCTACTGCCGGAGAGCCGCTCTAAAAATTACAAATGAAGCTGCCAAGAAAAATATTAAAATACCCATAAAACCTAATCAAAATATCTTCAAACGCATTCGAAGTGATAAAGATACTATTACTCTTGATGAAACCGCCGGTATTTATAAAATAAACTTTACAGACAATAGTTTTAATAAACCAGGCTGCTATATTGGTATGACAAAATGGAAAATCAATGACCGAAAAAAGGAACACCACAATGACATTAAATTCAATAAAACCACAACTGCCCTCTCAAAAATAGTCCAAGAACGCCCTTTAGAAATCAACTTTAACAATAGCCAAAAACTCTCCAATTACAAAAATAATTATTATGCCCTAAACATGGAAGCTTTACAGATTATAATGACAGATGGCGCTATAAATGACATGACGCATGCGCAGATCGATCCTGGGTGGAACGCCTTACTGAGGAAGAGAGCCAGGTATTTTGAATTGAGACCAGAGCTGAAGAAGGTGGTGGCTGCCACCGAAAGTGCTACCGATGTATTTTAATGTGTTTTTAACTGCTTTCAATGAGTAATTAACTTTTTTTACATTACTTAGCTTTATCAACGCTGTCTAATGTTTAATAAAGACTAGTAATTTATTAAAAAATATTACTAATTTATTAAGCAATAAAGCATTGTTTTACTCAATTTGTTAATGTATTTTTTTTGGTAGGGGGGGGGGGGGGAGGGGGGGACGAATTATAAGTGCTTGTAATCGTGTACTGCCCTTTTTAAGAATTGAAATGCTCATTTAAAATAATGATACCCTTTTTTTAAACCTTTGCATCCTGCCCTTTTTCCTACTAAGAATGAGCTCTGAATGGTGGGAAAGTGTGGATGGCGCTGTTCACATGTACTGTGTACCTTGCTTATTCACCTTGAAATTGTGAATTCTCTACCTACGGACTCTTTTCTCCTAGCGCTCCGACGGTTTATTGTATGGCGCAGACGGCCTAAAGCAATTTATAGCGAGAATGGGACTCATTTTCAGGGGCATCTAATGAACTTCCCAAATTGAACTGTAATACAGCAAAAAAATAAGTAATTCATAGAATATTTTGGAAATTTATTCCTCCCACAGCAGCCTGGTGGGAGAGGTTGGTTCGAAAGGTAAAAGAATTGTTGAAACACACATTAGGTAAATCAGTATTATGTTATGAAGAACTTTATACTGTCATTTGTGATTGTGAAGCAATAATTGTAAACCCTTAACATGTTTCTGAAGATCTGCAGGAATTGGTTCCTCTGACAGCCGCTACCTTATTGAGAATCAGAATTCCAATGTTGAGGACATCGATGTATTAAATTTGTTGAGTCTTAATAAAAGAACAAAATTGTTAAAAGACCTTTGACAATGCTTCAGAAAGGAATATCTTAGTCAGCTGGTGCAAAAACATAATGAAAAACAATCTTGTGAGCCAATTGTTGGAGAAATAATATTGGTGGGAGTTTATAACAAAACACGCTTATTTTGGCTCTGAGCACGAATTATTGAGATGAGTCTGGGTCATGATGGAAAGATTCACACAATTAAGCTTACGACCCAGCATGGAATAGTTTTACGTCTAATATAAAGTATTTTCTCATTGGACATTCAATCCACGGATAGTGCAATTGCTGACAGTAAACTGAGTGTAGAGGAATCTAATTCCATCACTGCTTGTAGTCTTGAAGGTGGATCAGCACCTGATAAAATGGTAATTCAAAAATATGCCTCCCCTGGGAGACGTGCGAGAGCTCCAAAAAAGCTCGATATTTTACACAATGTTTGAGACTCAAGCTGAGTCACAAGGGGGGAGGATGTTGTGAACTGAAGTGAAATGATACTGGCGCTGCACATTGCTGTTAATGACGTCAGCCTGCATGCTGAATTTTTTTCTTAAGGGAGAATAGAATGAGCTCCGTCTTGAAGTAGAATGGTTGTACCTTTTGTGAATAATGTTTTTTTTATTAGAATGGATTTTGTCGATTTATTAAAGGTACCCAGCATCTAGCAGATGCAGACCGGACTTAATTGAACTCTTGTATGATGAAATTTTTTCCTGTTTTTTCCTGGACAACTAGTGTAATGGTGTGCTCCTCTGGGAGATGCAAGGACAAAAAAGAATTTACTATTAAAAATGAGAAAGTTTTCACAAAAAGCCCATCCCTCAGATGCTATAGAATTAACAGATTTTAAAATCCATTCGATCTTCTATCCCATACATTCAATTCATATCCCAATACATTCGAACTATGATCCATTCGATTTGAACTAATTTAAACAAAGTAACAATTGTAAAAACTTCTTTAAAGAACACACACACACATACACAAAAATCAATTTACAAGAATTTTACATTACCTCTTCATTATATAATTTGCTAAGTTCTTTCTTGATAGGATCAATCAACTGAATCTGGCCAGCAGAGAAACCAACTAAAAGTGACACTCCATCATTAGTAACAGTACACTGATTAAAATCATGGCATGTTGGATAAGTTCCTTTGTATACACGCTTATCTACAGGTTTCGTTAAATCAGCTGCCTGCAAAAGCAATTTATAAAATTTTTACATTGGAACATATCCAAGCAAAGATCAATGACAAGAAATCATATCGATGTCAACTTATAGTATTTAAATACGTATAAATGCTCAAAAACATTTAGTCTTGTTGGGGAGAAAATCATACAAAATTTTAATTTTGAGCATCATTCTTTCAAACCAATTCACAAGCTAATAAATTTTAAAAGCTGGGGTCGATTCAGAAATTTTTTTCAGGGTCTCATTTTTGTGAATTTCAAATTAAAACTCTTAATTAAATTTTTTTTTCTTGATAAATTAAAAACATTTGATTAAAAAATATTTGTTGTAAAATTAATTATTAACTTAAAATTAAAATTCTTGGTTAAAAAAATTTGTTGTAAAATTACTTATTTAACTTAAAATTAAAGTTCGTAGGCCTCCTGGGGATGTTGTATGTTTCTTTGCTCCACATACTTCATTATTATTTAACAATTAAGAAACAAAAACAACAACGCATCCTCTGTGCTATGCCCTGTCTCCATTCATGCGAGGCTAGCGCAATGGGGAAAGGCACAGTAAAAATTTTTATTTGAAATGAGGCGGTAGATGTTCTACTGGGTGGCTGGTGGGTCTTCATTTAATTACAATAATATATTTATTTCAGGTTTAATTCATAAAATATAGCTTATTTAAAATATAACAAAGTCCCTTATTTACATTAGAGAATACATCACAATCTGAACATTTTTTCCAAGTCCCCTTATTTGAGAAAAAAGGAAAAAAAATTCTTATCAGCTCTACGAACATCCGGTCTTAGCATCCGCTCCCCATCCGATCTCAACATCCGCTCCGACCACGCCCCCCCTTCCCCCGCTCAACACAGGGAAAGCAGTTATACAGCAGTTGTAGTTTGTTTGGAACAATTATTGGAGCTTCTCTCATAAGTAATCCATTCTGTAAGGATATTTCGTATAGTAAAGGCCAGTAAGGTAGACATGATGGTTCGACTTTATTTTTCTCAGGCCATCCTTGTAAAGCATAGACCATTAACATTTTGCATGTTGAATCTTGCTCTTGTTCTAATTTTAACTGAGAAAGTCTTTGTGGAGCTACAGGGACAGAGTCAGTAACCAAATTAACGAAAGCTTCAACTTTCTCTCTCTTGGGAATCTCTTCTTGGTGAGGTGCTCTTGATAATGCATCCGCTGCACATAAATTATTCCCTGGGGTGTGAAAAACGTCAAAAGAGTATCTCATTAATCTCATTTTGAATCTTTGAAGACGGGGAGTTAAATCATCCAGAGATTTTCTCATTAAGATGGGACAAGAGGTTTGCGACCTGTTTCTAGAAGAAATCTGGTGCCTATCAAGTAGTTACAAAACTTTTCACATGCCCATGTCAGCACAAGAGCTTCTTTCTCTATTTGGGCGTAACGCTTTTCAGTTGGTGTTAATGTGCGTGATGCATAAGCGATTACTTTAACTGTAGAGTCTTCCTGTTTTTGGTGCAATATTGCTCCTAGACCATAGGAAGAAGCATCAGCCGTTACGATAGACTGCTTGTTAGGGTCAAAAATTGCGAGTACTGGCTCGAAAGACAAAATCTCTAAGTTTCATCAGTGCATTTTTTTGAGGTATATCCCAAACAAATTCGTTCTTTGATGATAAGAGGGATATCAAAAGGTGCTAACGTCTCTGAATATTTCGGTATGAATCGTGCTAAATAATTAGCCATCCCAAGGAGTTGTTTCAGCTCAGTCTTATTTGTAGGACGTTTAAATTTTCTTATGGCTTTATCTTATCTTTGTCTGGATGTATTCTTCCCGATTCATCAATAACATGTCCAAGGAATTTTATTGACTTGACAAAAAAACAACATTTTTGTTTAGGGTTACCCCAGTTTCTTTGATACGATTCATTTACGAAGTCATCTTTAAACGTTCATCGTGTTCTTCTTGAGTGGATCCCCAAATAAGGATGTCATCCATATGGCATATGATACCTCGAAGACCTTCTAAAACCTGCGACATTCTATGCTGGAAATGCTCTGGAGCCGATAAAATTTTGAATGGCAAACGCAAAAAACGGAATCTTCCAAAGGGTGTTATGAAAGTACAGTACAGAACCTCTTATCCGGATAAATGATTCATCATGGAGCCGCCATCAATTGAGAGGAACGTAGACTATCATTTAACTTTTCGGTATGTGTTCGCGAATCCGATGACATTACTGAGGCATTTTATTAGTTAATAATTAATATATATATATTGTTCAAATATATTTAATTTTTTGAAGATAGGAAATTTAAAAAACGACTAACATTCGTAGATGATAGGAAATAAATGATTTGAGAGTTTGCCATGGTGCTGCCATCTATTAACAGAAGCTTATATTATCATTTAACTTTTCGGCAAAGGCGGATCCAGGGGGAGGGCGCAGGGGGCGCGCGCCCCCTCCGAGAAAAATATATTTACACTAGATAAATGGGGCTTTCATCAATATTAAGTGGGCTTTACACTAGATAAAATGAGTATTCAAGATTTGCGCCCCCTCCGAAAAAAGTTTCTGGATCCGCCCTTGCTTTTCGGTATGTGTTCCCGATTCCGCAAACATTACTGAGGGATTTATTAGTTAATCCCTCATTATATATATTGTTTAAATATATTTAATTTTCTGAAAATAGAAAATTTTAAAATACGAATAACATTCGTAAATGATTATGAAAATAATTGATTTTTATTATTTTGCACTTTGGAGTTATTGAAAAGTAGTATTTTTAATAAAATTATTTATAAGAAATTGAAAGTAAGAGCAAAAATTCTTTATTGAAATTAAGAACAAACTTGATTAAATATACAAAATTACAGGAATAGCTTCTACAAAATTAAAAGCAAATACATACTTGTTACTGCCGAATGTGTGTGTGAAATTTCATTCAATCTTTTTGAACATTTGATCCACCTTTAACTGTTTTAAATTTGTCTTCTGTTTCAAAAAAAGTTCCTGAATTTTGTATACGGCCATTATGTGTGTCTTGTTTATAAAACTTTGTTCCATCCCGCGAAGCAGTTCTTTGGTTAGTTCGATGCACCTTGCATTGGAAACATTTTGGTTTGCCAGTTCTGCATGTTCTTCTTCATCAGAATCGCCATTCTCGCTATCCTGTGGATTTAATACCATTTGTACAATCTCTGAATCAGTCATCTGATTAGTTACGGGGACATCCTCATCAATATTAAAGCATTCCAATATATCTTCATTTGATAAAGGCACACCATTTAAACTTGATTTCACATACTCCAGCAACTCTTGCTGTAAAATGTTTTCTTTTGATACTTTGAAACCATCAAAGCAAAGATCATCATCATCTTCATCATAAAAAAAAATTGATGCTGGCAGCAAATTATGCCATGCACGTGCGAGGGTTTCGCGTGAAACTTCCTCCCACACACGGGCAGCAAGCTAAATGGCATCTTTGATGTTAAAAGATTTATGAAAATCAAAGAAAGAATTTCCATCATTCGTTGAAAACAACATATTCTTAAAAAAAAATGAAATGTTTTATATTTGCATTTAAGGCTTCGAAGGATACCTTGATCTAAAGGTTGAATTAATGCTGTGCAATTAGGAGGCAGGTACTCTATAAGCATGTTTTCAGCATTTAACATTTTTAACGGTGAGTGGGCAGTACAATTGTCCAAAAACAACACTATTTTGCAATCGCAGGGTGTCTACCAGGTTTCATAAACTGAATTTCATGACTTTTTCATGATTTTCATGATCTTAATTAACTGTAAAAATTATTAATGCATATGTCATTGTAATGTAGAATTTCGTATTAATCATTATAGGGAATCATTATATTGAATCATTAAAGGGTGGCCATAATTAAACTGCAAGTGTTCAAGGGGTGCTGGAGAGAAAACTACCAGGAATATTTCAGAACTTAGTATCTACACGTTTCAGAACATGCGCAAGTCAAATATGCAATTAAAAAATCGCCATTTTCACCCGAGTGATGGCTCTATATCGAGTTTTAATGCTTATGGACGTCATATATGGAAATTTTAAGCCCATCGAACAGTGTAAAAACAAGAACACATTGAGTAATGGTCAATCATGACTCTGAACAAGAAGGAATGTGCATTGTTAGTGAAGATATTCTATCAGAATGGTAGCAATTATTCAGCTACTCTGAAAGAATACCGGCGTATGAAACTATAAAGAAGAGATCCAATGAGTGTCAATGAGAATAAATAATGGTCTAGTTGTTTTCCAAAGTGTCTTTATGAGTTGTTTAATTTGTGATCTTAATTTACATTAATTTTTGATTACATGTTACTGTAAAAATTTAATTACTGAAGCGAATCGTATAGGATTTTGATAAACTGTAAATGATGTCGTATATTGTTTATATGCCTCTTAGAATTTCACTATGCTCTGTCAATCGGTTTTGGAAGTTGTATATGCCACCGGTGAGCTTTGAAATACGGTACAGTGCCATCTATCAGGTGAAAATGACGATTTTTAATTTTTGCATATTTGACTAGTGCATGTTCTAAAACGTGTAGATACCAAATTTCACTGGAATATTCTTGGTAGTTAAAAGTTTTTATTTGGGAATACCTTATTCCCCCGTACATGATATATATTTCGGTTACACACATAACCATCTTCAGTCGTTTCTGGATCTCTCACTAATGGCGGCTTCTTTTTATATCTTCTTCGTTCTTCTTCTTGAAAGTTCGGTGAATGACGTCATCCCATGATTGGTCGATTGTATGAAGCGCATCGTTGATGCTGCCATCTGTCGTCATTATTTCTAAGCTCTCACGAATGTAGGCATATATACTATTTTTAAAGTTGGCTATTTTTTTAATATTTTTAAAATCAATGGTAATGGGCTCTTTCAAAGCAAGACGGGCCAGAGCGGTACTTTGTTTCTGGAGGTTAATGTCTTTAAAATGTTCGTTTTTTCGCTCTTTAATTTTCCTTTTTGTAACGCCGATGTAGCAATTTTCTTTATTAGTATCGTTTGACATAAAATTAATTTTATAGATCCCTGCGGTTTCGATGGGGTTGATTGGGTCTTTTTCCGATCTAATGCGCTGAAAGATTGTTTTATTAGGTTTAATTGGAATACGGATTAAATAATGTTTTATATGTTTTTATTATGTCTAGCCGATACCGGGCTTTTTAAGTATTTTATGTCTTGTGTTTCGACAAGCTTATACTCAACACTTTTGGTCTTCATCTATGTGCTTTCAAGTTTTTGTGCCACCATTCAAGCATTTATTCATCTCATGATGCCTATTACGGTTGAGCCTCCGAATGTGGAGCATATATACAGTAAGTTAAGATGTTTTTCCAAGAAAAAAGTTAGAGAATTTCAGCATATCAATTTTTTAAAAGACTGTGTACATTTTAAAATTACCCCTAAATTCATGAAAATTAAAAATAGTTTCCTTCTTAATGAATTCTTTTATGATATAAAGAATCTTGAGGTATGCATACTTAAAAAATACATTAGGAACAAATTTAAATATATAGCTAAATTAACGAAAGAAGAAAAATTTTACAACCACAAACTTCAAACCATGTGCTCTCCGGATGATTACCGTTTAAAAGTCAATAAAATAAACAATTTTTGCAAGAAAGAAAAAGAGATTTACCACAATAACCACTATAAAAAACTTAACTTTTGGATGAGAAATAATAAATGCTATAAACAAGGTCAAACTAAAAAAGAAGATCAATTCATTAATCTATCCTCCTTAACTCTTACTCAACAGCAAAAAGCCACTCTAAACCTAGGTCCCAAATTCATTCTTGATGACAAAATAGATATCAATGATACCGTTGCGAGCATTGAGGCCGCAATTATCTCATTACCCCCCTCAGATAAACAAGCTATCCGTATGCATGCCCAACAAGAAATGAATAAAAAACTTAAAACTACTGTTAAAGATCATGAAGAACGTAAATGCCTCAGCGACCTAAACAAAAATAACAAGATCGTTTGATTAAGCTCTGACAAGACAGGAAAGATTGTTATCCTAGATAAAAAAGATTACCATGAAAAAAATGGAACAAACCATCAATAGTCTAAACGTTTTACATCTTCCCAAAGACCCCACCACGAAAATCAATAATAAACTAAAAACTTTATTAAAAAATGGTACCTGGCCGGATCAGAAAGGTCCGAACTATAACAATACCGCTAATTTCGCCCCACGGATTTTCGCTAAATTTAAAGATCATAAAAATCCCCCCTCCCTTCGCCCAATTGTGAGCAAATGTGAAGGCCCCACCTACACTCTTGAAAAATATATGAAAGATATACTGCAAGAAATTATACCCCCCTCTAACAGCACTCTAACTTCCACCGACGATTTCATTAAAAACATCCGCGATTATAAACTTGATGAAGACGATATTATGGTAAGTTTCGATGTTGTAAATTTATACCCGTCAATAGATATTAAGGAAATGAACCAAATTATTAACAAACAAATTCAAAGTAGTTTTAAAGATATAGACATAATTAACACCCTAACTAGTGCAATAAATCTAATTTTCAATAATTCATATTTTCAATATAATAATCACTTCTACCAACAAATAAAAGGAGTCCCCATGGGCTCCCCCATATCCGGAATAATTGCCGACTGGAAAATGAGAATCCTCGAAGAACAGATTAAACAGACACACAATAATACCATCAAACTTTGGCTTCGCTATATCGACGATATCTTCGCTATCCTTACCACCCACAATAATGAAGAAAATAATTTGATCAATCAACTTAATGCCATAGACCCGAACATTAAATTTACCTACGAAAAAGAAATCAATAATAGCCTCAATTACTTAGATGTGAACATAACCAGAAACAATAATCTCATATAGACCACCATTTTTCGAAAACCTACTTGTAATACTAATAGAGTAAATTTTAAATCTAAAACCCCTTTCAACTATAAAATTGCTGCTATTCGTTCCTATATCGACCGCGCTTTCAAAGTGTGTTCTAACAACGACCTCCTTCAAAAAGAAATTGCTTTCATAAAGAAACAATGTCAAGACGCCCACTACCCTCCAGAAATTTTCGACAAAGTTTTCAAAGCTAGGCAACGTAAATTAAATGTTATAGACAACCGTCAAAAAGATAAACCACGTTTTACTACCGCTATCCCCTTTAGCCGAGGGATAGCCAATAAACTTTCTAATATCGCCAGTAAAAAGAACTTCCGTATTCCAATTAAACCTAATAAAACAATCTTTCAGCGCATTAGATCGGAAAAAGACCCAATCAACCCCATCGAAACCGCAGGGATCTATAAAATTAATTTTATGTCAAACGATACTAATAAAGAAAATTGCTACATCGGCATTACAAAAAGGAAAATTAAAGAGCGAAAAAACAAACATTTTAAAGACATTAACCTCCAGAAACAAAGTACCGCTCTGGCCCGTCTTGCTTTGAAAGAGCCCATTACCATTGATTTTAAAAATATTAAAAAAATAGCCAACTTTAAAAATAGTATATATGCCTACATTCGTGAGAGCTTAGAAATAATGACGACAGATGGCAGCATCAACGATGCGCTTCATACAATCGACCAATCATGGGATGGCATCATTCACCGAACTTTCAAGAAGAAGAACGAAGAAGATATAAAAAGTAGCCGCCATTAGTGAGAGATCCAGAAACGACTGAAGATGGTTATGTGTGTAACCGAAATATATATCATGTACGAGGGAATAAGGTATTCCCAAATAAAAACTTTTAACTAATTAATCCGCCGTATTAAATAATGTTTTTATTATCCTTGGTAGTTTTCTCTCCAGCACCCCTTGAACACTTGCAGTTTAATTATGGCCGCACCCTGTACATATAGTAATGCTACTCAGCTTGAACGCTTTGTTTATCTCCTGAGAAAGCTCAAATCTGGCATCGTGAAGGAATTGGGTTTTTCTCGAGTTACTCAAAAGGTGGCAGTCTGAATGCCCCCAAAAACAAACTACGACAAGTTCTGTTTCATTCATGATCGTCCCGCTTGTGGTTATGACAAAGACTTATAAATTTCCGGTGATGTCATAAGACCCTTTCAAGCGTTCATTTGATATCAAATGGCCTGCAATAGGGAGGGGGGGAAAAATTCATGACTGAAAGGTAAAATTCATGACTTTTTCATGACTTTAGTGACCATTTTCTGAAATCATGACTTTTTCGTGACTTTCATGATTTTCATGACCGGTAGACACCCTGAATCGGGAGGTAATCCAACGGAATTGCAATGCTTACGAGCTGTAGGAACAAACTCCGAAATAAACCACTTGATAAATATATCTTGAGTCATCCAGGAAGTTTTATACGCTGTATAATTTACTGGTAGGATTTTAACACCACTGAAAGCATGGGGTTTTCTACTCTTTCCTATTACTGTAAGTCTTATTTTGCAGGTTCCGCTGCATTGCTACATCCCAGCAATGTTATTCTTTGTTTGCAGTCTTTTATGGAGCTGCTAGCTGAGGTTTCTTTATGGGTGGCATATGTTGTTTTCGGCACATACTTATAAAACAGGGCTGTTTCATCAGCATTAAAGACCTGTTCCAAAGATAAATTTTCTTTTTTAATCATATCCATCATTTTTTCCACATATATCTCTGCACCTTCTGTATCAGCTGCTGCTCTTTCACCACTTACTTTTAAAAGTCTCAAGCCGTATCTTTTTTTGAAGCGACCGAACCTTCCATGGGTATAGTCACATGATTTTGTCAAGCCTATTTCATCGTGAAATATCTTGGCTTGCGTCATAATGACGCTTCTTGTTAGCGGATAATTTTCCAAACGTTTCTGCTTTATCCATTCAAATAACACTTCATCTATATTTTGGTTCTTCGTATAAAGTGTTTTTCTTTCACTCATTGCACTAGAATTTTCTGCCTTTGCATAAAAAGTCAAAAATTTTTTTTTCTGGTTTCGTATATCATAAATAGTTGAGGATCCCAACATTATACATACTGCATAACAGTTTAGTGGAACAACCTTCATCTAACTTTTTTCAAATTTCGACTTTAATTTCGATTGGTAAAACAACACGTTTTCTTTTACTAGCCGCTGATGAATCACCGTTTCATAATCGCTTCAACATTTTAAGATAGCAAAATCAGTAACCACCCAAGCGAACTTTCAAAGGAATGTGATGTGAATGAAGTGCATGAGTATGCATATAACTTGATCCCCACCCCAGGTGTAAAGTGCGCGATTGGTTTTTACAGGTCACATGATTATAGACCGCTCCGCGATTGACCTCTGACCCCACTTTCTTCCCTCGCTTTTGCTTTATTCTTGTTCTATAGTAACGAGGTGGCAGAAAGAGCTGAAGGAAAAAAAAAAAAAAAACCTAGTTTGACGATCATCGCGTTGCGTTTATTTTAAAAACTTGTTCGCAACACGTTCCGCGATGCAAACTGCTTCTTCTTCTTCTTCTTCTTTTTTTTTTTTAATGAATTCCGGTTAATCGGTTTTCCGGATAACTGGTTTCCGGATACGAGGTTACGTACTGTAGTAAGATAAGACGATTCTTCAAGTGGTATTTGCCAGAAACCAGAGCTGGCGTCTAATTTTGAAAACACCTTGGCTCCCGCCAAAAGAGATAAATTATATTCTGTAGTTGGTAACGGGTGACATTCCCTTCGTATACTTCTATTAAGTACCGTCAAATCTACACAAATCCTAACAATTCTATCTTTTTTCCTTACAACAACAGCTTGGGAACACCAGTCAGTTGGTTTTTCTACTGGTTGAATTACATTTAATTCCTGCATTCTTTTTATTTCTTCTCTTGTTTTCTCTAACAACGGTATAGGAATTCTTCGTGGAGAGGTGAGAGCATAAGGCTAGACATCATTGTTGAGTTCAATGTGGTAGTTACCTTTTAGTAAACCAAGGCCTTGCAACAGAGTACGGAATTCCTGGATAGGATCAAAACTACTAATGCTACGAATACAATGGCCTAGAATATTTGGACCTAACCCAAGCATTTTTATGGCTGGTTATCCTAATAAACATCGCTGAAGACCATCTATGATGTAAATTTCTTCCAAACAATTTTTGCCATTATATTCTATATTTTCAACTATCTTTCCCATAAGTTTCAGAGGTGATCTATCGGGACCAAAAATTAACTTATTTGTGCGTTCAACTTCAGATTTTTTCAACACTGTTTTTGCTACATGAGAAGGATTTACAGTGTGATCCGCACCACTATCAATCTTAAACCTGACTGATTTTCCTAATATTTTTATTGGTATAACCCAATCATCTACATCTTGTACATTTCCTACTAAGCCTATAAAACCCGTTTCAAAATTAACTTCGTTAATTCGCTTAGTGGAAGATAAACCTTCTCCCAGTGTCCTTTTTTCTTACATTTTCTGCAGAAAGAGTCCTTGGCTGGGCAATGCTTTTTATTGTGTGGCGATTTTCCTTTTGTGAACTAAAGCATTAACTGATGAATTGCTTACTAATACTGACTGTTGCCTTTTGATCGATTCCGATAAGCGAACTTTATCAATGACTGTTTGTAAAGTAAGCTAAGGATCAAGCTGTAGTTTCTCACTTAAAGCTTGGTCGCTAATACCAACAACTATACGATTCCTTAACAAATCATTGTGAAGTGCACCATAATTACGCTTATCCGCAAGTGCATACAATTCGGTAATAAATTCATTAACTGACTCCTCTTCTGTCTGTACTCGTCTATTAAATTGCACTCTTTCAAAAATAACATTTCTTTTAACGATAAAATACTCATTAAACTTTTGTAATATCACCTGTAAGTTTTTCTTCTCGTCTTCTGTTATGGGAAACGAGAGAAAAATATCTTCGGCCTTTTCTCCCATGAAGTAGATAAGAGCATCAACTTGTTCCTCTTCTGACTTCGTATTCAAACCTGAAGCAGTTCGGAATCGGAGAAATCTCTGTTTCCACTTGGGCCACTCCGTTGGAGTTGAAAACTGGAATAATTCCGGTGGTGTTACTCGATAAGCAGTCATTGCCGTTTTTTTTTTTTTTTTTTCTGAATTCAAACTTGAACTTTACGTAGAATTCAAACTTTTTAAATTACCGTTTTAACCGCTGCCACCATGTGTTGTTACCCGTATTTGATCAACAAAAAAATCTGGAATGAGTTAAATAAAGAGCACTAGAAACACTTTTAGATAGATTTTAGATGTTTGATGTAGAGTTTGTCATGAAGTAAAAACAACTTTCTGAATAAAATCTTAACGACATTTATTTAGTATGAATCAAGCATGTGAGCTCTACACGACACTAGCACAGAATTACAACATGCGGCCCCAAAGCCGCTGAAAGGAACACTGGCACACATGAGGGAGAAAGCTCTGGCAGTGAGCACGAGGCGAAGAAAAGAAACGAGCGATACATGTGTCACGCGTCCTTTAATATCTGGTGTTGTCCACCAGCATTGCCAGATTCACTGGCTCTGCAACCGAGAAAGCTCCTCACAGTATGCGCAAAGGGATGTGCAGAAGTTCCTCAGAAGTATGCAACCACCGACATTTCGGGTCGGCGCTAGGGAACTGTTGAGTAGTTGGCCTCTTGTGTAGTTGGGCAGAATTTCTTGGAGTAAACTGACCCTTTTGCTATTGGGAGAGAAGATATGGGTATTTTAAAATGGCTAAATCGCTCATTTACTTCCTCAACGTAGGAGCGTTGGTGTAGCCAGACTTTACCACCATTTTCTTCAAATTCGACACCTAATAGTGTACGAGTTCTCCCCAAGACTTTAATATCAAAATGGCCTTTCAGTTTATCCAAAGCACTGTTTATTACATTTTGATTTTTACCAAAAATAACGAAGTCATCTACATACAAAATTAAAATTAAATAATCTTTAAAAATATATGCACAATTCCCCCATTCGAATTTATTGAAGCCCATTTCTAGTAAAGTATTATGTACCTTGAAAAACCATTGCCGACCACTTTGCTTCAAGCCATAGATAGCTCGGTCTAAACGGCAGTATTTTTCATTTTGGTCCTGTACCTCAAAACCAGGAGGCTGCGACATATAAATTTCTTCATTTAAGGGGGCGTACAAATACGCGCCTTTCACGTCACACTGCAGGTGAGACCAACCACAAAAGGAGACAAGGAAAGTGAAAAAGAATCTTATTAAGCTGAAGTTAACCACAGGGCTAAAGGTCTCATCGTACGAGATGCCTTTTTCTTGTTTATATCCCTGGGCAACCAACCTCGCTTTGAATCTTACGACTTCAGTCGTAAGATTCAAATCGCTCGCTTTAGGGTCTCGTCTCGCTTTAGGGTAAAAACCCATCTACAACCTACAGGCGTGACATTATTTGGCAGGTCTTCTAAATGTCAATTTCCTCCCTCATGGCCTTAAGCCACTCTTCTTTGTACTCTGACTTGACTGCCTGTTTAAATGTTCTAGGGACAACTACACGATCTAGTCAGCTTGAGATGCTCATACTGGTGGAGGGTTCACCGTTATTCACTATTTGGGAAATTGCATTTTCTGTTATAACCCCTTCTTCTCTAGTCGAGCCTGAAAAATCAAAAAGTTCGGGTTTGTAAGAGATGTTATTTTTGGTGCAATACCTGGCGACATCATTCAGTGACCTTAGCCTTTGTCCCTTGCCCTCTTCAAAGTAATAAATGTCGGTGCGTGACCCATCCCTTCTGGGAACCGCCTTCCTTTCCCAATTTACAACTCTAGGGTCAGGCACAGAGTAGGGAACAACTACGTCATCAGAAACAGGATCCTCATCAGCCACACCCAGAGTAATGGGGTAACCTAACTCCTCACCATTACTACCTGTTTGATCGTGAGAATCAATCGAATCCGTTTCAGACGTGTTATCTGGGCCCAGCACCGCTCCACTTAGTGCATCTTTATACACCAAATCTTCCCGGAACGAGACATTTATTGTTTCAATAATTTTATTTGTGTCCGGAAACCATATCCTATAGCCCTTCGTCCTGAAGGCGTATCCTATCAGAAATCCTTTCCGCGCCCTAGCATCAAGTTTGTGTGCCCGTTGGCAACGGGGTATTCCGGCGTACGCAACACATCCGAAGGGCTTTAAATGTTTCACGGATGGTCTAGAACCAGCAAACAGTTCACATGGCGTCTTATTTAACTTTGTATGGCATACACGGTTCCATGTATATGTAAAGTAAAGCATGGCATCGGGCCAAAAGTATTCTGGGATACCTGACTTGTTCAAAATGTTTCTAGCACCACTAGCAACCGTTTGGTTATACCTTTCACAACTTCCATTCTGTTCCGGTGTGAACACATTGGTTAATTCATGTTTTATTTCCTTTTCTAAAAAGAATTTCTGTAGTTGCCTATTAACAATTTCGGATTCATTATCACTACGAAATGATTTAACTTTCTTGCCCAATTGGTTTTCGACCCTGGTAATGTATGTCTTAATGATGTTCTGGACCTCAGACTTTTCAGTCATAGGAAAAAGGGATACCTTTTTGGAGAAGTTATCAAGAATGCTTAAGAAATAGCGTTCTCCCATACGTCCCTTAATGGAATGTGGTCCCCACACATCGGCATAAATGAGTTCCAGAGGGCTTTTTGACCTTGTTTCATTTAAAGATTTAAAGGATACCCTTCTATACTTACTTATTTTACACGGCTCACAGAAAAGGTTTTCATCTTTTAAATTAGGTAAACCCGTGACACCTTCCTTCCTACTAGTGTGTATTATGGTGGAAGTACTTATGTGGCCAAATCTTCTGTGCCAGAGTTTAAGGTTTTCACTATCCTTTAAATTTGTTGAAAAAGAAACAGACTTATTGTTTTTGACTAATCTGGGAGAAACTTGATACATCCCTTCTTTTAGAATTGCTTTAAATATTAGGGTGTTACTCCCTTTAGCAAAAACTTTTACAGCTCCATCCATACCATGGAACTCAAAACCATGCATGTCTAAACGTGGACCAGAAATTAAATTTCTCCTTAATTTAGGGGAGTAGATTACATCATTTAGAGTATATTTTCGGGGACCGAACCATAATTTAATTGATCCTCTCCCCTCAATTGGGAAGTCTACGCCGTCTATAGCTAGAGAAAGCTTTTCGTTTTCTAATGGAACAAAGTCTAAAATCAAGTCTCTATTGTTACAGAAATGATGACTTGAGGCTGAGTCAAAGATCTATTCACTTCTTGAAGTAGTCTGGCTCAAATAGCTGGCAGAAACAAAAAAACTTGACTTACAGTTCGTTGACGCGTCACGTCGATGACCATAGGAAGGCTCCCTCTGGCTGCGAGGTCTGCAATTTTTGCCCTAAGGGTCTAGACAGGTCCCTTTGAGAAGTTGACTCAGGACTAGGGCTCCTAGACCGGGCTCTTGGACCAAGACTGGAAAATCTGGGTCTACTGGATCTTCTGCGGCCACCTCTTGGATTCCACGTTGAATCGAACTGGGACTCCTTTACAGGGCACGATCTCTCAGGACACGAGTTTCGATAATGTCCGGGTTTCTTGCAACCGAAGCACACAAGCTGCTTTCTTTTCTGTACTGAAGATGTGGCATTTGCCTGCACCAAGGTATCGCGCTCTCTTAATTGTAGGCGCACTTCTTCAGCATTCAGCGCATCAGTTATCTTTTTAAATGAGAAGTCCTGTTCAGGCCAACTTAAGATTGATTGCACTATTCTATCGAAATTATTAGGTAGATATCTTAATAGTTGAAAGTTTACGTAATTTTCGTTGAATGTAGGGTCAATAGCATGTAGTCTATTGTAGACTTTGGATAATCTTGTGGAGAACATTAATACACTTTCATTGGGGTTCATTCTCATTTCACACAGTTCACTAAAAATGGTCATATGGTTAGCTCTTGTATCTGGATAAAAATATTTATTTAAAGTCGACCAAGCCACGACAGGATCTTCAATACCGTCCAGGATTCGACGGCACTCCTCGTTTATATTGAGATAAATCAAAGATAACGCCACATTTTTATTCCTTTCAAATTCTTTAAGGCATTTTAAATATTCAGAATTGTCTGCAGCTTTTCCAGGCTCCTCTACAGGAGGAGTGGGAGCACCCTCAGTTCCATTTACGACGTTCCAAACGTTCCTTTCCATTAGAACGAACTTTATGTCCAGCTGCCATGTCTCAAAATTTTGAGTATTTAATTTAGGAATATTATAAGTAGCCATACTCAAGATTTTTTTTTTTTTTTTTCAAAAAGTTTTTCAAAAAAAACTTTATTCAAAGAACTCCTTTCAAATTTACATTTCAAAAAATTTTTCAAAAATTTACAAAAATTACTTTTACCGCCCCCCCTACTAAAATTTCCTTATACTTCAAAATTACTAGGGCTTAATTTTTAGCTTTACGACCGCATCGGTCAAAAAAAATTTTAGTTATTAGGCTCCAAGCAAAGAGGAAAAAGGCCCATAACCTTTTGTTGAAAAAAAAGCGTTCTGAGATACCCATTAGGGTTTAAGTAAAAAATTTTCTATCACCATAATTTTAAATTTAATTTAGCAGAGTCGTAATAACTTGCAGTGGTAGCGTTTGCTGATCTTTCCCGGATACCTATGATTCTAATTTGTAATGCTGAAAAAAATTACTTTAAAGACTTCAAATAACCAGACTTTAAATTTATAACAAGCATTAATTTTATTTAACAATTAACAAAAAAAAAAAAAATAACAAATATAAAATGACTAGGTAAGTAAACTGATGTAACTTAAGAAATCATTTATCTTAGTAGTTCTTCATTCAAAAACAAAAGGAGATCATGGCAGCAGCACAATCTGCAAATTAAGTTGAATAGGAGGTTGACACTGATTTATAGGATGCCGGGGTATATTGATAAAAACATGCAATTTCTTTGAATCCACATCCTTATAATTGATAACTTTATAACTGCTTGAAATACTGTATAATATCATGCTAAAATAAACTTTCCTCAAAGATCAAAAGCTGCTAAAAATAAAAGTAATGCCCTTCCTGGGCAGAGGTAGCCTTCTTGGCTCACAGTATTAAACTTGCATAGTGTTACACTAAAACTTGAAACTGAAGCTGGCACGTAAGACCGCTACTTTTAAATGATTCTGCCGCGGACTGATACGGGGTAACGCCCTCTCCGATCGAGTGATGAAGCGGCGGTAAGCAGTAGCCAATCAGGTTGCTCTATGACGTCACTCCAGCATACACGTGCCTGCCGGCTTCGATCATGGCGCAACAACATGGCGGATTCGCCGATGTCCGAGTGTGCTGGAGGAATAATTGTTTATCTCAAAGTGCTTACGTGCTAAGTTTAAAATAAAGCAGTACTTGTGATTTTAAAGCATTTAAAAGGGGTTTGAAACTAAGGAAGGTGAAAAAGAATTAAGTTATAACTACACAGGTATTTGAATGATAATTACTATTTAAATTAAGTTGAACAAAGTTGAAGTTAAGTTGAACACTTAGCATTTGAAATTTCTGGGCCAACAGGAACGCACCGACTAGACGATCGTGGAGGCCGCCACACTACTATCAGTAGAAAAGTAAAGGTGAGAAAACCTTAGGGTTTTCTCATAGGAATTTTCTTGAAAGCTGCAAGGTGGCTTCTGGAAGAGTCGCCCACATTTTTAATTTTCTCTTCTCCGATCACAAGGAGGCGTATAGTATATTCTGTATGTAAATTAAGTCTCCGTAACGTAAGAAATGTATTTGCAATAGCCATTAACAAATAGCGCTATAATTGCAAGCCTCTGTATTGTCCCGATACGACTTCTTATGACTACTTTGTCTCCGTAACATAAGAAATGTATTTGCAATAGCCATTAACGAATAGCGCTATAATCGCAAGTCTCTGTATTGTCCCGATCCGACTCCTTATGACTACTTTCTGAGCATAGTCAGATAAAACTATCTGCGCATTTAATCCAAAACTATCTGCGCATTTAATCCAAAACTATCTGCAAACTCATAATAGTTCGTGATAGCTCAATACATAGTGTGTATATGAACACATGTATATGCATATGCGCACACATCTGTGCAATGCTCTTGGGCTATAGTGACTTAAAAAAGCTATTTCTTTTAGGTAACTATGCATAAAATAAAATAAAAACTTAAAATTACCGGAAAACTATCTGCAAGACCTTTGAATGTATCCGCGCCCGGTGTGCGCGCGTGCGTCTACATTATCTGACTAGGCTTTCTGAGAGGGCACACTTAAAGACTCTACCGGAACCCTCCAAAAGAATGCCTATACTTATGCAAATTGATCACTGATCGATTTTGTCTTGCAGCTCCATCTGATGCTCGTGGCGTACATGAGGGGCGGTTGGCGGTTCCAGTCCCACTTGTTGAATATATTTCAACATAAGATCCATGCATTTATACCTTTTAATGTAAAAATTTTGCCTTTTAACATTATGACTACATTTATGACACCCCCTTCCTAAAGAAAGTCTGTGTGTGCAGTTGTCTCTGGATTGAAAGACACTGTCTACCTGATCTCTCCCTATATACTAGAGAGCTTGATTTGTCAATGAGTGCGGCATATGAAACCATACCCACTCGGACTTATGGGCTGTGATGACTAATTTAATTTTCCTTTTGCTTATGACATCTCTGTATGCCAAACGATTAACATTTTTAAAAATTTGATCTGTGACTGCTTGAAGAAAATTAATATACTGATACATGGCAAGCTTTACGGTGTGCAGCATCACTCTCAGCAACTATTGTAACTACTATTTCAAAAGTTTGAGAAAGCCTGAATAATAGACGTACTGCTTGTTGCATTCTTCTCTTGAACTTTGTTTTTGGCAATTTTAATTTTAAAATCAAAGTTTTAATCTTCTGGATGTGTCCTGTTTTTTCGATACACCCTACTTTCCAGCAAATTTTTCAAAATGTCTATCATTCAGCATACTGAGATGTCACAAGCAAAATAAAAATGAAATTCGTCATCACATCTTGTAGTGTCCGAGTGCTTCATATGCAGCACTAATCAACAATTCATGCTGTCTAGCCTACTGAGAGAGTTCAGGTAGATAGTATCTTTCATTCCGGAGACAAATTCATACACAGACTTTCTATAAAGGGAGAGAGGATCATAGATGTAATCTTAATGTTAGAAGTCAAAATTTGTATGTTAAAAATTATAAATGCAAGGATCTTATGTTGAAATATATTCGACAAGTGGGGCTGGAAACACCAACCCCAAAATGTACAAAATTGTTAATCTTAAAATAACTTTTTGAAGAGTATGTTTGGAAAATAAATTTTAAAAAATAGAATTAAAAAAATTAAATAAAACTAACGGAATAAGAATTGTAGCCTACATGTGTGGTTGCAGTGTACCACGAACTCTTCCAAAATCTTTTGTATGAAGTGTCTCAAATCACCTTTAAAATCTTTTGTACGAACTGTCCCAAATCACCATTAACTTTTTTCTCCATGAACACTTAGCATGCAAAGTCTTGATAATCTCAAATCAATCCTTGTTGATCTTATCCAGGACTTAACTAGAGAACTGAAAAATCTCTCTACTCTACAGTACTAAAATCTCTCTACTCTACTACTTCTCGGGAGGGGGCAGTCGTTCCCACCTTTAATCCATCCCTGTCGCTTCAATCTAGCGCTTGGCACCATATACTGCATGTACAGACTGTGTGAACCTCCTCTTACAAACTCTGACCTTAAGAATTGGAATTCAAGACAGAGAGTTGTTCCATGTGCAGTGGTGCATTTCAATGAATGCTTAGCTTCCATAAATTAATTCTCATATCTAATCTCTTATTACAAAATTCTTTTGTTTCCTGTTTTTTGGCTAATTCATGAGCTTCATCAACAGGAGGGTAGCAGCCTCCCCAAAAATTTTAATCATTGCATTAGTAATTTTCTATTATGTTGATTCTGGAATCAATAGGAGGCGAAAAAAATTTCCGAGAAGCAAGAAGTAGACAAGCAAACACAGCAATGGTTGGGAGATGGCATTATAGAGGAAAGCTTTTCAGATTACAGTTCCCCTCTCGTCGTATGTAGAAAAAAAAAATGGGGATATGCACTTATGCGTAGATTACAGGAAATTAAATAAAAAGACCGTCAAAGATAAATATCCGTTACCAATTATTGAAGAGGTCTTGGATAATTTAAGAAGTGGCAAAGTGTTCACTACCCTCGACCTAAAGAATGCATTTTTCCATGTGGAAGTTGAGGAGAATAGTAGGAAATACACTTCGTTCCGTACCGACACAAACCAGTTTCACTTCCTTAAAGTTCCCTTTGGTCTAACCAACAGTCCTTCAACATTTCAAAGATATGTAAATACCGTATTTAGAGAGCTTTTAAAAGACGGTACCGTAATTATTTATCTAGATGATATCATCATACCAGCTGAAAATGAACATAAGGGATTTGACAAGTTAACACGTGTTTTAGAAACAGCGTCAAAATATGGTCTTGAACTAAATTTAAAGAAATGTCAATTTATGAAACGGGAAATTAACTTTTTGGGACATATAATTACTAATGGCACAATTAGACCTTCTCAGGAAAAAACTCGTGCAGTTCAACAATTCCCAGAACCTAGAAATGCTAAACAAGTGCAAAGTTTCCTTGGATTAACAGGATATTTTAGGAAATATATTCGATCCTATGCAACTATAGCAAGGCCTTTAAGCGACTTATTAAGAGCTTCAACACCCTTCAAATTTGAGCATGAGCACGAACAAAAAACAGCATTCCAAAAACTTAAGGACTTTTTGTGCAATGAGCCTGTCCTACATCTCTTCAAGCAAGGTGCTAAACTAGAGCTTCACACAGACGCTTCTAGGGTTTGGTGCTATTTTAATGCAACAAAGCGATGATGGGTTTTTCTAACCGATTCATTACATGAGTAAGAAAACCTCTGTGCAAGAAGAAAAATACTGTAGCTATGAACTCGAAGTTTTAGCTATAATAGAAGCCCTCAAGAAATTTAGAAATTACTTAATTGGAAATAAATTTAAAATTTACACCGATTGCGATGCTTTCACGAAAACCTTAGACAAAAAAGACTTAACACCGAAAATAGCCAGATGGACACTCTTTTTGCAAGAATTCGAATACGAAGTGGTACACCGTCCCGGTAAACAGATGAAGCATGTAGATGCCCTTAGTAGACATCCTGTGACACTTTTAACAACTGATGGACTAATGCATAAGATTATTACTGCTCAAGAAAGTGAAGAATATATCAACACAATGAAGCACCTCTTACAACAAGGAGAAAATGTTGCATATATCTTAAAGAATGATGTGCTTTACAAAATAGTTAATGACTAAGAAGTACTTGTCGTTCCTGAAATGTTACAAATCGAAGTTGTTACGAAGTCTCATTCACTAGGTCATTTCTCTGTAGCGAAAACTGAAGAATTGGTAAAACGAGATTATTACTTTCCCAATATGAAGAAATATGTTGAAAATGTTGTAAATAGTTGTATTGAGTGCATACTAGTAAATAAGAAGAGAGGAAAAGGTGAAGGTTTCCTTAATCCCATTCCTAAGGACGACATACCATTATCAACTTACCACATTGATTTTATCGGTCCGATGCCAACAACGAATAAAAATTATAATCACATATTTTCTGTAATCGATCGTTTTACTAAATTTTCATGGCTTTATCCAGTAAAATCAACTTCCTCTAATGATGATATACAAAAACTAAAACAACAGCAAGCAATTTTTGGAAATCCAGTCAGAATCATATCTGATTGAGGCCCTGCTTTTACCTCCAAAGAATTTGAGGATTACTGTGATACAGAAGGTATAGAACACTTAGCCATAACATCCGAAGTTCCCAGAGGAAATGGACAAGTAGAGAGACTACATGGCACAATCCTACCCGTTTTGTCTAAATTAGCCATAGATGAGCCAAATAAATGGTACAAGTACGTTGATGCACTTCAGAGAACCATAAACTCAACCACATCAAGAAGCACTAAAAGAACACTGTTTGAGCTTCTAGCAGGTGTTCAAATGAGACGAAAGGAAGATAAGAGAATTTTAGAAATCCTAGAAGAAGAAAGAATAAATTCGATGATAGACCACATAAACACTATTTGCGAAGAAGCAAAAGGAAAGATCCTCAAAATCCAAGAAGAGAACCGCAAATGCTACAACAAGAAAAGAAAGAAAGCCCATGTTTACAAGAAGGATGACTTAGTGGCTATTCGACGCACACAGTTCGGAACTGGCATGAAACTATGAGCAAAGTTTCTAGGACCCTATAAAGTTGTTCGAGTCAAATCCAACGACAGATACGATGTGGAGAAAGTCGGTGACCACGAAGGTCCTAACAAAACATGTACTTCAGTGGACAATATGAAGCTATGGTCCAGCAACTAAATGACTTTTAATGATTCTCTAATAACTGTATTATTATTATTTCTTTTTTTTTTTTTCTCTCTGTTTTGTATTTTTCAGATTTTTGTGCTGATTTTACGGTGAGGACACCTTCTGTCAAGATGCCCGAGCCTGTAGGATAGATTACCCAAGCACCGTCAGGAGGAGCTGGCCTGCCGGCCTACAACCTTGGAGAGCCGAGCGTAAAAAAGGTTTGGAGAGAGCGACCTGAGACGCGGCCCACGTCAGCTGCACGAAGGCAGAAGGGCACTTTTGTTTTCCATATTGCATTTAGAAACTGCAGGAAGGCAGTAATCTGTTAATTATCGGAATGAAGTCTGTTTTCCTTTAACCATTTTGTAAATAGATTACCTGTAAATAGTTTTTTTTTATTGATTAAACGCTAACCTAGAGTCTTAATTTGTGTCGATTGATTATTGGAGACCCTAGCGAGGGTACCACACATGTATGAAAAAAATATATTGAGAAGTCATTTGTAGACCCTATAGCATATAATATTTTAAATATTTCAAATTTCCCTCAGTGGAATTTGAAAGTCCCTGCCAGAGGCTCCCGAATTATTTTCACTATCTGCATATTGGAGACCCTAGCGAGGGTACCACACATGTATGAAAAAAATATATTGAGAAGTCCGCCCCGATGGCTTGTACAGCAAAAATTCCAAAAATATTGCATGTATGTGGGCAAAAATGCTCGTATGGGGGGTGACACCACTTATATCCGTCCCGGGTGTCACCCACTGTAGCTACGCTACTGACTGCTTCATTATGGATATTACTCCAGCCATCTTCAACTAATGTGCATTCCTTTCCTCGAAGTTCTGATTTCATCTGCTTTTCTAAATCTTCAGTAACTTCATCTAAGAGACTGCCAGATAATGCTTTTCTGGTAGGAGGTTTATAACCAGGGCGTAACAAATTTATGAGCTTGAGAAATTCGTTTTGTTCAATAACATTAAAAGGGATATTGCAACTGTAAAAAAACTTAGCAAGTTGTAGATCCAGCTGTTTTTTTATGTTGTGTGTGGTTTTCACTATGTAATCAGATATGTTATTTTGCTGTAAACAAACTCTTAACGCCTGCAACTCCAGATGTACACTCATTTACTTCAAATAATTCATGACTTTTCTGTAGACTTGAATCATCAGTTTCCATATGCACTCATTGTTCCTCATTTACTTTGTCTTGTTTTTCCTCTTGTTCTCCACTATTGCATTTTGCTGAATGTACTTTCATCCAATCCACTCTATTGGCCATGGTATGTCCACACTTTTTGCTCCTTCTTTCACACAAATAAGGTCATTCCATATAGCATTTTTAGGCCTACCACCTTTATCCATGATTTCAATTCTACACAGCACAGATTTAATTAAAAAGAAAACACTGTGAATAATACAATTATTTGACTAAGATTTAAATACTACTTTAAAATAGCTTAGCTGAGTTTTAAGAAAGACTAAAGTGTTCTGTACAACTCTAGCTAGTTTCAGAAAATTTTTCCAAACTGACAATATTATTATGCTGCAAACAAGCTCTCTTATCACTAAGTAAACTGATTACACACTTCTGACCACTGGCCACCCAGGTGCATACTTTAGAATACAAAGAAAAAACAGGTTTGCTATCTATTTGCCTTTCAAAAGACATTCCACAAAGGATTAACATTGTGTTGCTGCTTACAGCTATGAACTTGAACCAAGAAAAGGGAGGTTGTTTTATAAGTAGAGAAACTGTCACCAAAATAAACTGTCCATGCTTTGAATAATTAAATTGAAACTACTAACATAGTAAAATGAAGAGTATTATATAAAATTTTAAGTGTATTGATAATAGCAAATCACTATTTCATTTTCAAATTATTAATTTACTTACCCAGGAAATATTTATAAAATAGATATGGTTTATATGTAATATTTATGCAGAAAATTTCTTTATACACAGATTTAGAATTTTAAAAAATGTTTAAATAAGGGTTATTTATTCAGAATTATTCATTGAATAAAGGATAAGGAATAGTTTTACTAACACTTCTAATCATAAATCATTCATAAAGTAATTCATATAATTATTTATATTTACACATTTGGAAAAATCTTACTACTTAGGGTAGGAAAAAATAGATGTGTATAAGTACTTACAGAGCTACTTTTTACCTTTTCATTATTTAGTTCTAACATGACAAATAATATGAAGGGTGATATGTAGTTTTAATGTAATTACATTAATTGTAAAATATAATGCATTTAAAATTGTTATTCATGACCTTTAAAAAAGAAACAATAGGTTTTAGACTGTTTTCGTCAGTTTTTGACAATTTTCGACATAACCAGCTTTTGACGTCAAAAACCCAACCCTGATGGAAAAGGAAAACTAATGTACTACCTAGCTACTTCTATTAGAAATATTGTTACATTTATCACCTATAAAACTGCATAAATAACATAATGAATAGTTTATACATATAAAGAGATTAAACAACCCTTTCAGAAATTTTGATACACTAATGGTTGCACAAATTATAGCATATAATATTTTAAATATTTCAAATTTCACTCAGTGGAATTTGAAAGTGCCTGCCAGAGGCTCCTGAATTATTTTCACTATCTGCATAATATACCAACAATGTAATAGTTAATATAAATATAGAACATAGGCGTCATTAAAAAAAGTTTTGAGCGATTTATATAAAAAAAATAAGTAAAAAGTTAAGAACTGAATTTCATAATATATAATAAAAGGAAGAATGGGACAACAACCCCCCCCCCAAAAAAAAAATGATACTTCTTGCATTTAAGTTATTGTGTTCCACAATAAATGCAGTAACAGACATTCTGCAGTTGTCACCACATTTTCATCAACATCACTACTTTTGAAAAACTTGCTATCTGCTGATGATCCAGCAGATTTCACTAAAGAGCTATGCTTTTTCGATCTTATGCACGTTTTGATGGCGCTAAGTCATCTGTGAGCAATATTAATATCACAAGTGCAGGGATGTGATTGGCCAAGAAAAAAAATTAGCTGAAATTTTTTTGGTCTCCGGGGGGGGGGGGGGGGGAACAAAATTTTTGAAAATTTTAAAAGGTATGTATGTTAGCACAGTGATATCAAATAATCATGTTTTCATATTAATGAAGTCAGGGGTCTCCCAATATGGAATTAATGATAAAAATTATATATTAGGTATATAAGTACAGCATAGGACCAATTATCCGGAATTCCGAAATCCGGAAGTACCCAAAAGCCGGAATGGCCGCCAGTCTCTTTTTTTTTTCCCGATCATCATAATGAAATAGGAAAAAAAAAAAGGTCTTAAAAATTTAAAGCAATCCGAAGTTGACCGGCAAAACGGAGGGGGAGGGGGTACGCACGTACATACAGATCTATTTTTATTTAGGTATTTTTTAATTTATGTGTTTGAATCTGTTGGAAGAATAATAAAAATAAAAAATAATACAAGAGAATGATTAAAAAAAAAGAAAATCGAGTGTAGTTCTGTGCTTCCTACCTCTTGCGTTTCTGCTTATGCGATAACATAGTTGAATCATTGGAATGTCGAGCCGGAAAGTAGGTCATGACTCACTAGAATTAAATAATCCGTTATCAGCCTTTCTGCTCTTATTTGGGCTTTTTTTTTTCTTTTCTTTTTCGTGCTGCCGCTTTGGAATCTTTAAGATTTAAATAAACAGAGCCAGCTGACCAGGTTTTTTTTTTTTTTTTTTTTTTTCCCCTCTCCATCCTCTCTTACATACTAGCTCCGCAGCTGTAAAATATTTGTGTTTTTGTTATGTATCTGTCGTAATTTGAGAGCATAGGCAGCTTTTTTTCCTCCACCGTAGGAGTTGATCCTTTTATAATGAGCTATTACATATAAAATCAGTGAAAGTGAGGTACGTGGTGAAAAAATTCGGATTGATAGACTGATTAGTCCATTGAACGATGTCAGCAGCAGGGTTTTGCTACGGTGCAAGAAATAATGACAATAACTTTAATTAAAGAAAAGGCATTAAAAGAAAAAGCTAAATCATACGGCAAACAAAAATTACTGAGATATTTTGTAAAAAATAATGTTGCAAAATAAATATTGTGCGATTTATGAGATTGTTTGTTTCTTGTGTAAAAGGAGATCGAAAAAACGCTTTAAAGTGGGCGCAGAGGGTGAAAAGTCTGGTTTCCTCACTGAAAATCGGAAAAAAAATCCCCGGAATCACCGCGGTCCCGACGATTCCGGATTTGAGACTTTGTACTGTATTTTGTAAATCGGAAAAATTAAAAGGAAAAAGGACCCAAAATCCCGAAAACCTTCGGTCCTGACAATTCCGGAAAATCGGTCCTATACTGTATTGTAAGTCTGTTATTAACAAATACACAATACCAAAAGAATCTGGTGCTTTAATATCACTAATTAACGATACAATATGTGGTGTTTTAAAAAGTGACGAGCTCGGCAGCCAATTGGATTAATCCCATTGATGTTTCTAGTTGTGTGTTTTCCATTGGCTTACTTACTAACTTCAGTTTGGTGAGCCAACCGGTTTCCATTTATTTATAAACAGAGCGCAGAATTGTTAGAAAAAAAACGCTATTTCTTTACTTACCTTTTATTTCCATGACATTTTATCTCTAAATTTGCTAAAGTGAAAAAACGAAACTTTTGTAAAATCCTTTAAATGTTTTCTAAGTGAAAACGTAAGTTCGTTAGCATTTGAAAATGGCGGTGTAAACATCGTCATATCTTTAACGCCGTAATAAAAAGTTTACATTTCTCGCCGATAGATGGCGCTGTTCCTAATTTGCATAAAATAAGAACTCTTTTTTCCCCCTATGCAAATATCCATCGTAGTCCCGCACTAACTGGCAGGTATAAAAAGGGCATCACAAGTTAACCTTTCGGTCAGTCAGAGAGTGTTCTCGATCTGCTATGTTGTGTGTATAATCAACCGACGTGATTCAAGTAGAGCCGGATCAGGGATCCGTGCTGCGGTACCCAGATGGTTCAATATGATGTGATGTGTTTTGTGAATCAGAATAAGATCGCCGCTGGCGACTTATCTTCGAGAAAGCTTATTTTTATTTGTGCCATTAATCGGATGTTGCTTAAGTATTGTGTCTTCACCATGTGCACTGTGTAAACCTACCATAATCATCTTGTTTCAATAAACTACAGAAAAAAAGGTACCTAATTTGTCTTTCTTATTTAAACGCATATTCAAAACCAAAGATTTCTACTGTGCAACTCAACTTAAATGAGTTTCAACTCTGCCTAGAATCTACAAAAACTTATTTTACAGATAAAATCCAGTGACTATTCAATTTCAGCCAGACTTTTAATTTGTTTGTTGAATAGCTTAATTTATAATACAATATAATCAGTTAAGCAGTAATCCTTTTCAAGAATGACCAAGAATGACACTGTTTTTATCATACGAAAGTACTTTAATTAAAACCAGATTGAAGAAAATCTGATTGAAATTCGCCGAAGATCTGAAAAGATTAAAAATCACGGAAGTTTTGAAAATGTTAAATTTTGCGGAAGTCCGCTAATCAGCTATTTAAAATTAGCGGATTTCCGCTAATTCGCGGAAAAATCACATGCCTGCAAGTGTACACTAGGGTGGTCACAAGAATTCAACTTTCGAATTTTTGGGGCGGCACCTCCCAAAAAGTTGCCAATAGGCTCAAATATGAGATTGGTAAAGTTTCAGCTCATTTGCATATTATTAACCCGTGCCGCATTGAGGTTAATGTTTAGAAAAATCGTGTTTTTTCGCAAAAAAAAGCAGTCATCATAAAATTGAGCCTAGAAACATGATGTTGTTCTCGTTTCAGAAGAAAACTTCCCGCCTTGATGAGTCACACATCACTTTTATGTAAAAACTTACAGATTTAACCGTCCAAGTGGTTGTGATATTAAACCCCTTCCACTTTATTCCAGTTTTCACTGCAATGCATATAATAATAATCATTTGTAACACTGAGCTATCATAAAATATGTTTGATATTAAAGCTTGTATGTATGTATTTATGTATGATATGTATTATGTATGATATTAAAGCTTGTAAAGCTTCTTTCGAAGAGTCTGGAATAGTTTTTCTACATTCGGATACTACCTATAGTAAAAACTGCTTTTGTTCTTCATCCTCAGTTAAACAGGAATTGAATCCTAGAATAAATTTTACTGCCCTTTCATCTGAATCATTTAAAACCTTAAAAGCTTTCAGTTTTTTTTCTTTCAAATAATACTGATTTTTACACCATACATTGGGATCAGTGTTCAAAAATTCTATATTAAAATTAAGTCTCTTAAAAAAAGTTACTGTTTGAGATGAAATAAAAAAAATTAACTTCTTTGTTCAATAAATGATCCACTTTGTTGAAGCATTGTTTCTCTTACATCATCATCATCATTTTTTCCCCCCCAAATGCAATTAATTTTACAGCCATGCTTATTTTGACTTTATTTGCCCAAGTGTCATCAAAAAATGAAATGCAACTTGCTCCAAGTTAAGATACCAAAGATGGCTCATTTTACAGATCTTTGTTTGCAGCCTCTTTATCAAATTTTCA
Organism: Cheiracanthium punctorium; assembly: GCA_038373885.1. Classification (NCBI taxonomy): domain Eukaryota; kingdom Metazoa; phylum Arthropoda; class Arachnida; order Araneae; family Cheiracanthiidae; genus Cheiracanthium; species Cheiracanthium punctorium. The sequence goes on along the minus strand of JAWZYV010011898.1, from coordinate 188,156 downwards.
GTATTGCAATAATTTTAAGTCTCTATTGGGGCTAAAGTCTGGGTAGGAGTGTTGAACCATGCCTTTACATAAATATTTATTATAAATAAACAAATGACTGTAATACCTCCTTTTTCTAAATCTGTTAATACGACCTGGTGTCTGAAAAGAAGTATTTTGAGACAATAAATTGCCTTAGACATCTACCTGACATAATGAACAGCACCAGGTACTCTGAAAGAAATGTCTATTTGGGGAGACTCCTATAAAAATTAAACAATGTTGGGTTAATTCTTTATAGTTATCCCTAAGCTCTTGATTTCTTAAATGTTCTGCAAGAAAATTTGAAATTTTTTCCAAATTTTGCGTTCTTTATGTAATAGTTTCATCTTCAATAGCAGTTTTGTACTTTGTCTTGTACTTTGCCTGAATTATACCAACTGCCCCCCATTCTTCAACTGCTGTAAATATAGCTTATGCCTAAGAGTTATTCTAATACAGTAGACTCTCTGAAATCCGCACACCTTGGGACCAAGGGGTTTGCGGATTATAGAATTTTGCAGATTACAGATCATTGTTTTGTTTACATTTTTTCTTACTATAGTTATGAAGCAACAGAACATTTTTAATGGCTGAAATTAATTATACTGTCACACTTAGTTTAATTATTAAAGAATTTATTAAAATATATGAAAAAAAATTAATTTTATTTTACAAAACTTTTGCAGGCTGAAATTTTTCTTGAAGAAGGCTTAAACTTTCATACTTTAATTTTATATTACTATTTTTTTAATTTTGCAAACATGGAATCAATTGTTATTTGTTTTAGGGCTTTTGATTTGTGTTTAAATATTTTTTCCCGGAGTCTGTTTATTGTCATTATTTCTTGTGGTGATGCCAATGAATAATTTTGGATGAATTCTAAATATTTATAGCCTAAAGATAAGCATTCTTCAAGAGAAATTTTTTGAAAATTTCTCTTTCTTTCAATAAAAAATGAAAATCAAAATAATACACGTTTCGTTAACTGAGTGTGCGAGATTGTCTCTCAGAATCTTTTCTGTCAGCTAATCATGCTTTCATTTTACTGCTCAGACTTTGTTAGATGGGTTAAAAGAACAATTTTAATTAGATATATGCAAAAATATGAAAAATAGCATAAAATTTCTTTTAATTCTATAACTCAACTCACCCGTAATTTCCTAGTGTTACTTAACCCATTTGTGCCTGGATATTTTTGCGACTTTCTTCGATTTTTACTGATAACAGAAATAATAGATAAATTTCTGATGTCAACTTCTTGAACAAGGGATGATTTCTTTTAAATCATTATGCATAAAAATCGAAATATCAACATCCTATTTGGTCATGTTAAAATATTTTGTAGAGTTGAGGCTCAATACTCATGAATAAAGCCTAGGAAAAATAAATAACGTTTTTGACTAATAGCGAAAATGCCGTCCCAAAAAAGGGACACTAGGCATAAATGGGTTAACTGGTAACTGCAAATTTCGCTGTTTATATCTAAAAATTATCGCGGATTATAGATGTGCGGATTTCAGAGAGTCGACTGTATTTATTTTCAAGCTGAGGAACTCCTATTAACTGTTCTTCATCGCCACAGCTAATTAAAATCGCTATTCTCTCTACATTTTCTTTATTCAAAATATGAAAGCATTTTTCCATCCCAGTGAACAACAATACCCTCTAAATCAGAATTTTAAAATCTGCTTTTGATGAGATCAATTCTTTGTTTTCAAAATTCTTGTCTTCGGAGTCTTATTGCAAGTCAAGGGTCCTGCACCGGAAAGATATTATGTGTTAGTGTTGAACCACTTTTACGTTATACCAGTATGTAAATCATAAACAATAATATGGGAGCTAGGGGAGGCCTAGCCCTTCCTTGCCCACATGTATGGGCACCCATGTCCATTCTAAAAGTAAATAATAACAGACAACAAAAATAGCATTGTAATAAAGAAAATTTGAGCGGTTTGTCTTAGATGTGCTTCAACTGAAATACAAATCAAGATCTTTCTTCTGAAGCACAGAAATGCATATCAAATAAATAAAAATATTTCACAAATTGTAGTTTAAGTTTTGAAAATTCTTGATTTATTTTTTGTTTTTTGATGCAAATAATACAAAAAATGGTCAAAATTACTTAGAATTCTTAATTTGTCTTTTTTTTCCACTAATTTTACAAAAATGCAGATTTTGGTGGTACGATTCACAAACTGATCTAAAAAACACTGAATGTCATTAAATATTGATTTTGTTGAGAGTAAAAGTTCAAAGCAATAACATTTTTTATGAAAGAAAACAAAAACCAGGTCTGTAGAGCAAATAGTTTATACTAAATCAAGGAAAAACTAGGTATTTTTGTAAAAAATTGTAATTTTTCGAGAATTCAACCTCAATGCAGCACAGGTTAATATTATGCAATTGAGCTAAAACCACGGAGTTACAGATAAGGAGGACAAACGCCATGCTATCAAAATAGCCCAGCTTCAGTTAAGGTTGGGGGATGGATTGATGAGGAGATTATCTGGTGCTGTCATCTAGCGGCAATAGTAGCAAACAATAGTCAAGAGAACTTTCCATAAATTAAGAGTTGATCTATCAATTTTATTAATTATTTATATTTCGAAATTGAAGAAATATAATAACGCTTTTAAAAATAATTAATCAGAGTTGTGTATGCATATTTAAATAGTTTTTGTGGTAATCCTCAAAGTTTTTGTAGCTATTTAAACTGCATTTTTAAAATTAATAAATATTTTTTTTTTCTTTTAGTGCTTCATTACACTTCACCACCAACTTTTTTTTGACACTAGAAATTGATAGTTTTATTTAATTTTTTTTTTATAATTTCACTATACCTGTTACATTATTTAAAGAAGGGGTTATAAAAAATGAGAAGTTTTGTTTTCTTATATTTCATGATAATAGCACAAGTAACAAAAATATAATGCTGTTAATTTTTTTGCGGCTTGAGTACTTAGAGAATATTTTTCCTATGTTAACTAGTGCCACAAAAAAGTTGGTGCTGAGGTGTAAAGAAGCACTAAAAATAAAAAATAAAAATTATAAATCTTAAAAATGCAGTTTAAATAGGTACAAAAACCTTGAGGATTACCACAAAAACTATTTAAATATGCATATATAACTATTTATTTTTAAAAGCATTATTATATTTTATCAATTTCGAAATACAAATAAATAATTAATAATATTGATATATCGCCTCCTAATTTATGGAAAAAGTTTTTTGACAACTACTGCCGCTAGATGGCAGCAACAGATAATTTCCTAATCAATCCATCCCATGCCCATCCTCTAGGTCCGTTTTCAGGGAAGGAATCCCACTGCTGATGTAAGTCCTTTCCAATCTAAGTCCATGGCTAAAACTTTGCCAATCTCATTTTCTAGTCAATTCGCAACTTTTAGGAGGGTGCCTCCAAAAATAACATTAAAAAAATTTCCCCATATAACTTGTGACCACCCTAGTGTACACATTGCAAAATGCAAAACATTGGCCTTTTCAGGATTTCGTAATAAAATTATACTCTTTAGTGTACGATTCCAAAAATACTTGGTTATACTGCCAGAGGCATAGCTAGAGTATTCAGAGCCTGGAGACAGCTGAAATTTTCACACCCCATCGTATTTGTCAAATGTAATGAGGATTTTTTTTTTATGTAAAATTTGGAGCCCCTTGGGTGCTGCGCCCGGGGACAAATGCCCCTCCTTGCCCCCTTTAGCTACGCCACTGTATACTGCCTCGGTTCTTTTGGAGAACAATCCACACGGTCAGTCATAATGCCACTCGAGAGCTCTTAGCACGTAATCACGGCGTAAGATCGATCTACACAACAAAAGAATAAACAGTTCACATATATCCTGCCCATGCATTAGTCCATTTACGCACGTGCATAGAGTGGGGGGAAATGTTCTTTTAGAGCAGAAATGCATAAATCCCACCGAATTTGGATTTAGGGAGAAACAGCATTTCTCCGTGGTTCCTCCTCACTGAAATGTAGAGTAGAGATTTTTTTTTCTTTCCCTGCCGATTTCCCTATCAATGCACGATGTCGCTAGAGAAAGAACATGGGAGCCAGGGATTGCGAAGAAACATGGACTGGAAGGATAGAGAAAAATACATGAAATTTTGTAGAATATTCGAAGTTATATTGAAAATTCATATAATTACTTAGTCATTCATACAATTGTACAACTAGAATAAAATTCATACATTGTACAAAAAAATCATACAAGTTGGCAGCTATGCGCTTAAAAAACCTCTTTAATTTGTAGAAATTGTTGACATGCAAAAGAATTATTCAGCCCACCCATATTTTAACATATTTTAGCATGATTGTTGAAAAATAATAGGAATGATTTTTAAAATCATGAAAAAAACAGTTTGTTTCAATTAATTTGCACAAGGGTGCAATACCAATAAGGCCCTAAGACAAGCAGGAAGTCAAATCCTTTCAAAATGAGGTAATTACTTAGACCAAGCTGTCTACCTATCTCAACATTTTATGGAAATATTTCACCAAGTTGACCTTACTATCAAAAGTTAAATTAGTAAAATCCAAAAAATTAGCAGTAGCATTTAGATGAAATCATTCACGAAGTATTTCCGTCAAACCAGTGCAGTTCTAAAAATTTGAAATGTTATTCACATTCAGTAAGGGTAAGCCTTTCAAAAATTGACTAACATTATTTACCTTCCAAATACTGGTCTTATTAGTTTTGAACAAAAAGTTTTGAAATAATTACGCCAGGCTTTGAACCAGAGTTTAAGCTGGGTCAGAAAATGCTGTAGCAAAAGTGCTAAAATGTAGAAAAAAGCTGTAGCAAAATGCTAAAGAAAATTAGCTGCTTATAAATTAATGTAACACCAATTAATATTAAATTTTCTTCTACTTACACTGTACTATTTTTAAATTCAATTTACATAAATAAGAAATTAAGGGGTTAGGAAACTATTTCTATTGGAAATCTGAAAATTACTACTATTTTTTACTTTAATTCAGTAAAAAAAAAATCCCCTCTTTGTTTATCGCGCACGTTTCGCCTGGCAGTCCTTTTTCTCCCCCTAATACCTGGCATGTCCTGCTTGTACTCATTCTTATTTGCCAAACTTCCTATTACCCCTGATAAGGATCAATGCAGTTAAAATTAAGGACTGTTTTACAATTCATTTACAAAGTGCTATTTGTTGAAACTATCCTGTAACAGAAATTTCATCTATTAAAACTAACCTTTATGAGCGTTGTGTAACTGCCCCTTCACAAAATTTCAAGCAATGCAATTACACCTTTCTCATAAATACAACCAGATAAAATGTGTTTTTACAAATATATTTTTTTTTTCATAATCGGAATGTTTTTCAGATATAACTTGTTTCTTTATTTCATCTATTTTCTTTCGTCCGCATGACCTGAGAGGTGCCCTGTGATGCTTGTTTTCAGCATCATAAAAGGGCCATCTGGCATATTTCACTGGGAGAAAGGAGAGGGCTCAAAATGATTTCAATGTCGATCCTTAAAAGTGTGTGTTATGCAGTTGTGTATTACTAAGCAATCGTGCAGTTCTAAACTCTGCAACACGATGGCAACTGCCATTGTTTATAATTGGCTGTTTTACTCTTATTCGTTTTTGTTCCAAATGACTGCTTAGTGTAATCATTATCTGGCCTTCATACTTCAGTTTATTTATAATATTACAGATGTTCACTAAGCATTAGTGAATTACGGATTCATTTACAGACGCAGAACGATTATTGCGAGTTAGAAAGTTTGCGCACGATTTTGAGTTATGCATTTGTTTGAATTTATGTCACAGTCTTTATGAACTGAAAATTTAGAAATAATCTTTAATCACATTAACGTCAAAACAGTTCTGAATGTTTTTCACATGGTACATAAAAGTGCCTTTTTGGAAAATAAAACGCATTTTTTAAAATTTTAAATACCTCCCGCTGCTCTTTTTACATATGTCTCTCTCTCTTTCTCATTGGTCTTCATTCATGACGGAAGTAGTTATTTTCCAAGAATGACAGCTGTCATCAGCTTTACGCTTGTTTAATTTTTTGGTATTAAAACAACACATAAAAAGAATTAAAGAATGCTATCCATTTGTCCAATTTTTGTTCCCTGGAAGGGAGAATTGCAGATGGAGGAAACTTAGTACAAACTGCAATCCTAGGCATTATAACCTCCCATTTGCAAATTTTAAGAGCAGATTATCACGAGAAAGGGGTAAGCCCACCTTCAAGGTGATTGATTGGGTGTTTCGAACAGGTGCTCTTAAGAATTTTGAGAAGGAAAAAAAAAAAAAGAAAGAAAGAAAAGATCGCTAAAGTGCATAAGGGCTATTCTGGGAATCAGAAAATTCTGTTTTCAGAGAACACGGATGTTAAAAATGGCTGTCGCATTTTCGCGACGGACAAAAAAATTTTTTTTCCACATTTTCGCACAATTCGTCGCATTTTGCAAAAAATGCGACTACATCTTGATCCCTGCTTTGAACTCCATTTTTAATGATATATCAAAATATACTTTGAATCTATTCTCTCTCTCTCTCTTTTGCTACAGGAAAAATTATTTAAATCGTCATCAATTCTGCTCCGAGAAAGTTTCGTTAAAATTTATTATTATCCCTTATTTAGTTTTATTCTTTTCCTCAGTTAAATTCCCAGGTTTATTGGCTAATGGATCACAGGGTTGCCACAAACAATTCACATTGAATCTAATTGCTTTAGTAGCTAAACAGCAAGAAATAGTTGCAAAAGTAGTTGCCTGAAGTAGGAATTTAGTTGCCTAAATAGTTGCTTTTTGCAAGTTTAGAAATTGAGTAAAAAGATAATTATTTTAATATGTTATTTTAAAAAATGTCATTGCAAACTTTATATAGCATTAAAATGAAAAATTTACCAATACTTCGGGTTGACTAATAAAAAAAACAACAAAAGTATCAAAATTAAATACTGTAAAGTAGAACACTTACCACAAACTTAAAAAAAAAAAAGAAAGATAACAGAAAATAAGAATTGAAAATAACTAAACTTTTATCGTGCATTTTCATTACACTTAGATTTTTTTTTTTTTATAAGAAACGATCATATTGGTTTTTCTTTTAGGTACAATTTTATTTAGATTTGCTTCATAATTCCCCCCCCCCCCCCCTCATGTAATTTTTCTACGTTGTCTAACAACATCGGAGCAATTTTCATTTTTTGATTTACCATTTTTTTCAATAGCTAACTTTAACTTTTCATTTGCTTCTTTTAACATTGTATCTAAATATTCCTTGGTTTCCTTTTTGTCCTGGGTTGCTTTTTTAGCCTTATTTTCTAATTTTTCAATAGTTTCTTTTTTAGCTATCCTTTTCATTCATCATTTCTTTTTCTAACTGATCTTCCATCTCCTTTTTCTCCGCCTTTTTTGCTCTTCTAAATACATGCTGTATGATTTTTGAGCATTATATGCTAAATTTAACAGCTCTTTAGTAATCTGAACATGAGCGACATTTTTGTACTTTTTCAATGAGTCTTTGATTAACAATCTATCATTTAAAATGCGCTCGGACATGTGACACTTAACTCCAGCCAAAACTCTCTTTGAAACTGAGAATTCTCTCTCTCTACATCTGCATTCCTATGCGATAAGCATAATACTGCTTTGACAAGTTTTGTCAATGAAGGGTATTTTAAAGCATACATTCAATTTACTAGGCAGAAAATCTCTCTCCTAAATATGTCGATTTTAGCATGTTGTATAGTTAAAATATTTTCTTCTAACTGAAATAATCTCCACTCATCTCTGACAAGTGCAGGGTCAATTTCAACAAAAGACAGACACTTTGCCAATTCACCAATATATTTATCACTCTTGGTGTGCAATATTTGTTTCGGCTGCAAACACTGGCAGTACTTTAATAATTTAATGTGCTCATATGAAAAATTTTTTAACAAGTAATTGTGAGATTCCTTGTAATTTCTTTGTATTTTGTTCATTACAGTGAATCTCTTTTAAATGCTTTACTTCGGCTGCAACAATGTCACCACAGCCTACTTCTGTTGCTTTTAAAAGGTGTACAATATCTATCATACCATCAGGATTTGCATCCGATTTACCTATTCTTCGTTTCAGTGTAGTTAGAATTAAATTTAGTTGATCATACAGGATATGAATCAAGGGCTTAGTGTGGTTAGTAGAGACACGCAGTAATGAGACTTAAGTGACGAAACAAACATTTAATTACACAACTTACACTTACATAAAATGTCATCAGTATACATCCAACTTAACGCTCACCATTTTCCATTCTTATATATACAGCTATAAAAGCAGTTCTATTACACATTTAGCTTTGATAATTGCGAGGAGAAAACATCACATGACGTCCATGGATAATAATAAGCAGTGTTTATTCCCACAACTAGCTGCGTACCCGTTCTCCGCACGGTGGGAAACGCATATTTTCCTTACACATATATAATTCGAATTAAACCCAGTAATGAGGAATCTCAAACGTGAAAAAATACTTGAATCGAGACTAAAAGTTGACGTCATGAGTGCAAATTTTAGACGATTGCAACATGACACAAAAACTACGTCAATGTGACTGGCAATCAAAAAAGAAAGAACTTTATGGTATGCAGACAAAACTTTTCTCTTTCGAAAAATGCCTGATTTCTACATCAAATAATTCGTTTTGTGAGGTTTAGTATATACCACATTGAGGTTTAGTATATATAGTATATACCACATAAATAACATTATATGCTGTTGACAACAATTTTATCTTGCATTTTTCAAAGCGTGGACAATGCATTAGCGCAGTTATGTTACACACGACTTTATTAAATTTTACCTAAATTAAAAAACCTACATGAAACAATGGATGCATCATTTACGTTTAAAAGCCAAAAATGTACCCTGCTCCGGTGAAAATCATGTCGCTTTTGTAAATGAATACGTTCGAGATGTAACTTCTGAGAAAAAGCTTATTACCCTTATTGAACTCTTAATGCAGTATCACACTTGTTACATAAAAGTGACGTTTATCTCACTGTCAATTCGCACTAAATAAATAACTAATTTCATTTTTCATTTTTTACAGATTACAGTTGGCCCCTTTATAAGATGGGTCTACAACACGAATTCTTAGAACACGACGAAAACATTACGATCGTTTTCGTGTAACATGTTAAAAGGGACTCGTACAGCACGATGAAATTAGGCATATGTTCTGATATTATGACACCTTAGCTCCTGTAATTAACATGCCTTTTGAATGGCAACACCAACCATCATTGCATTTTTACGGAGCGCAAATAAGTTTTGCCGCAATTATACCGCGCAGTCCGCACTCCAGGTGGAGTATAGCGCAGGACCCGTACAACACGGATTCCTATAACACGGAACGTATCTACCGTATATAGGGAATCTACTGTAGTTGCATAGTGTCAAATTCAATAGTTAAGAAAATTCTGGGTTGCCGTATTTAGTAACATTTCATCTTACCTTGGTGGCCGAAATGTATTAAAACCAAATATTCGAACTGTATCAAAAGTAAAATTTACTAAAAGCAAAATTTTTAATTTTGTATAACCCTCAGAACAACTTCGGAGTTTGCCATCTACGACGGTTTTTCATGACGTGACAATTGATGCTTGCGTACAGTGGCGTAGCCAAGGAGGAGATAGGGGGTCGCAACCCCCCCAGGTGGAGTTTTTTGCCATACAAAATGTATATTCTTCACTCCCGTAGCATTCCCATACAAAATTTTTGGCTACTCCTGTTTGCATATAATTGATCTTTTTTTTTTTCATTTATCAGTGATCAATATACTTCAGGATCGGAATCTCCGCAGTAAAAAATGGTCTAAAAAATCTGACACCAGAAAAATCTGATTAACACAGTGGGGTTACACAAATACGCGCCGGACATTCGCTCTTGCTTATGTCCGGAGGAACAAATACATTAGAGGTTATGTGCTGCTCCGGATAATCTGCCAGCAAAACAGCAAAAATGACGTAAAAAATGACACCCACACGTGAAGGAAATAAAATTAAAGATATGTAGAATTGCATGAAAACTTCGATTATTTTTAAAGTGCAAGTCTGTTACAGTTAGTTCTATTTATTTCACGTTTGATGCGCTTTCACTTTTTCGAGTCTTAAAAGCTGTAGAAATGAGTGGTTTCACTTAATTGTTAAATTTAACAACTTAAGTGGCAACAATGGATTCCGTTGCTACGGAAATTATAGCAATGTTAAAAGTAGAACATGAAAAATAAAAAAAAAGGAAGAAAATCTGAAACACTTTCAGATTTTAAATACGCACCAAACTGCTATATATTAAAAGCGTATCATGGTTTATGCGTTGTCCCTATTTTTCTTCCTTGTTTCGTAAAATCCATCTTTGGAATCGAAATCTATCTTAAAATCGCTTATTTAAACTATTTTACAATCGTTGCCAAGTATATTACAACCATACTTCACCGTCTTAAATATTGTTTCGAATGTCCATCAGAATCCATGAGTGTGCCGTGTTTCTCTTTCTGGGTTGATTCCTACTTTAACGCTCCGACTCTCGCCAAGGTGGCGATCATTAAACACATGGAGGTACTACGACGATTTTTTATGTAATTTAGAATTAAAATGGCGATTTAGCACAACAGTAAGGAAAGCATTCCGTTACATTTTATTTATTTTGGGTTGCCAATTAATGTAGTTTTAATAATTAAATGTCTTCAAATTCCTTAACAGGTGCGTTTATCGCTAATTTGTTCACTTTAGTTTTCATATAGTTCTTTTGGGAGCGTCGAAACTTGTCCATATTTCTTAGAGACCCATGACTGCAAAGCTCGCCAAAGTGCGGGATTTTTCAGGTTTCCGAGAGCGGGGGCATTAAAATAGGAATCAACTCTTACTTGTACCGTAAAACACATCTTTGGAATCTAAATCTATCTTAAAATCAACTACTGAAACTGTTTTACAATCTTCTGAAGGAATATTCCAACTATATCCCGTAGACATTTTAAATACTGTTTGGAATGGGCATCATAATTTATGAGTGTACCGTGTTTTCCTTCCTTGTTCCATAAAACACTTCTTCGGAATAGAAATCTACATTGAAATCACCTACCAAAACTGCTTAACAATTTTCACCAGGCATACTCAAACCATACTTCACCCTTATAAATACCATTTGGAAAGTATCATAATCTATGAGTGTGCCGTATTTGTCTTCTCTGTTCTATAAAACACTTCTTCGGAATTAAAATCTATATTAAAATCGCCTACTAAAACTATTTTACAATAATCGCCAGGCATTTTCTAACTATACTCGAAATATATTTATAATAAATTGTCGCGTTTTGGTGCCAAATTTAGCGATCAATTATCAAAAATTGCAAACCTTGTGCTACTTTCAACAGTTTATGAACGCCCCCCCCCCTCTCCACATTATCTGGCAAACACATTTGAAAAGTGACTCGACTCGAAAATTGTACCAAAATCGTGTCTACACAAAAAGCAAGGTTGAAATTAATAGCACTCTGGTGCTAATGAGTTATTCATGTTTACTTTGCTAGAACTGCCATACTGGCGAAATTAACGCCGTCAGTCGATGGCCAATAGCTCAAACCACAAATTGAACTTGACACTAAAGTCAATACGCAATACTTTGTTTGGCGGAATTTAAAAAAAATATCTATGCATACGCTAGTGACATCGGCTCATCTCAATTGTGGAATGGAATTAATAATACGTACAGAGTTGTACTATATTTGAATATTTTTCGCCAACTTTGCTAAGAAATGTACTAAAGTAGGAATCAGCATAGATTTCAATTCGTAAAACAGAAAATATATTAGACAGTATTAATTACGCCTTTCTAACAGCTTCTAGTAAAAGAAACTTCCGTAGCGCTGCTTTAACAAATAAGAATCAATTATTTATTACACAGTACTTCGATCGCCAAATGCCAACATACACCATTTTGCGAGATTTTTTGTTTTCAGGGAATCATTCGAAGCATTGATTTAACAGCAATCAAAATGGGAAAATAGTTATCTATCATTTATATGGTCGATCGACAAAATTTAATGCAGGCATATTATTCATAAGTAGCAGTTATTTAAATTATTGTTAACTATAACAGGTTTTAATCACCGTTAACTACCATGTATAAAATGAGAAAATTTCAAGGAATTCCTCTAATTTAAATCAGTTTACTTAATTTCGTGAAAATTCTATAGATCGTTTAAAACTGCCTTAATAACTGCATTATTTCTATATGAAAAATCGAAGTATAGCGCCGTAAAACTTATACTTGTTATTAAAAATACTATTTCGTTACGCTCTCAGTAATTTGCGCCAAGCCCAAACTGTACAAATCGGTAGAACCTACTACTTTCTCAAAATCGCCAAATGAGCCATTTTTTTTTCGGCCAAACTAAAAAATATACATATTAGTCTGGGAAATCTCTCAATCCCTTATTCTTTTACACATAAAAAACATAGAATTCCAGCTCTGATTTAACATGAACGCAATATTTTAATTAAAAAATAACTTTCTAAATAATCTAAACAGAAAAAAATCATTATTCTTTTATTTTTATTGCAGGAGTCTAAATAATTTAATAAAATAGCCAAACATGGCAACCTAGATGCTTATTTCTCCCTTTTTTGACTACAGGGGTTACAATTGAGGAATTGCGGAGATCAAAAATTAGCGTTTCTGACGGTTTTTTTTATCAATATCTCCTAAACTAATTCGAATTTCGAAATTTAAATTAGCGGAGGTTCTTTCTCGAAATTTTCCGAATTCGTGGATACCTCGTTCGAAACTCAACTCCCAGCCGTTTAGCAGGAGATGATGATGATGATGACACACACACACACACACACACACACACGCGCGCGCGCGCACAGATTTTAATAGTATAGATTCCCCCTCACAATGCTTATTTCCAAAACAAAAACTTACGTATTGTATTTCTTTACCTAAACCTCTCAGTTTAAAACAGTGGTCATGTTTATGAGCGGTAAGTGCTTTTGTTCAGGGATGCTACAGTCAAAACCTCAGTTTGTCTCAGCATCGTCTCAGTCAAAATCCCTTTTTGTCTCAGTTTGTCTCAATCAAAATCCCTTTTTGGTCTCAGTTTTTCGCAATCAAAATTCCTTTTTTTCTCGGTAAGTCTCAACTAAAATTCATTTTTTCAAGTTTGTCTCTCAACCAATTTTATTTGTTTGTTTGTTTACGCGTGTTAATGCAAACCTGCACGTGGGGTATCTGCCTAGCATGGAGGGTGCCTTTGTAGTAGGACTTTCTAAGGGGTTCTAACATGTATTCACGTTACATTTGGAGAAAACCTAATAAAACTCCAGATCCCAATTTTATTTATTTTATCCCAGTTTATCGCTAAAATAATTTTTTCCCATCAATTTGATAATTAAAAGAAAGTTCAAGAAAAAAGAACCAAACAGTACGACGATTCTTAGGCTTAAACCAGGGATGACAATATTTAGCATGCCAGAAGATTTGAAATGCAGTAAAAATAAATTAGGGGACTCGAGGGGATTTTTAACAGGGATGTGATTGGCCAAGAAAAAAGTTAGCTGAAATTTTTTGGGAGAACAAAATTTTTGAAAATTTTAAAAGGTATAATGTATGTTAGCACAGTGATATCAAATAATCATGTTTTCATATTAAATGAAGTCAGGGGTCTCCCAAATGGAATTAATGATAAAAATTACATATTAGGTATATAAGTACAGCATAGGACCAATTATCCGGAATTCCGAAATCCGGAAGTACCCAAAAGCCGGAATGGCCGCCAGTCCCTTTTTTTTCCCCGATCATCATAATGAAATAGGAAAAAAAAAGGTCTTAAAAATTTAAAGCAATCCGAAGTTGACCGGCAAAACGGAGGGGGGGTACACACGTACATACAGATCTATTTTTATTTAGGTATTTTTAAACAAGTTTTAATTTATGTGTTTGAATCTGTTGGAAGAATAATAAAAATAAAAAATAATACAAGAGAATGATTAAAAAAAAAGAAAATCGAGTGTAGTTCTGTGCTTCCTACTTCTTGCATTTTCTGCTTATGCGATAACATAATTGAATCATTGGAATGTCAAGCCGGAAAGTAGGTCATGACTCATTAGAATTAAATAATCCGTTATCAGCCTTTCTGCTCTTGGGCTTTTTTTTTTTTTTTTTCGTGCTGCCGCTTTGGAATCTTTAAGATTTAAATAAACAGAGCCAGCTGGCCAGGTTTTTTTTTCCCCCTCTCCATCCTCTCTTATATACTAGCTCCGCAGCTGTAAAATATTTGTGTTTTTGTTATGTATCTGTGGTAATTTGAGAGCATATGCAGCTTTTTTTGTTTTTCCTCCACCGTAGGATTTGGCAACACTGAATCCATCACGTGCAGTTAATCCATTCTGACCACAATTCTGACAAAGGAATAATGCGTTCAGGTAGAGATTCGCCTAATTTCGAATGACGTATTTGGATGGTTTTTGCTAGTTTTGGGGGGGGGGGGGGAAAGAGGCAGTAAGAGGAAAAGAATTTCTTTCCTCCCCACGTGGTAGATACGAAATGAGCGTGGTTGCTGCAGTAGTGTAACGTAGACCGGAAACTCAACTGTCAACCCACCCACCCCCCTTTCAGAGATGAAATTCTTCAGCTTTTTATCTGATTTCAGCTTTTTTTGAATAAAGAGGAATTCACTTTTTTGTCTTTTTTCTCTGAAAATTCTACTTTTTTCTGTGAATTCCTGATTGTAATTATTAGTTAACTGTGTGATATTTTTATTTTTTAGCATGTTCCAATGTTTTTCTTCTTAAAACTTCTTTCACATTAATTATATACAAATATCACATGTACAAATTTTTTGCTCTCGTATGATTTCAGCTTTTTTGCTCTTTTGCCGATTTCATCCCTGCCCCTTTACACCGGGAGCTTTTCTTTCTCCAATACCGACCGGAGGTTTATTTTGAGGACCGGAATGTTCGGCACAACTCTCAACACGTGGTCGCGCTCCCGTGAGTCAGATTCAAAATTACTCATGTTCGTTGTTTTAGCGCAGAATTGCGCAGATACAGCCAAAATTGTACCAATATCGCAAAATGGTGCAGGCCGGCAGTTTTGTCTCAGTTTGTCGCAAATGTCGCAGGTGTAGCATCCCTGTTTGTTAAAATGTCAGCAGGCATGTCCTCTGATTTGATATATTTGACATCTATTTCACCATCATTAAACGCAGCACGAACAAAGTTATGTCGAATGTCGATGTGTTTAGTACGGGAGTGATATACGGGATTCCGTACCAGTTTTTGAGCAGACTGATTGTCACATAATATCAGAGTGGGTGAAGTCGTAGTTACAGAGGAAAATTCATTCAAGAATCGTCTTGAATGTACAGCCTCCTTAGCAGCCTCTGTTAAAGCCATGTACTCTGCTTCAGTAGTAGATAATGCCACAGTTCTTTGTTTTCTGGATTCTCACGATATTGCACCGCCTGCATACTTGAAAATATAACCAGTGTAGGATTTTCTGTCGTTGAGATCTGAAGCCCAATCAGCATCCACAAATGCGATCAGGGGTTCTTTATCTCGTCGGAACATTAGACCTTGATCCTGAGAACCTTTCAGGTATCTTAAAATTCTTTTTGCAGCTACCCAATGAGCTTTTCCAGGATTGTTATTAAATTGACTAAGAAAGTTTACGGCATGTGTTATGTCGGGTCTTGTAGCAATGGAGAGGTACATAAGCGATCCAATTAATTGACGATATGGAATGTTTTCCATTTCAGATCTTTCTTCGTCTGTTTTAGGACTCATATCTTTAGTAAGTTTCATGCTACTATCAAGAGGTGTAGATACAGATTTTGAATCTTGCATTTTAAATTTGCACAAAATATCTTCAATGTATTTCTTTTGCGTAATTGTGATGCTACCTTCGTTTTGTGTAAATTCCATGCCTAAACAATAAGTAACTGACCCATGTCTTTCATTTTAAATGATCTTGACAATTCATCTCTAATGTGTTCGTAACCTTCTTTACGTTTAGTTAATATTATGTCATCAACGTAAACGATGATAATAGCTTCAATATGAGATTTCGAAATATAAATACATTTATCAGAATGTAAAGATGCAAACTTCATTGAATTTAATTTTTCATCTAATTTCTTGAACCACTGCCGACCGGATTGTTTTAATCAATACAGTGATCTCTTTAGTAAACACACCTTATTAGAATTAAATTTATTTTCGAAACCCTCAGGTAATTCCATGTAAATTTCCTCAGATAAATCACCATTTATATATGCCATCACAAAATCTAATTGGTATGCTGTGAAACCATTTTGTATGCCATATGCAATCGCAGTCCTGATAGAACTTAATCTGGCTACTCGCGAAAAGTTTTCTTCAAAATCAATTCCAGGTTTTTGATTACAACCTTTGGCAACCAATCGCGCTTTAAATTTTTCTATACTGCCATCTTGATTGTATTTCGTTTTTAAAACCCACTTACAACCAATGATTTTCTTATGTTTAGGTCTTTCTACAAACTCCCAGGCATTCTCTTTTATTAGAGAATCGTATTCTAATTGCATTGCCTTTTTCCATTCATCCCTAAAAGGTCCATTTAATGCATCAGACACTGTGGGACTAGAATCTGTTAAAGAATTATTCTTTACATTTTGAGATATTTCTCGCTGTTGTTTTGTTTTGTACTCTTTTCGCGGTCTTCCTCTTTTACCTGTTTTTATCTTCCTTGGTCTACCTAGTGCTCTAGCTGCAGGGTTGTAACACTCTGGCTTTCCCCCCCTCAGGGTTGCAACTCTCTGGCTGTTCATCGTCATTGTTTTCCCCCTCATTTTCAGAGTTTCCTTTTTCGTCAGGTATTGTTTTCGAAATATCAGTTTCAGTGTTGGGAGAAACGTTTTCGAATGGAAAAATTAATTCTACTTCTGAGCCCATAACCAAATGTGGTTAGTAGAGACACGCAGTAATGAGACTTAAGTGACGAGACAAACATTTAATTAACACAACTTACATTTACATAAAATGTCATCAGTATACATCCAACTTAACGCTCGCCATTTTCCATTCTTATATTATATACAGCTATAAAAGCAGTTCTATTACACATTTAGCTTTGAAAATCACGAGGAGAAAACATCACATGACGTCCATGGATAATAATAAGCAGTGTTTATTCCCACACTCAGAGCATTGAAAGATTTCTGAATATTTTAGAGAAAAGTTTAGCGTTTTCAACAACAAAAAGTAACTCAACTTTAATATCTACATATTTCAGAGTTTTTTAAATTTTTTTGTATTTCTCTGTTAGCATTAATTTTTTGTCGCTGGCTGGAATACATTTTTAAAAATACTCCTCAACTGCTGGCCACTACTGCAACAGTCTTTACCCAATCTACTTAATGTTAAAGATCCTCTAGAAGAGACCACACAACCCTCTGTTAGCAACCGGATCTGGTTCCCTGTCCGAAAATTTTATAGCATTTTTCCGGAAGTAAACAAAAACCACTTTCCAAACTAATCACTGTAATGTAAACCGGCAGCAGGTGAAAGTACACGTAAACGTCAAGCATAAATCTTGCATGTTAGAGAAGAGATATGTCTTAGAAACGAGTGATTTTTGCCTTACCGTTGAAGCAGAGAATTGATGGGATTGAGTCATACGAAAAAAGGAATTCGAAAAGAAAGTTGTTAGTTACCTTTGGTTGTGGGAAAACCCAGAAAGCAAATATATTTTATTATGGTAAATTCAGGATGCATAAAGAATATCAGGATAAATGCTCTTTTTCAGATGTAAAATACAAAACGGAAACAGAATACTCTTGGAGACAGAAAACAAGAGTGAAAAAAATCCAAAATTTCTAACTATTTTATTAAAATTTAAAAAATATGGCTGTATAATTACTTATATATTAGTATACAGTTCCATAAATATTAAACCCAAAAAAACTTTTTAGCATTTTTTTGCTTGGCTATTATACTTCATTGAGCAACCACCTCAGTAAACAACCTATTTTCCACGAAACGAAGGGTGGTCGCTCTCGAGAAGTTTCACTGTATGTGCATGTCTATATATATAAAAGAGGAGAGTTTGTTTGTTCATTTGTTTGTTCGCTATACGCGTCCAGACATTTCGACGGATCGGGACCAAATTTGGCACGCTGACTAAATAGAACAAGAGAAAGCTAATGCATTAAAAATGAAATTAATTGGATTAATAGTTTGAGTTATTTTGTTTTGTAAGGTTTTTGGCCATTTTTCTCACATTTTACGTTATCGTGAGCTAAATTTCTGTCCGAACACTATATTTTTTATATCATCGGAAACTACAGAGTTTTCTTTTTCAAATACAATTTGTTACAAAATCGTACTTACATTTGCTGATTTTTGGGAATTTTTTAAAGGAAATCCTGTTTCAAAGAAAATGTACTGCTTTTAAAAATATGCTATTTTTAAACTGTCGCATCGAAAAACCTAATGGGCAAAAATTTCCCATCTTTTTACAGCTGATTAATTTATTTCTCCCTCTTCAATTTTGAACCGTGCAGAAATGTTAATACGATTTTTTTTTTTTGAAAACATCACAGGTTAAAATTCCCTTCCGTGATTGAATCAACAGCAAATTTCCCCCCTTTCGTCCTGTGTGAGGTGTCGTGTGTAAGTGGGGGGGGATGAAGCGCGCTTCCAAGACAACTGACGGTGTTCTTTTTTTCATATGGTGTACGTTCTCAAGGTCGTTCTTGCACAAAAGGAGAATCCGCCAGAAATAAACAAATATGCGGGATTTATTTGAAATAATTGCATTAAGAAGTATGACTCCTGAAGAATTTGAAGATAGTATTTTACACGGATTATCAATTCCTCAAGAAGATAGTTACTAAATAATTAGAGCCTCATAAAATATTTATAAATAAATTAAACCCACTGCGAACATTACATGTAAACAAACCTAGATTTTTAATAAAATAATTATAAAAACCTGGATTTTTAATTCATCTATCATTATTTAAGTTCTTATCTACTGTATATATGCCCATTGATCTGCCTCCAGTGATTCTTACTGGATTTGAAATAAACAATAATTAGTTTATGAGGTGCGCAAGTATTAGTGATAAATGACTATTAGAACACAACAGGCAGAAGGAGAGAAACTTAGCTACGTCTAATTCTCAGGAGCCTCTGTACGCTGGCAAGTCCACTGTTCATTTCCTTTTTTTTTTCCATTGCTGCGGGAAGTCTCCTGTACCTTTTTTTTTATCATTGCAGCGGGACGATTCACATGCCTTCCCTTTACAATCTCACACCGACGGTTGGATTCTATTTGTTTTTAGTAGTTGCTTAAGTATTAGCGATAAAAGACTGTTAGAACACAGACAGGTAGAAGGGGAGAAGCCTAGCCGCGTCCAATTCACGGTAACCTCTGTAAGCTATCAGGTGCCGTGTTCTTTTTTTTTTTTTTTTTTTTTTTGTTGCAGCGGGAGGTCCCATGTCTTTTTTTTTTTTTTAATCATTGAAGCGTGAGGATTCACATTCCTTCCCTTTACAATCTATATATAAGGTCAATGGGCATTTCCCTTCCATTGCACGGGCAACACCGGACCATGCTGCTAGTATATATATA
This sequence comes from Cheiracanthium punctorium, assembly GCA_038373885.1. NCBI lineage: Eukaryota > Metazoa > Arthropoda > Arachnida > Araneae > Cheiracanthiidae > Cheiracanthium > Cheiracanthium punctorium. Next base: position 168,474 of record JAWZYV010011898.1, on the reverse strand, counting down.
TATATATATATATATATGCATGTGGTGTAATGACTGAAAAACTTACAGAAGTATAAATCCTTGCTAAAATGTGAAAAATGAAATAAAAGAAGTTATTTTCAGAAAAATAACAAATACAATCATTTATGTTCACTTATCAAGCGTTTGTATTCACTGTTGATTGTTTATAATTAAGATTAACAAGAAAGCCAGGATTCAGTTTCTTACTAAGCATACACAGAAGTGTTTTTATAAACACACACTTTTCTCTGTGTGTGTGTGAATACATATATGTATATATTAGTAAGCTTTTAATGATTTTAATCCTGTCCGTCCTATTGCTTTTAGTTTACTAAACATTTTTTAACGGCAATTCTGAGAATACTTCTTTCAAAAATTGTCTTAAGGTGATAATACACATATATTTGTAACATACTAAAAATAGGGACTGAAAATTTATTTATTTGGGGGGGGGGGGGGGGTGACGGTCAGTCAGAAGTTTACAGAATAATTACTAAAAGCAAATTCTGATATTTGATACAGTACAGCACCGATAATCCGGCATCAGCGGGAATGACGCGGTGCCGGATTACCGATTTTTCCGGATTACAGATGCATACCTGCCAACCTCCTTAAACCAAAAACAGGAAGACTTGGGTTGAAAAAACAGAAGATTTCACAAAAAATCAGAAGATAAAAATAAAATTTAAAAAATATTTTAAGAACAGAAGATTGTTTCCCCCAGTGTATATCACCATTTCTTATTATTTTTTTTATATTAGTATTGTAGAGAAATAAAAACAAAATTACATAGCAATAGAAAAGAGATTGCCTGTATTTTTTTTATATAAAATGAAAAAAGATGGAGTATTTTCACAAAATAAAAAAACAAATAAATGTAAATTTGACTTTATTTTTAACCAAAGTACGTTGAAAAATAAACAGATTAAGATTTTTATTATTTCATTCAAAGTAGATTTTTTAGCTTTTACTAATAGCTCATCAGAAAAATTTTCAAGCTTTAGTTTTCAATACTAACAAATTTTCTAATGATGAATCACTGAGGGAAGAACGAAATGAAGTTCTGTTAACTATCAATGAAAGATTTGCTTACAAATGCTTTGACCTCACTCATACTACAGCATTGTGCTGTTAGCTGTTGAAATGATTACCTTAATAAATTATTTTGAAATAGAATTATTAATTTACAATTTTTTAGCACAGTTTGTAATACAATTTCATATATATCGACTAAAAATTAAAACTGAAGATTTCATCTTCTGGCAGAAGACCAGAAGATAGCTTAAAAAAACAGAAGTCTTCTGTTAAAACCAGAAGAGTTGGCAGATATGCAGATGTGTTGAAAATTTCCATTAAAATCATCGTCGATCACGTGCTATTGACCAGTTTATTATTTATCAATGAAAAGTAGTCTTAAAATATGCATACGACCGCTGTATAAACCGGGAAAAAAAAAAAAAACTAAACTATACTGGAACAAATGTAATTTAGTGTTTAATTCAAACTAAAAACTATAAAGCAGAAAAGATCTTTGATTTTGGAAGATCTTCATAAAATATAACACTAACTGAAATTTATTTAAATACTAATTTAATATAAGTGTATTAAATTATTAGAATCTAATTAGCTTTTGTATTTACATTAAATACATCGGGTAATTTGACTTGCTTCATTTTTTTTTTTTTTTTTTTTGGTTTTCGGTATTTAATTGGTTAATTAGCAAATGCACATTCATCAGTTGACTCTCGGATATAAAATCAAATCTATTAAATCCCTCCGTAGTTTGTACCCTAGAGTTTTATTTTGCAAGCTGAATTATTCCCAATTTTACTCTCTTCACAGCTTCTTAATTACGTCGAAACATAATTCCCCCTCCTTTCCCTCTTGCTTTTCAAAGCACTGGCGAATTCCTTCCCGCGATAGTTGACGACTTCGCACGGTGACAGGATGTCTAGAAACAAGGCAATGTGTCTGGATGGAGCCGAAGCCACGTGTTTACGATGATGCGTAAACATGCTGTCTCCTTTTAAAAACTCATACATATTAATGTTCTATGAAAGCACTTGCATTATCTTTGAATTCTTCATTCAGCTACACTGCACCTTTGACTGCAATTAATTTAAATGTAATAAGCGAACCAAGCCGTATTTACTTTTGTTTTTATCTCTGTATTAGAAAATGCATTGATTCAGATATTTGCGGCAGTAATGGTGATTGGCAAAGACATGTTAGGGCCGAAATACGAAACAAAAAGAAAAATATTCGGTTAAAAATGATCTATTGAAGAAGGAAAAAAATTAAGATAGCCATACATCAATTAAAATCACTGTTAAAAGTTCCGGATTTTGAGTTTCGGGATCCCTTTGGGGAGGGGAAAAAAAAAAAAAAAAGAGAGAGAGAGACTAGTGCCGGATTGTAGGTGCTGCCGGTTTATAGGTTCCCGGATTATGGATGCTGCACTGTACATTGTTATACAAAATGTATGTTTTAAATCAGAAAACTATTATGTAATGTTTGTAAACTACTGTCAGTAGCTTATGAAAAAATCACTAACAGATCAATATTTTTTTATAATAAATTATTAAATTTAAAATCTGAGTAAATATTAATTCTTAAAGTATAAGAAATAGCACAGGAAAAATATTAATTTTTAAAAGCGATGTAAAAAAATTGAAATCGGGATGCTCAGGGTGATGAATAAAAAGTTTTACTAAAAATGGCCATAAAAATGATCGAAAAATTAATTTTTTTACAGCGGATTTGTGCAATCGGCATATTAATGTTGTACATTAATTTGTGACTTTTTCCATTGATTTGTTTGAAATTTTTTAAAATGTATGAGTAAATTAAAATTAATGACCCTAAATAATTAAGAGTTTTTAATTATCGTATTTACATGCATATATGTCGACCCCCTACTTTCCTGATTAAGAAATTTGAATTTTTTTAAATCCTGCATATAAGTCGACCCACCACTTTCCCAATCAAGAAACTTAAAAAAAAATACATTTATTCAAAATCATCTGTAAAAAAAGAAAGTACTAAATATACAATAATAAAGATAACATACAAAAGTAGAATACAAAATTAAACTGATAATAATGAATAATTATAATACGACACTACTGATAGTATGATATGGTAAAATACTAATATACAAAGTTAAACTGATTCAAGATCCGATTCAGTATCAGACTCAAACAAAACTGCTTTGCCAGCTGGATTCTGTACAGACACAAATGGGATCTTTTGCTGGACCCACCACATAGCCTCGACATTGCTATTTCAGAGATTTTTTCATACCTGCAGCTATGCCTTGCTGGTACTATCTTCAATTCAGCACAGGACCTTCAAAATGAGGTTGATTTGTTTTTGGACTCACGGCCACCAAGTTTCTAGGCTGAAGGCTTTGAAAAAATACTAAAATGTTGGCAGAAAATCATAGATTTGGATGGTGATTACTATCCCCACTACAGGGACAGCATTCAAGTTTTTTTTCTAACTTTATTAAGAACTTTTTTTTTGGCGGAAAACTTTTGTTACTACCTGATATTATTGCCAGGAGTTAAATGTAGCTGTTGTATGACCACTAAAATAAATTAACGTCTGTTGAAAAGTAATTTTACTTTTCTCACTCAGGCATCTTAGCAACGAATGCTAAAAATTTCAACCTGCGATATCTCCGAAACTATTCAGACATGGTATGTTTTTAATTTACCTTCTTAGACCAGACCAACATTTTTCTATAGACAAGTTATAGAAAATGAAGGACCGTATAAAAATTAAATTTCATATTTAAATATGTATACAGTCCCTAGTTTAAAAAAAATAGCCATATCTGCAAGTTACTCTTTATTTGATTAACTTTTCGAACCAAAAGTATGGTTTAGTCATTTTTGATTTAAAAGATAATCTCTTTAAAATCTATTTCACTCAGTTTATGTAGTAGTACTAAAAATTCTTTAAAAAAAGTAAAAAGCATCATCCTTACACAATGGTAAAATATAGATCAAAAGAACATTTTTTGTCATTATTCTTATAACATCCATCACATATCAGTTAAGTGCTTCATCTGCTGGAATAGGATAAAATTTTTCATCATTTAATTTAGTTCATTCTAAACTGAAAAATAGACTGAAGTGTTGGAGAATCTTCAAAACTTGTTCTTTAAATTATTGATGTTTAAATTCATGATTTTTAACTCCAATTTTTAGCCAATATGCTAAGCATTTGCTTATTCAGAGATATAACTACTTAAAATTGTTAAAAGAAATGCATAATTTATTAGAAATTTGACCTAATACAATATAAGAAATAAGTTTTTAATAGTGACTAGTGGATGTGGACACTCCCTATTTTTAAAATATATATATATATATAACTGCACATATAATCCATTATTTCACATTTTAAATTATTTCAAACAGTAAATTGGTCTCCCATGGCCTAGTGGATAAGTCACTGTACATGGTGCATGGCTGAAGTATAACAGGGGTCAATTCAGAATTTTTTTCTCCAGGTTCCCATTTTTGTGAAAAATATTTATTTTTGTGAATTTCAATATCTATTTTTCTAATAACAATATGTAGACAAGACAATAACAATATGTTTTTAAATGCTTCAAAGTCGACTGTCGTCAAGACATTCACGCTTGCACATTAGAAAATTAAACCTTAAGATTTAGGCAGGACATTCTTCCTCATACTGTTGAATATGACTATTTGGGTGTTACTTTTGATAGTAAACTCAATTGGACAGCATACGTTGAAAGGACTCTTGGAAGAGTTTGCAAACGTTTAAACATCTTAAAGCATCTGGCGGGCTACAAATGGAGCTGTAGTCATACAACACTTGAAATTGTGTACAGGACATTTGTTTTCTCTCTTATGAGTTATTATTGTGGGGTTTGGGGAACTGCATCATGTAGTGTTTTAGATAGACTTGAAACTATACATAATCAGGCACTTCGCCTTATCACAGGAGCGGTGATGTCCACCCCATTAGATGCGTTATTTCTATTTGCTAACTTTACGATCATTTATAGAAGAAAAGACTACTTTTTGAAAAAAATGTTAAGAATACCTTTTAAGATTGGATGGGAACCAAAGGTATATCAGAGGTCCCTTAAAATGCAGAAGGGATTTGTGCAGTTTGCTTTGGAAGCTAAAAGAACAAATGACATTGATTGTAGTCAACAAATGCTCCCTTTACCACGATAGTAGGTGTAGATATTACACCAAACCCATGTGTAATATATCTACACCGGTAACCTATTTTTTGAATTTAATACAGCCTGTTTCAAAGAAGGAGACTGATCTGGCGATTTTCAGGTCTCTTGCTCTGGAGACAATTTATTCTAGATACCCCGAGGGTGAGTGGATGCACATCTACACTGATGGATCAAGAGTGGATGGGCAAATGGTGGTGCAGGCATCTATAGCAATGATTTTTCTTCCTGTTGGAAAGTATGCTTCTGGATTTGATGGAGAGGTAAAGGCTATACTGCACATTAAGAAAAAAACTAAAAGACTATTTTTGGCGAATCTTAAAATCTAGAAATAAAGATAAACGTTGTTTTATTAACTACAATCTTATTCCAACAACACCAAGGGCAGAGGCAGTGGCTATGCTTCGACATCTGACTGGCTACGACTGTCTGGCAAAACATTTATGTCGTTTAAAAGTTGTCCAGAGCCCCAGTTACACTCTTTGTAACCTACAACAGAAAATGGGCATTCGCCACCTGCAGACTTGTGCTGCACTCTCTGGTCGGGACCTATGCGGTCAATATTGGGAGGCAAGAGAACATATGAGCAGCTGATCCCTACTTTGTTCTTTGTATTTTTGTGTTCTGTATTTTTCTTTTTTGTCTGATGGCCATTAGAAATTTTAAAAAAATATCTATTTTTCCTAATTTTCATACCTATATTTTGAAAAGTCACTTTTTCCCTCTTAAAATGTATGGTAAAATGCCAATGAAGGGTTGTTTTAATTGATTGATTTTTTGTGAAGTGGCCATTTTAATCTATTGTAATTTTGTGAAGGGGCAGTAAAACAGACCCAAATTTCGTTTGCATTGATCCCTGTGTAAAGTCCAGCATTCTGGCCTACTGTGCCATTGTTGATCTAACAGTCGGGGTTTTAGATGTTTTTCTCCAGATGTAATGTGAATATGCATTAGAACCCCTTAAAAAGTCCTTAAAGAAGGCACCCCTTCCCCATAAACAGATTTCATAAAACCTTCTCAGTAATAATAAAAAAGAAAATATCATTAATACACACTAATATAATAGTATAAAAAATTGCAATAAAAAACTTCTATGACTTAATAATTGTGTTTTATTCCTTAGTTTTCCTTTTAAAAATTAGTAATGCATTTTAAGTTTGTTTTAAATCTGATTTTTCAATAAAATCATGATTTTTTTTTCAACCCTGCCACACAGTCACTGCCTTTTACTACTCATCCCAGAAGCAGAATTTTTTTTGCCAATCTGCGACGGCATTTTAGGCACTAAAAAAAAATCTGCAGCATAATTTTACAATAACGGAAAAAAGGTTGTAGGATTCAGTAAGCCTATTTTATCACAAGCTTGCATTTATCTAATGTTAGTTAATAAGTTAGACTTGATCAAACTGATAGAAATTTACATATATAATTTATTGAGAATAAAACATAACCTGTTTCAGTTGTCATGGTTAACAGAATTGGATAATAAGAAAAACTATGTAAACAGATATTCTTAAGAAAAATATTTCTGGTAGGTCATATCAAATTTTACAGCAATAATCTATAGAGAAGGACAGTGTTGTAAATAAATTATTTTTCTAGATAGAATGTAATAGTTACATAGCAAAACTTTTTGTGGCACTCTTAGTTTAAATTGCATAAAAAGCAAGAAATGCGAAAATATTTCGTTTAATTATCAGGCCAAAAACTATAACAGTTAATTACATGAAGCAAGGTAAACAGTTAGCATTATCCCTTTAAGACCTCGGTTATTTTTGCTACAAAAAGGTATTTGAGTGTAAGATAAATTTCTTAATTTTGTAAATAACTCATTAAGTTTATCGAATAACACAACTCAAAAGAAATATGAGACATTATTATTTCATACCTGATTCAGTTCTTATAAAGAACAAGGCTTTATGTATGAAATCGACTTAGGAAATATGATTTACACTTTTTGAGAGAGGATGTAGATCACATACACAATTGTGTAGGTCAGGACTTAAAGGGTTATTTATTATTCTTGATATCACAAGAGAAGAGATATTTTTGTCCATAATTTTGTTCGTACTGACTCTAGCAAAATATTTGTAATAAGAGACCCCAAACATGGAAATAAATGCAGCTTTCAAAAATTTTCTGGTTCCTGTATAACCAGATGGAGGGTCATTGAGAAATATAAACACTCTGTGATCAACAGTTCCAACAACTTGTTCTTCATTGCCATCTGTACATTTTAATCGCATTTTGCTCACTTTCTCAGTGACCGATCCCCATCTTTCACAGGAAGCTTCTGATACTGGAATTGAAAGTGTGTGTGTAAAAAACTTAATATATGCAGGTATTTTCTTTGAAAGCTCATGAACAGTCAAACAATTTGAATTAGAAACTGATTTATATGTAATTTTCTCCCTCATGAAATCGTAAGTATCATGTTTTCAAATTCTTATATAACATTGAATTCTTGCATTCCAAGCAAGCAACTTTATCCAGCTGTGCAGCTATTTCAATAAAAAATTGAAAGAGAACCCAAAACTTCTTTTTGTATCTGCTATCTGCATACATTTACTGCCTAGAGTATTTTTGAGCTGTGAGGGGGGGGGGGGGAGGGATATTATATTCTTCCACATTTTCTAACAGAAAATGTTTATTTGAAAATTAGGAGAGGAATTTTTTTTTCATGATCTTAAAAAAGAATCTGCAGGATTCCCATTAGAAAAAAAAATTGGGTGAGATTTCTCACCCATCCAAAAATTTTGAGCGAGATTTCTGAAAGTTAAATGAGGACAATATAGTTTAACATCATTCTATTTATTTATAGTACAATTTCAATAACGCCAATTTTTCACATTCATTAAAAAATTTAGCAGCTTGATCATGTGGAAAACTTTCTAAATTGATATTTCCTTCAGCTATTCTAATAAGATAGCTGAAATTTGCACTTGAATTTTTCATGAATATTCAAAATCTCAAAGAATCACATCCAGTTTAACTAAGCAACAGAATTATTAACTATAATATTTTATCTAGTATAATAAAATTATATAATATAACTTAATATTTATATAAATATTAAATTATATTATACTACAAAGTTGGTAAGATACAAATATATGTGACAAAGTTAAAACAGATATATTTAAGTTCAAATTCTTACTACAGTAAAAGCTAGATTATCCGGCATTTAACCGGAAAATTTCAGCTTCCCTATTTTTTTTTAGGGGGGGGGGGGTCTTCTTACAAGACTAACTCTTACTGTGAACCGCAACTAAACTTAGAACAGAAGGGGGGGGGGGGCAAATGATGAACAATTCAACTGCCAGAGGATATCAATAATTCCATGAATCGTGGTGGTTGGTATATAAAAAAACAAACAGATGAAATGCTCTCAAAACTCATATACAATGGACGCACAAACAGAAACAAAACATTTTACAGCTGGCGAGCAGGAGGAGAAAAATCGTCACATCAGCTCAGTGCGGATAGCATTAATTAATATTCCCCTTCTGCATTCCGATTATTCAACCATGTTATCTCTAAACAGAAACTCTGAGAGGAAGGGGAGGGGGGGGGGGGACGCTTTGCGGTCGTGTCAGCATCTTTTTGTCTCCGGCCGTTAGCGACGATTCTTTTCGTATTGCGACAGTAGTAAAGTGAAAACAAATTTTTGTATTTGTAAACTGGCGTTTTTAAACTTTCAAACAATGTGTGAGAATTTCGTGCAGGTGGCAAATATTTTGCAGCACGAGAATGCCTCACGCTGTAATATTTTTTGCACGAGATTCTCGCGCTCTAGCGGGAACCCTGATCCGGACACAATACTCTTATGAAAAAAATCTGCGACGTACGTCTCGCATTTTCTGCTACGGGGCTACTCATGTAGAGTCTGTTGATTCTTTCAGAAAACAATTCAAAATGCTGAATCCATAGTTATGTTTTATACAAGATGAATACATTCCTTAAACCATGCAGAGTTCAATTTTTTTTTTTTCCTTTTAAAGATATTTCAACATTTACAGGAAAATTTATTTATTAAAAGCTGCTATAAATCTATTGAAATTACATACAATCTTTGGTTAGCACAGGAAATTTTCTTTCTTTTACCAGGATCTAGCTAATTATTTCATAAGAATTTTAACTATTTTCATTTCTTTTTTAAGTTCATTTGAAAAATCTGCAGCAGCTGGGAGGAATTCGTTGCTTTTTATCACAAATTGAGGAAATGTGCTTCAGATGCCACATGTTATATACAAAAGAGGATTGGCAACCTTTTTAGTTTTCAATTAATAAACAATGAATTTCCCTTCACTATCTTTTTTCTCAAAAACAGCTGAAAACAGGCTGACATGGTTTAGCCACAAATTAGTCTCCTTTTTAGTTTCAGCTGATGCATTCTCCGATGTTTCAGTATTATGCTCTTTATTGAGAACTCTGATGAATTTCCTAGAGAAGTTGAGATTTTCTGATTCATAGCATCTTCAAAATTGTTAGTTTGTACAGATTGGATAAGCACTTTACTGATCAGAAACAATATTTCAATCTTTTTTTTTTTTTTAAATCAATAATGACTTCACTGTCTCACTTGTACTTGAGGTTTCTGGAGTATGTTCAAGTACTGGTGGCTGCTGTATAGATGATACTGAAGTGAACTGAATATTTGTTGAAATACTACAACTCCTATCTCTCTTCCCATGACTATGGTCATTCAGTATTTCCAATTCATCATTACTCTGAAAATACATACAGTAAAATTAAAAATGACATTCTATTCTAAAAAAAAAATTTTAAATTACATCCACTTAAAAAAAGCATCAAGCCAGGGCCGTACCCAGGAAATAATTTCGGAGGGGGTCCGACATTTCGGGTAGGGGGGGGGGGGGGGTCTGACTTATTGAATATCATCATATTATATATAAATATACTCTCACGCACATATAAATATATAGATATTGTGATAATTTCGGGGGGGGGGGGGGTGTCCGGACCCATAGGACCACCCCCCTGGGTACAGCCCTGCATCCAGCTATAACAAGTACTAAATGTATAACTCCACAATAAGCTTATCAGGTACCCAAGCTATACCCATCTTCTGTTAAACTCTGTTCAATTGAAGGCGGGTGCAATTTGGCACCTGAAAAAGCTTATCGTAGAGTAGAACTTTTGATGCTTGCTTTAACTTTATACTAGAGATATCAATAAGACAGTTTTTTTAAATGCAACAAGCATAAATATGAAGTAAATTTCAGTATGTAATATACAGGGGAGGGGTCATGGGGATCAAATCCCCATGATTTCCTCGTGGCTAAGGCCTTGATTACAACAATTTATAAATGACCTTACAGCACCCCGATACATAGAAATGAAACCATTACAGAAACAAACGTCCTGCTATATTTTAGCCGTAAACTGGCAAAAGATAAAATATGAACATAAAGTACAAGAATATAAATTAGGATATCTTTTTTAGTTTAGGAAATAAACAACCCAGAAGATTTACTCATGGAAATTTAAGAAATACCATATTGAATCTAAGACACGCCCCTATTTTTGAACTTCAAAATCATGCCAATTTTTTGTATTCATTTCTAAAACTCATCCTTCATATTCAATGAGGCAACTAAGAATTTGACAGTACAAATTAAATCATATGGATTTATTTGTTCAAAATAAACATTTCCGTCTGCTGTGGCACAGCGGAAAATTAGCAACACATATTTTAGTTCAGTAAATCTTGTTACTAGAGCAATTATGTATGCAATTCCAAGATGCACACCTTATTTTATAACTGAAATTTTGGCAGAAAAAGCACATCTTAGATTCAAGTAAAAACGGTAGATTAAAATATCAAACTTACCTATGAAAAAGAGGATAACCATATTTTAAATTTCCAGGATGTTAAAATTATTAGAAATATACAGAATGAAATTCAAAACAATTATAAGGATTATTCCACAGTATTCATAAATTGTGCACAGGACATTTCACAGCAAGATTTTTAGATACTTGTACATTTTTCCATGTCGAAATGAGAAAGTTTGCAATTATTTTTAATGTTTTATGATGCCTACTAGATTCATGATCATATATTTAATGCATGTGTAAAATGCTCAAATGACCATGCCCCTCAAAGAATTTGATTTTATAATTAACCAAAGCATAGCAGCCCAGAGAGATCGTATTTACAAGAATTTTTAGCTATACAAGTAATGAAACCATGAATGAAGATTTGGGGAGGGGGGGGGGGGGTTAGACTCATCTCAAAAAGATTTTGGCTGCTTTGATATCCTGATCTAAGCATCTCGGACATTTTCCTGCGGGGACGCTTAAAGAAAAGTTTATCCGGATAATGCAAAAAAAAAAAAAAAAGTGATCTGAAAATTGCCATTTATTCAAAGGATACAAGCAGCCGCTCAAAGCATGTTTAAATGCATTTCTATTAACATGTGCAAACAAGCTTAGCTTTACCTCATTGAAAGGGGTAGATATTTTGAACATCTATATAAGTTAAATATTTTTTTCCTCCATGATGTCAAAAGTGACTTTTACCATTAGTATAAAAATAATTGTTTTAAGTTTTGTGTATAATAATTACATATACCCTTCAATACAGTAGAATAGAAAACACAACTAACTCTCACATGGAATACCATAGAGTCAAGGCGTCGGGCAAAAAATTTCAAATGCTGCCATTAAAAAGGGAATAGATACACTGATTAAACCAAATCCAAGCACTTTCAAAAAAATTCACTCAGAAAAAGATTTCATAAACCCTCAAGAAACAGCAAGAATCCATAAAATAAATTTAACCTTCAATAATACTTGCAAGACAGGAAATTACATAGAAGTTATGAAAAGAAAAATAAAAGAAGAAAAAAAGGAACATAAAAATGATGTAAAATTTGAAAAATCAAACACAGCTGTATCAAAACTAGCTCAAATGTCAACTTTAACAATAGATTTAGGAAATACAGAAAAGATTTCTAACGACAATAACTGGCATTATGTATACTAACCGGAAACACATAAAATTTTTCAGCAGAGGGTGGAACAGAATAAACAAAATCTTGCATTTCACATATGCATGAGTGTTGAAGCACAAAAGGAAGAAGTGCCAAAAATTCATTTCGACTGAAAATTGGGAAGAGTAAACCTGAAAGGTTTATGGAACATGAGTATGTTGGTACTGTTTTTAAGTATTCAAGCTTACGTTTAATTATAGAAATAAAAATAGTAAATGATTTCTTAAACATCTTTATTTCTATTACATAAATTAGGATTTTTCATACATAGCTTCATTTGAAATAAAACGTTTAAAAATAAATTACATGGTTTATAAAAGTCTAAGAGAGAACACCCATTATCTCTTCAATTACTTTCACTTCTTCCACTGGTAACAAAATTGTCCACAGCTATTAATTGGTCTGTGCTTTTTCAAGCTTAGTCAATGTATTTCTTTTAGGTTCAATCACAAATAATAAAAGAAATGACTAATTATAGTGCAGCACCGATAATCCAGCATCGGCATGAATAACGTGGTGCTGGATTACCGATTTTTCCGGATTATAGATGTGTTGAAAATTTCCATTAAAATCATCGTCGATCAAGTGGTATTGACCAGTGAAATGAAAAGTAGTCTTAAAATATATATACGATCGCTGTGTAAACCGCCAAAAAAAGTACTAAACTACACTGGAACAAATGTAATTTAGTGTTTATTGATAAAATGTAATTCAAACTAAAAACTATAACGCAGAAAATATTTTGGAACATTTCCATAAAATATAACACAAATAGTAACTGAAATTTATTGAAAATAAGTGTATTAAATTATTATTAGAATCTAATTAGCTTTTGTATCTACATTAAATACATTGGTTAATTTTTTTTTAATTATAATTTTTTTTTAATTATTTTTTTGGTTTTTGGTATTTAATTGGTTAATTAACATATGCACAATCATCAGTTGACTCTCAGATATAAAATTGAATTTATTAAATCTCTCCGTTGTTTGTAATACAGTTTTATTTTGCAAGCTGAATTATTCTGAATTTTACTCTCTTCAGTTTCTTCACAGCTTCTTAATTATGTCAAAACATACTAATTCCCCCAGCCCCCTCTCCTTTCCGCAATAGTTATTGCTTTTCGCACGATGACAGGATGTCTAGAAACAAGGCAATGTGCCTGAAATAAGCCGAAGCCACGTGTTTACGATGATGTGTAAACATGCTGTCTCGTTTTAAAAACTCATACATATTAATGTTCTATGAAAGCACTCGTGTTATCTTTGAATTCTTCATTCAGCAACACTGCACCTTTGACTGCAATTAATTTAAATGTAATAAGCAAACAAAGCCGTATTTACTTTTGTTTTTATCTCGGTAGTAGAGAATGCATTGATTCAAATATTTGCAGCAGTAATGGTGATCGGCAAAGAAATGTTAGGCCCGAAATACGAAACCAAGAAGAAAAATATTAAGTGAAAAATGATGTATTGAAGAAGAAAAAAAGTTAATATAGCCGGATTATAGGTTTCCCGATTAAGGATGCTGCACTGTATTATAAAACTATGCATAGTTATAAAATATCAGCAATAAGATCACACATAAATTAACATTAAACCCTTGTTCTAAAAAAAGCTCTCTATTGAAAGAACTTAACTTCATAATTGCACAATGAAATATCCTAATTATATTGTTACAAAATTATATAAAGAAACTCAACAGAATAGAAGATGATCAAAAGAAAACAGATTTTACTACTGCAATTCCATATAGCCATAATGTTGCTACAAAAATTGCAAATTCTGCTTTCAGATACCAATAAAACCAAATAAAAATATCTTCAAAAAATTACGTACAGACAAGGATTTAATTGAATGGTACATACATATCACAAGACACCAGTATTTATTTGCAATGACTTGTGTCAAATGTGTACTAATGCACCAACCACAGAATAAATTTGCCTAACATAAATATACTACATTAGAGAGGGGGGACAAGTTAGGGTTACTATATATACAATCTACCAATAAGTAATTGGACACCTGTTATAAAATATCTCTTTTATATAAATTCAATAGTTTATCAATAATTTACTAATATTCAATAGTTGCTAGAGCCTCAACCTGAGGTAATTACAGCCTTAACTCTCCAGAAGTTTTTTGGATGATGGTTAGCGGTACTTTCTTCCACTCCTCTTCAAGAAAACATATAGGTTCTTTTCACCAATTTTGGATGGTTGCTGTACCCCTTAATTTGGTAATCCAACTCATCCCTGAGGTTTTCTATAGGATTCAAATCTTGATTCTGGGCAGGCCAGTCCAGTTGGTTCATCCCATTGTCATCATACCAATCTATGGTAGGCCTTGGAACAAGACTGGTGGCTTTGTCATCCTGGAAGTAATAATCCAACCCATAAAATAACCACAGCGTAGGAAGAACATTGTTGTCTAAAATAGTGGAGTAGGAGTTGGCGTTGTGCTCCCATGAATTTGGATCAAGAGTCCCAATCCATACGACGAGGAACATTCCCAGACCATAATTCCACCTCTGCCAAACTTTACTGTAGGCACAATACATTCTGGCAAAAAGCATTCTTCAGGCATATGCAAAACCCACTTTGCCATCCAATGGCTAAAGATTGAACTTGATTTATCATTCCAGAGAACTTGTTTACACTCATCTGCGGTCCAATTTTGAAATGCCTTACATCAGCGGTGTGCAAACCGTGGGTCGCGAGAAAATTTTTGGGGGTCGCCAAATTCAAATTTATGAAAAATCTACAATTATTCATCTCAAAGAACTGAAATAATACAAGAGAAGAAACTGACAATTATTATTTTACGAGCGCGATATTCGCGATCACTATTACGGGGCTTCAAAACCACGTTATCATGCATAGTGATCTGGAAATTGATCATGCATAGTGATCATACATAGTGATCTTCAAAATTATTTTCCATTAAAACAAAACATCGATCTTGATTGGATCCAGAGGATGACGTACGACTTGCGATTTCCAATACAGATCCGAACATAGAAGCAATCATGAGCTCTTTGCAAGCGCATATTTCACATTGACTTTTTATGATGTAAAGTTTCTTTAAAGTAATTTTCATTAAAAAATATTTATATCCATATGCATAAATAAAGCATTGTTTCATAAAATTATGTGTTGATTCATTAACTGATTTTTATGATGTTACAACTTTTATAACATTTTTATGGTGGTTTATAAGTTTGGTGCGCTGTTTTAAAAACGCGCTATTCCAATCAATGGCATCACGACACTCTTTTAAAAACACCCTGTAAGAGCAACTCCCAGAAAGAATTTCAATGTAACTTCGTTTTCAATTAAACAAAATGTCTACTGTCTATCCAGGGGTCACGACAAAATTTTACACAAATTAGGAGGTCGCAGATGAAAATAGTTTGCGCACCACAACTAAACAGTGCGATTGGATTTTGTAATCAAAGGCTTATGAGTCGCAGCACAACCATGGAAACCAAGCATATTTGCTTCCTTGCAGATAGTATTTATCAAAACGACAGTCCTGGATACTTGTTGGAACTCTTGGAGTATATGAGCTATTGGTTTGGTGTGGGTTTTTTGAATTTCTTTGGACAGCATTTGTTGGTCTTTCCCTTAGTTTCGTGAATCTCCCGGGTCGAAGCACTTTCTGAGAGTCACCGCTCACCCTTCCACTTCTTAATTACAAAAGCCACTGTCGATTTTGGAATGTTTAACTCACTAGATATGTCCCTTAAGGATTAGCCATCTCTAAGATATCTGACAACTGTGCCTTCCTCCAAGTCAGACAGCTTTGAATTTTGTGGCATCTTGCATGCAACTATACTCTTTTTCAACCTAACCTGACAGTGTGTGGAGAGGTACGAGTGCTGTATTGCACTGTTTATCAAATATTCGTGCACGCTTTCTAATCTTCCTCCCCTTATAGTCTTTGACTAAATAAAGGCGAAATATTAAATTACTGAGCATGATAATTTCACTTTAATTAAATAAACATTTTTCTTTTTCCATTTAATGCCGAATTTACATAAAAAGTACATATATGGACGAACTATATCATAAGGATGAGAGGACACAAGGCATAGCCTTCCACATACTGTCAAGTTAAGTTGAACTAGAGTATAGTTGCAATTCTGTTTCCTGCACGATACTTAAGTACAGAAGTATTGACGTAAGTCAGGGACTCTCATATCCTTATTTGTATGGGTGTTCGAATACTTATTGGTAGATAGTGCGTATCTGGTATGACAAGCTTTGAAAAGTTGCGGGCCAAACTTAAGGATGTAAGCAAAATCACGGGCCGTATAATTAAAATTTATACGCGATTTTTAATGGTTTGCATGTGTTTTATACCTAGTTTTGATATGTTCCATGGGCCGAATCAAAAGTCGTGGCAGGCCACACCTGGCCTATGGGCCAAAGGTTGCCTGCATGTGATTTACATAGTTAACGAGTAACTAAGCAGCTCATATCAGGATATCAAATTAAATTTAAATTCAAAATAGGAATCAATTTTTACTCTTTCAGCATTGGACATTTAAATAAGTGGGTGTTGAAAGGGAAATATATATTCTCTGGGCGGATGGTAAAAGATTATATTGAAAAAAATTGAGAACTTTGAAAATTGCCAAACAATTAATAAAATTACAGTTGAGCTTGTAAAAAAAAAAAAAAAAAAGATAGAAACATTCGTCAACAAAACCAAGGGGGGGGGGGGCATTATGCATGTGCATACTGTTCAATTTTTATTTATGCAGTTTTGTAACAAAGTTTTAATTCAATTTATGATAATACATGTTTATATTGCAGAGTTTAAAGATGTTACAAGACTTTTATTATAGTATGTCTTTGCATCCTTGGGAAGATTAATAATAAATTAAAGTAATAACACCTACTGATTTTTAAAGCTTAAAAGTTTTACACTAAGAGAGTGATTAAAAAAAAATAATAATAATAAATTGAGTGTTATTTCCTGTCCCCTCCCCCCTTCATCTTGAGCTTCTGTTCAGAGATAACATAGTCAAATCATTGGAATGTCAAGCTGGAAAGTAGGTAAGAATCGCTACATTTAAATAATCTGCATTCAGCATTTCTGCTAGTGATTATTTCAGCGCAAAAGATAAAACAAATCATAGTTCTGTGTTAATGATTAAAAAAAAATAAAAGAACTTTTTGAGAATAGTATAAACATATTGCTACAGTAATCAACAGTATGATTACTGTTTTTTCTCTTTGTCGTCCCCTTTGTGCTTGCAGAAGCAGAGGTAAAATGTTGTTTTGAATTTTGTGAGCATTTAGCCTGTTTTTCTTTCTTATTTTTAAACACATCATTGTAATTTATGGAAATACAGTGAAATCTCTCTGAGCGGCCAACCCACCGTACCGAGAATATTTGGCCGCTCTCAAGGGTTTTATTTACTATTATAAGATAATTGCTATAAAGCGTAATATAAAAAAGTCTGGGGCATATTCCTTATTTATAATGAAATACAGTCAACTCCCGCTAATCCGCGACTCTATAATCCGCGAACGCCTGTAATCCGCGATATATTTCAAATGTAAACAAACTTGTTTGTTTACGTTTTGAGCGGCATTTGACTGGTAGTATTACTGTTATAGAAGTTATTTGATTGGCTGAATGTTATAAAGAAATTTATTAATGATTTTCCACAGTTATTTGAAGTAAATAATTTCATATATTTGAGCATATTATCATGTAATTAAACATACAGAAACTTATATCCTAAGTTGCATGTGTTCAGTGAATGGATGTAAATAACGAACTCCGAAGCAATGCACCGTCCAATCACATCGCTTTACTCTTCCTGAATGAAACAACCAAAAAAAAAAAAAATTCAATGAAAACGTTTGCTCTATGGGAGAGAGAGAAAAAATCGCGAGACGATCCTTAAGATTGACCGTTCCAATTGAAATTGGGTGAAAATATGTAATATGTTTAACTTTAAATGCAAACCGCGATTTGGCAGACGACACAACAGTTGCGCAATTTTCCGATTCTCCCCCTACCTCACCCATAAACAGACCACATGGCCTTTCTCTTTGTTTACATTTAACTGCCGGAGGAGCACATGCAGAAATAATGAATCATCAGCACTTGAAATGTAATGCACGTGTGTGTGTGTGAAGAGGATAACATTCTTTTCCTCTTTAGAGCTTATATAATACCATAGAATATTTTTACATAACGAGAAACCGAAAATTACCTCGCAAGATCTGAAATTAATGTAATACTGAGATATCAAATATACAAATGATGCACCGCATGCCCCCCCCTTCCCCCCGTCGTGAGCAACCAGTGAAATTCCCCCCTTTCTGATTGAGCTTGTTTATTTTATAATAGATATATATTTAGTTAAAAACGGTCTTTTAAAGAAATTAAAAACAACAACAATAACAACTGCCCTTTAAAGAAAAAAGAATGTTTGTTGAAAAACTTCCGGATTTGGGGTCCCTTTAAAACATTTTGCAAAAGCAATCATTTGTCAGTGACCAAGAGTTACTGACAATTAGAAGGCTTCAGGACAAAATTTCTGAAGAAAAATTAAAATCTCTTAAACAAATCACAATCACTGCAATGTTTGAAAAAATGAAAAATAACTAAGAATTTAGAGAGAATTTATTTTTTTAATTTTGTATTAGTAATTGTATTTAATATTAAAAATAGTGTTTTAGTTCAGCAGTATAAATATTTTCTTCCATCTGTCCTTTAGTAAATTCTCTAAATTTAATTGTGTTTTTATTCAATAGCATATGCATTTTCTTTCATCATTTAATATTTGTTTACAGTAAATTGACTATAATTTAAAGGAAAATTCTAAATGTAAAAATGTAAACAAAAAGAATAACCTATAATCTGCAAAATCCTGTAATCCGCACAACCGTTGGTCCCAGTGAGTGCGGATTAGAGGGAGTTGACTGTATTACATTTTTTAAAAAAATGATATAATTTGTGTCTGTTTTAAGTTTTTACTTTTCTCTGAAACAACCATTTTTTCTAGTTTGCTTTTTACTTTAAAAAGCAAATCTCTAACCGATCAGTTTGTAACTGCTTCGGAATTTCATAGATTTTCCCTAAAATTGCTTGTGTTGAAAATTTAGCTTGCTCACCATTACAAACATCGGGAAATCCTCATCATGTATGGTTAGCACTTGAAAGGAACAAAAATTCATTTGCAATACTTCAACACCTGATTGTCAGAGAGATTCCCCATCTTACGGGTGTGGGGAGAATACAAAAGAGATAACAGATTCAATTCCAGTTATTCCTGCGACTTATAGTCGACCATAAACCTGACCTTGAGTTTTTCCCGTTCAAAATTACAGCATGGAGTGAGTAGAATTTCCCAAAAAATGAGATGGGCGATCCCACTCAGTGGTGTGGTGTTGTCACTATATTATCACGTTTCTTTGGTTAATAATTAATTTAATTTACCTCTACCCAGAACGTTTTAATAATTTAAGATCTTTCTAGTTAAAAATTTAAATAACCACTGTGTAATTTCTTACTTTTGGGGGGCTGTTATGTATTTATTTTGTTTTGGCAGTGTAAAGTTTTCTCTTTTTGTTTACTTTTTTGTGATTAAATTTTCTCTTTACTGGCCGTTTTTTTGCCTTCAGGGTGTTTAAAATGAATGTTTACCTTTTAATTGCCGTTCTGTGGGTAATCAGCATTTTAAAATATAGTGGCTATACTTCATACCTCCCTTTTCATTAAAGTTGTTTTGATGGGATTTTTTATTTTAAATTAATTTTCGTAACTTCCCGTAATCCTGCTTTTCCTTTTTTTTTTTTTTTTTTTTTTATTACCTTATTTCTCCGGTTAGGCATCTCCCTGTGAATTTTCAATAATTTTTCATCTTTTAAGTTTTGCTTACAATTTCATGCTATTGCATCATTTTCTGTGCCTGTTACATCAGATCTCGGAGAGGACGCTAATCTTTCCCGCGCTTTTCCTCCGAAATAGTTCTAGAACATTCTTCCCCCTCCCAGGTCGGACTATCCCGGAATGACTTAAGGGGCACTCTAGGCTCTGATTGGCGGTTCCGGAGTGAGGAGGAGAGGCAAGCGCGCAATTTTTGGGCAGTTTCAGCTTGAACGTCCCGACTAGGTGGTGGTGTTTTTTTTTTTTTTTTTTGCTCTTGAGAGCTCAAGTTCAGCCCAGCTTTGGGTGACTTGACAAATCGTGCAGGATGACCTGATTACTGAAGAAAGACCCTCGACACCCAAGTTGACGCGATCTACCCCGCCGTGAAGAGATAGCCATGATTTTCTTTTCGTCTACTGGCCGCTGAATGCGTACCAAGCACAGCAGATAAAGGAGCGCAGATGTGATGACCTGCTAGGTCGACGCACGTTCCAGCCCCCGCCGACTGTGTCGCTGATTAGCACATGGCCCTCCGTGCTCCCATCTAATCGCCAAGCCGCCAGCGCCCATGTAATGGCGAGATGTTTCCATGCTTATCAATCTCTTGTTATAATGCGAGTCCGTGAGTGGCGCCTTTAGACGGGTGTCTGCAATGTGGGCCTAGCCCCCGAGTCTCCGGACTGACTAGAAGATTTTGATCCTTCTTTTTCTACCAAGATCTAAGTGAATTACTGCTTCTCATGCTGTCTCAAAATGGTGGACTTCGCGTCATCTGCCCCCCCCCCCCTTTTTTTTTCTCTTTTGTTAAGGTGTCATTTTATTTCCTTTTTAAGCCTATTTTTTTTTTTTAAATTTCTTTTGACCATCGGTCTTCCTGTAAAATTATAAAATAGGGATTGAATGTATTTTATTGTAATGTATCTTTCTTTAAAGTGTTAGTTCCCTTACAACAGTAGCATCTAAGCTAAATTTTTGTAAATTGTGAATTTCAAGCAAAACATGATTTTCTACTAAAATTAAATTTTTGGTTTGCAACCATGGGTACCCAGGGGTTAAAATTTAATAGTGATTCTTTTTTTTGAAATGTATGTGTATGAATTGCTCGTCCTGTTTAATTGAACATTGCCGGATCTTGTGGTAATTTGTCCAAATCATATGCAACTGATTTAAAAACATGCTTTGTGACCTAATTTGAATGCTGCCTAACTATGATTAAAAATTTCTTTATTTTGTCTTTACTGAAAATGGGAAAATGCTGTTGAGTCATTCCTAAAGTTTGGAGAAGATCTTGGTACTGCATGATGTGTTTAAAATTTTTTTATCTATGTTTAATATGTTAATTGGTTAAATAAAATGTTTCAATCCCATCTTTTGGTTCTCTTTGCTTGGACAACAATCTACACTAAGGGCGGCAAGAAAAAACCTGGGTTATTTTCATTATTCAAAACAATGCTAATTGAGGGGGGAGTTTGTACCGGATCGCAACACTCCATGAGTCCCCGTGTAGATCCTTTCATTGATATGTCCCTTTTGCCAGCTATTTTACCTATAATTTGTGTTAAAATTGAAGACATTTCACTTCGTGCTCTCATAGACAGTGGAGCTGCAGTAAATGTAATTTCCAGCCATGTAGCTGATGTTTTGAAAGATGCTAAGGAATTAAATTGTCCAAATTTTCAACTTAGAGTTCTAACCGGTGTAGATATCAATACTGAAAAATTAATCGCTACCAATTTATTTATTTCTGATAAGTCTTGATTGTAAATTTTTAGTTGCTCGTGGTATTTTATCTCCAAATTTTGATCTTATAATTGGATTAGACTTTTTAGTAAAAGCTGGCTTTACTTTAAATTGTCATGACTGTCTCTTAAGTAATAAGGATGTGTGTGTCAGCTGGCGGCATGAGCAGCCTGAAAATACTCAGTTATCTGTCCCAGTGACGAGTACTGAACCTTGTCATGCGTCCTCTCTTTCTCTTTTCGGAAGCCTACCAATAACAGTTACTGTGCCGCCTTTTTCTCAAAAACTTTTTCATGTAAATGTAAATAATGTTGACTCTTCATTTATTGGCCAAGACATTTTGTTAGAACCTAATCCTAATTTAAATTTTGATTCGTATTTAATTGCTAACGCTGTTTCTAAAATTTCTCAAGATCTCCTATGTTTGGTTCAGGTCATTAATTTTACTTCCGAATCAATTCAATTAAATAAAAATATGAAACTTGTCTACGTAACTCCTGTAAATATTGAAAGGCCTGATGAAATTGTTAATGTTGTTGAGGGACAAGAAGAGAAGGAAGATGATTTTAGCGTATGGGCAAAAGATATTGACTTAACCCACCTTGACGATCAGCAGCGTGAGACCCTTAAATCTTTGCTTATCAAATATAAGTCTGTTTTTTCTCTTACTCCTTCTGACTTAGGTGCTTGCTCAATAATTAAACACCGCATTCATTTAACCGATGACGTTCCTGTAAGATCAAAACCATATCGTGTCCCATACCATCTTAAGCCCGAAATGCGTAAACAAATTCAGACACTGTTGGATGCTGGTATAATTGAACCCTCTACGAGTAGTTATGCTGCCCCAGTGCTTCTTGTCAAGAAACCGGATGGTTCTTTTCGCCTTGTTGCTGACCTCCGAAAGTTAAATGCCAAGACCATCCCCGATAACTTTCCTTTGCCTAATCTTCAAGAAATGATTGATTTCCTGTCAGGTGCAAAGTTCTTTTCGTCCCTTGATCTCACCTCGGGTTTCCATCAGATGCTCATGCATCCAGATGATGCACACTTAACGGGTATTGCCACTGAAGAAGGCATTTTCCACTTTTGCCGGATGCCTTTTGGATTGCGCAATGCGAGTAGCAGTTTTCAAAGACTCATGTCAGTGGTGTTGTCCGGTCTCTCCGACTTTCAAATAGGAGTGTACATAGATGATGTAGTTGTGGCATCAGAGTCATTTGAGGAACATGTTCACAGGTTAGAATTAGTTTTTGAACGGTTAAAACAATCCAATCTGAAGCTCAAACCTAAGAAATGTACTTTAGCAAAAGATGAAATTACTTAGGCCATCGTGTAACACAAGGTAAGGTTATGCCTGATCCAAAAAATTTAGACACTATTTTAAAAGCAAATGTTCCTCGAACTAAAAAGCAAGTTCGCTCTTTTCTTGGTTTAACGGGTTTTTACAGAAAGTTCATTCCTAATTATTCTAATATTGCATTGCCTCTTACTAATTTGACGAAGGATACTTGTAAGTTTGCATGGGGAGATCTTGAACAGGATGCCTTTGATCGTTTAAAACTTGCTTTAACCCAGTCTCCTTGTTTGGCCTTGCCAAATTTTTCCAAACCATTCTCAATCTGCACTGATGCAAGCAAACACGCGATGGGCGTGGTCTTAGTGCAAGAAGATGATTCGGGGTTTCAACATCCTGTTTGTTTTGCCTCAAAAAAGTTTTCTCCTGCCGAGGTTAATTATTCAGTTGTGGAAAAGGAGGCTCTTGCTGTTGTTTTTGGCATAACACATTTTAAACAGTACCTCTACGGTTCTCATTTCACTGTATATTGTGACCAGCAATCTCTTTCGCAGTTGTTTAAATTAAAACATCCCACTTCACGTATTGCTCGTTGGATTATGTCCCTGCAACAATATGATTATAAAATTATTCACAAGCCTGGTCGTCTTAACTTAATGGCAGATTTTCTTTCGCGTGAAGTTAATACTCTTAATTCCGACCCTTTTTCATTTCAAATTCCTAAGTTTCCTCTGCAAGATATCATTAGGCTTCAAAAATGACCCCTTTTGTCAAAAAATTGCTGCTTGCCTCAATAATGAGTCTCCTTATACAGTCAACTCCCTCTAATCCGCACTCACTGGGACCAAGGGTTGTGCGGATTACAGGATTTTGTGGATTATAGGTCATTTTTTTGTTTACATTTTTACATTTAGAATTTCCCTTTAAATTATAGTCAATTTACTGTAAACAAATATTAAATGATGAAAGAAAATGCATATGCTATTGAATAAAAACACAATTAAATGTGAATATAAATACAATAAATAATACAATTAAATTTAGAGAATTTACTAAAGGACAGATGAAAGAAAATATTTATACTGCTGAACTAAAACACTATTTTTAATATTAAATACAATTACTAATACAAAATTAAAAGAATAAATTCTCTCTAAATTTTTAGTTATTTTTCATTTTTTCAAACATTGCAGTGATTGTAATTTGTTTAAGAGATTTTAATTTTTCTTCTGAAATTTTGTCCTGAAGCCTTCTAATTGTCAGTAACTCTTGGTCACTGACAAATGATTGCTTTTGCAAAATGTTTTAAAGGGACCCCAAATCCGGAAGTTTTTCAACAAACAAACATTCTTTTTTTTTTTTAAAGGGCAGTTGTTGTTGTTGTTTTTTAGGGATCGACCGATAGTATCGGCGCCGATACCTCCTATTTTTTAGGTATCGGTATCGGTTCTTTCGATTCTAAAAGTATCGGGAAAGTATCGGTTTCTGTTGCTTTCGTCCATTTTCACAGATACTTTTCAACCGATACTTCGCTTTTCAGAAGAAACCACGCAGGCGCAACACCATTCTAGAATCTTTATTTTGGTATTGAGATGAGAGGCGTCGTTTCATTGGCACATCTGTTTGAGCGAGTGTATTCGAACTGTGTTTTTTTTTTTTTTTTTTTAATTCTAACCATCGCTAAATGTATGTCGTATCACCAAGTGTGGTCAAAATTATGGACGAAGAATTGTTATATGACAGTTTAACAGGACAATCGTCTATCCTTCTAAATTATTTTGAATTGGTGCCCAACACTAAACACACTATCTGCAAGGATTGCAAAAAACAAATGTCTAGAGGTAGGCTATAATTTTACTTCAGTTTTATAAACGTTTATTTTCTCACTGTGTGGACTCGAAAAAGAGTTCATTCATATATATATATACATACAATTGAATCTCCCTATAACGAACTCGTTCGGTTCCAGTTAAAAATTCGCTATAAAGAAAATTTCATTGTTCAGAGATTAGAGATTTTTGCAGTTATTTCAGCAAATATTACAAACTTTTTAGTAAATTCGATGTTTAAAAGTATTAAATTATGACTTTCAATTAAAAAAAAATTGGTATTTATTATAAATTTGCTAAACTTACGGTTTCTTACTTTTCATTGTATAAATGAAATGTTCAAAAGTAAAGACAATCCCACGAATTTAGAGAATAAAATATAATGCACTTACGTTTATTTTACTTCAAAATTCCATTATTTTACATTGTTTTGCATTCTGCGATTTTAAATTTTCAAAAAAATATTCACTTTTAAAAGTCCGCTGAATATAGAGTAAGGCACATTTTCTTCCATTTGGAAAACTCTTTTTAATGGTTTTAAAAGGTTGAAGCATTAAAGTTTGATATGGTTTTGGTCGTGAAGCGCAGGGCCTTATTATTATACGGGCGAATCGGGACTTTGCCCAGAGCCCCTGACTTGAAGGGCCCCCAATTTAAAATGTTTTTTCTGTAGTATTCTTTTTTATATCAAAATTTTATATAAAAAATATAACAAATTTCATAGATTGGGGGCCCCCAAATCTATCAATGGGTATGATATAGATATCAAAATTGATGGGGGAGACGGTCCTTGACATCGTTTGATATTTCAGGGGATGATGACCGTTAAAGTGTTAAAGCAGGTATGGGCAAACTTTGAAAAGTTGTGGACTAAACTTTAGGATGTTGCGAAGTTGCGGGCTAAACTTACGGATTTTAGCGAAGTGGTGGGGCGTATAATTGGGATTTATATGGGATATTGAATGGTTTATACGGAGTTTTCAAGTGTTCCGTGGGCCGGATCAAAAGCCACATCCGGCCCGCAGGCCGGCGGTTGCCTATATGTGTGTTAAAGTGTAATATTTCAGCCTACGAGATACGTTTGAGGAATTTGTTTCTATTTAGCTTAGAGAACTTCAGGTACAGACATTTTACCATTAGTTAACCGGAAGTATTTGAAACAGAAAGTAGCATTCTGCTATCGGAAGTGAATCGTATTTCTGTGCATGCAAACGGGGGTAGGGTTTGAACCGAATGACGTTTGTCGGACATAACCCCCCTCCCACACACACACACACACATGGTGCCCCTCTGCAAACGTAAAAAAAGGCGCCCCTTTTTTGCTCTAGATCAGTGGTTCCCAAACTATGGGCCGCGACCCATTGTTGGGCACGGGAGCAATTTCGGTGGGTCGAAAAGGGTGAGAAAAATTAAACTTTAGTATTTTATATGTTTAGTAAACTATACTATTTTATGTAGCCTATATTGGATATCGTTATGTAGTAGTGGGTCATGAAAAAAAAAAATCTAGTTGAAGATTTTTTGAAGAGAAGGACAAAAAGTTTGGGAACCACTGCGCTAGATCAAGATTTTCTCAGTTTTAGTTCGAAATGGCCCCCTTTTCGACGATGGCACCCAGACCTTGCTTACCGTGCCACACCGCCCCTGCTCAGAGCTCAGAATTAAAACAGATAAAATTTGTTCATATCAATCACAGAAAAACATGTTAACAATGATCATAAAAACAAAAACACTGAAGATCAATTTCATTAAATATGGATACTTTAAGTAGTAATTTTATTTTAAGACTTGAAAATTGAATTTAGTTTATCATTTTGGATTTTTCTTTAACCTTCATTTAATCTCTTCATTTTTAAGCATCTTTTATTTAGACCCTCCAAGGCGTAGCTTGAAAACGAGCAAAAATATTTTTCTTCATATTGTAGCTGTATCAATGACAAAATTAATTATACTAAAATTATAAACGAAACCTATTTGTAAAAACAATTTATTCTTTTTTTGTGTCGCAAAGAAGTTAACTTTTTGGCAGTGACTTGAAAACTGGCGACTCCCGTGAACTTTAATTATGTTGGTCCAGAAATTAAAAAAATGATTCACTTTTAAACCATTACACACTATCAAAAGTACGAATTATCAAACATGTAATGATTTTATTATCTATCAGATTAATGAGAGAACGTAGGATTTGTGTATCATTCTGTTTTGAGAAGTGTAATACTTATCAATATCTGCTAATTATTTATATTGTTAATTTAAAAAGTTGAAGCTGTATTAGTATAATTGGTATTACTAATTATTTAGTTTATTTCAAATTTTGGGGCAAAAAAACATATTTCTTGTGAATAGTATTTGGTTTATATATAAGGAAAACACATTAATAATCGGAGTGTACCTGTTCTTCGTACGGAAAAGATCAAATACATGGATTATCCGGATTAATTGTGGCTTAACCCTGTCCGGAGAATCAAAATATTCGGATTTTCAAAACGAACTTAAAAATGATCACATGAGTTTATATTAAAAAGAAATCTTGCTAAAAAATTCAATAATTCACTTAGTTTTTAAATAATTGGAGTAGATAAATAAGACCATTAATTAATGTGAACTTATTATGCATTTTAAGGGAAGAATTTACATACGTACTTCATGAACAATGTCTAAATACATATGTACTTACATAATATTGTACAGTTTATACATTATCACAATTTAATGCAGTTTAAGTAATCTAAAAGATATCTTCATTTGTGAAAGAATTATAATTAAGGAAAATCTAAATAAAACTTGCAAGCTTTGAAGTTGAATAAGTTTGATGTTTTTACTTTTGTAAGCACAAAATCGAGGCATTAACCAAGAACGAAGACACATATAGTAAGAGCAAGCAGGAAGCTGTTTTGGGTCTAATATGGAAACCTTTTATCTGGCTCATAGCAACAATTAGGCGACAAAATAGAGGTTGAGAAAAATTGATTTAAATATTTGCACCAGTCGGCACTGGAAATGGATTCTCTTATTAATATATCCCTTTAACTCCCCCTCCCCCGTGTTTGCGTTCTGTTAAGCCTAAATGAGGGGCATCTACCTATGGGGGGGGCTTGGGCGGAGGACTTTTTAAGGGAGTCTAATGCATATTCATGTAACATCTGGAGAAAATCGCCCAAAATTCTAGACCACTAGATTGACAGCTACGCGCGGAGAAAGAATTCCGAACCTGCACACTAAGACGCTTCCCAGTGCTCAGCTTTTTATAAATTCGGCCATTCGTCGGCATGATTGAAAAGAAAAGAAAGACTAGAACTACTGTAATTCCACACTTCAATGTATCCACTGATTTTTCTTTTTAATGCTTTCTACTTGCATCAAATTTCATCATGCTGTTATTCATTTTAACGAAAACTACACTCTCGTTAAAAAAACTGCTCAGAATACAGATGTAGGTTTAAATGACATTAAATTACGTAAAGTATCGGTATTGGTTAAGTATCGGTATCGGCCGATACCACAACTTAAAAGTATCGGTATCGGCTATTTCTGAAAATGAATTTATAAGTAAAGTATCGGTATCGGTCATCGGCGAAAATGTGGTATCGCTCGATCCCTATTGTTTTTAATTTCTTTAAAAGACCGCTTTTAACTAAATATATATGTATTATAAAAAAACAAGCTCAATCAGAAAGGGAGGAATTTCACTGGTCGCTCAAGAAGGGGGGGGGGGGGGGCATGCGGTGCATCATTTGTATATTTGTTATCTCAGTATTATATTAATTTCAGATCTTGCGAGGTAATTTTCGGTTTCTCGTTATTTAAAAATATTCTATGCTATTACATAAGCTCTAAAGAGGAAAATAATGTTATCCTCTTCACACACACACACATGCATTACATTTCAAGTGCTGATGATTCATTATTTCTGCATGTGCTCCTCCGGCAGTTAAATGTAAACAAAGAGAAAGGCCATGTGGTCTGTTTATGCTTTTCTTTCTTTCTTCCTACAGAACTACAGTTATGTGGAGAAAGTTTTTGTTGCATAATAAATCGCTAGACAGAAGATCAAAAGGGTGAGGTAGGGGGAGAATCGGAAAATTGCGCAACTGTTGTGTCGTCTGCCATATCGCGGTTTGCGTTTAAAGTTAAACATGTTACATATTTTCACCCAATTTTAATTGCAACGGTCAATCTTTAGGATCGTCTCGCCTGTTTTTCTCTCTCATAGAGCAAACATTTTCATTTTTTGTTTGTTTGTTTGTTGTTTCATTCAAGAAAAGAGTAAAGCGATGTGATTGGACGGTGCATTGCTTCGGAGTTCGTTATTTACATCCATTCACTGAACACATGCATGGATATAAGTTTCTGTATGTTTAATTACATGATAATATGCTCAAATATATGAAATTATTTACTTCAAATAACTGTGGAAAATCATTAATAAATGTCTTTATAACATTCAGCCAATCAAATAACTTCTATAACAGTAATACTACCAGTCAAATGCCGTTCAAAATGTAAACAAACAAGTTTGTTTACATTTGAAATATATCGCGGATTACAGGCGTTCGCGGATTATAGAGTCGCGGATTAGCAGGAGTTGACTGTATTCAAAGATCCAATAAATTTTTCTTTCAGCAAAATGCTATTGTTTGTCAGCCTTTAAATAGTAATTCGGAGAACGTTCGTTTAGTTGTGCCTCACACCCTCATCCAAGAAGTATTGCATTTTTTTCATGACAACAAAACTGTCGCCCATGCTGGCCTGTCTCGTACCTTACACCGTGTACGTCAAAGTTTTTTTTGGGTAGGTCTCTATAACAACGTAAAAAAGTATGTTTTATCTTGTAAGTCATGTTTGGAAAGAAGGGGTTACCACAAAAATCAAAAGGCTCCTGTGCAAGAGATTCCTGTTGTTGATCGCCCATTTCAGAAATGTGCAATTGATGCGGTGGGTCCTTTTATGACTTCTAGAAATGGCAATAAATGGCTCCTGGTAATCTCTGACTATTTTACAAGATATCCCGAAGCTTATCCTGTCCCTGATATTCAAAGTTCAACAGTTGTAAAAGTTTTAATTGATTTTATTTCACGTCACGGAATAATGGAAGTGTTATATTCGGATAGGGGTTCAAATTTTATTTCTAAGGCTATGGCGGAGGTGTATGACATCTTGGGTATAAAAAAACAACACACTGTGGCTTATAATCCGCAAGGAAATGGTTTAGTGGAGAGGTTGAACAAATGTCTGATTGATTCGTTAAGTCATCTAGTACTCGAATCTCAAGAAGATTGGTGTGAACAGGTTCCCTTAGCTCTCTTAGCTTTTCGTACTGCCTACCACCGCACCATCAAGGAATCTCCTGCTTTTCTAACTTATGGTAGAGATCTGTTGATGCCATATGATCTGGTTTTCTCTTCGAAATTCAGATCATATGCTGATACTAGATCCTACGCTCAGGAGATAGTCACCAATCTTCAACGTACCTTCTCTGTCGTCAAGACCAACCTGGAAAAGGCTTCGTATGCTCAGGCTCATCCTCCTACCTCTAACTTTTACTTTAAAAACATTAAAGTCAGTGATACTGTTTATTTACACGTTCCCGCTAGCAAGCCACATTTAACTAAGAAGCTATGTAAATTTAATAAGGGTCCTTATAGAGTTTTAGAGCAACTTTCTCCTGTCTTGTTTAAAATTTCTCTCATTTCTAATCCCTCAGATACTCAAGTTGTACATGTAAATCGCATTTTTAAGGTTATCGACAGGGAAGTTTTTCCAACACCAGATAGTCAAATTTTGTCTTCTCCGCCTCCAGTGATTCCAGAGCCTGCCACTAGCCCTACTCAAGAAAGTTCAGAGGATAGGTTAATAAGAGAATACCCTTGTCCCCTTTTACCGCTAGATTTGTCTTGGGAAGCTGATACTATCTACATGCCACCTCCTGTAGTTACAACAGAAGTAGATATGACAGATTCACAACTAGATACCTCGTTTGATTTTTTTCGGGATACCTCAGTATCTCCAGTTTCCTTTTTAAACTCTCCTCATTCTGATATTGATGATTCTGATGCCCAAAACATCCACCTTTTCTCCTATTCGCACTAGATCCATGCCTAAACATGGATATTGTCTCAGACCCAGGGATGCTTTTGGATTTGTCAAGAAGTAGTTTTACATTTTTGCGCAGAAATTTTCTTCGAGGTTGTGCCATATAATTTTACTATATATATTTTTTCATTTTTAGTGTTGGCATCTGTGTTTTCTTTTTATATACAAATTTCTTTTATGGGTATTTTTGGGGAGTGTGAAATACACTATTTTATGTTTAATGTTTGACCTGCCAAAAGGTAAACTTGCACATTCTTTTAGTTATGTGGAAACAAGTAACCACATATGATTTGCTCTTATTTTTATTGCATTCCTATTAAACCAAAGATTTTTTTTTTTGCATATATGTATTGTATTTTACTGATTCTTATCTGTATATGGCCAAGGGGTCATGTGCAATGTGTGAAATACTTGGTTACACTAAGTAACCACCTCCTAATTGTGTCTACCTGAACAGCACAGAATTTTCTTTTTTTTTTAGATTTGATAAGTCTTCATCAAATCCTCCTGTGTAGGAAATTTATGGTTAACAAAGTTTGTGCGCTCTCCTCTTCCTCTTGTTGTAAATTTTAATTGATGTAGATAGATTTGGCCAATTTATCTGCCTTTTGTACTTAGTTGGGTGTCCCAGTAACTTATAACCAGTGTCATATCTCTTATTTTGCTCTTTTTTTTAATTTAAACATGTAGTTTAGACAATTTTAAATGGGACACTTGGGAATGGTTAGTGACTTGTGGGTTTCTGCAGGCCTTCTTGGTCACTTGAATTTCTTTCAGTGTTTGGTTCTGGATGACAGTTGGGTTCTGTTGGGCTGGTGTTTAGTCCGCTGTACCCACTTCATCCATTGCTGAGTGCAGGGGAATTCAGGGATCATTCCTCTATGTAATTGGGTAATTAATTTATGTAACTGTCTAAAACCAATTAAGGCAATTTGTCTCTCCTTAATTAAATTCTGTTTACTTTTTAAATTTTATTTTCTCGCCTCTTCACTGCTTATTCTTAAAAGTTGTTTCAAAATCACAATTTTGCTGAGATTGTCTTGCCATGGTCAACACCCTTCTGAAATTTTGGCTTGTTGTTTTGTCAAAATTCTGGTAATTTCTCACCTGCAATGTGGTGATGTTGCTGTTTGAATTTCTGTGCTGTTTTACTTAAGATTGTGTCAAAAATTACTAATTACGTCCCATTACTAAATGTGTCGTGTTATGGCTACTGATTCTTCGGACATTAAACATCTCAGTAGGCCACTTCAAAAATTGGTGTTCTGCGTCATCGTTATTTGGTGTTATGTACTTAAATGTTCTCGAGATCTTTGTGTATGGTTAATATGTGTTTTCTGTTAAATGTGCGGAATGTGCAAGTAATGTTGTTTTTGGCTGGGTCTTTAGGAAAATTTTTCTTACGTTTTCACTTTCATATGTTGGGTGTGTCAATTTTTTGTTTGTGTGGTGTTAATAGCCACGCTTAGGTTGTTTCCTCACCTATTCGTGGGATGCTAGAATTTTTGCAGTGCGCGTTATTTTGCCTTGATATTTTCTTCGCCCCTGTGTTTGGTCCTGTGCATAGGTCAGTATAAGTGGTTATTTTATATGTGTTTGGGTTTGTCTATACACTCACTGCACTTTTCTGGTTTAATGTATTGTTTCCAAAAAAAAAAAAAAAAAAAAAATTTTTTTTTGGGTGTAAAATTTTTTTTTTTTTTTCCGAACGGGAAGGATATGTGGTGTTGTCACTATATTATCACGTTTCTTTGGTTAATAATTAATTTAATTTACCTCTACCCAGAACGTTTTAATAATTTAAGATCTTTCTAGTTAAAAATTTAAATAACCACTGTGTAATTTCTTACTTTTGGGGGGCTGTTATGTATTTATTTTGTTTTGGCAGTGTAAAGTTTTCTCTTTTTGTTTACTTTTTTTTGTGATTAAATTTTCTCTTCACTGGCCGTTTTTTTTTTGCCTTCAGGGTGTTTAAAATGAATGTTTACCTTTTAATTGCCGTTCTGTGGGTAATCAGCATTTTAAAATATAGTGGCTATACTTCATACCTCCCTTTTCATTAAAGTTGTTTTGATGGGATTTTTTATTTTAAATTAATTTTCGTAACTTCCCGTAATCCTGCTTTTCCTTTTTTATTATTACCTTATTTCTCCGGTTAGGCGTCTCCCTGTGAATTTTCAATAATTTTTCATCTTTTAAGTTTTGCTTACAATTTCATGCTATTGCATCATTTTCTGTGCCTGTTACATCAGATCTCGGAGAGGACGCTAATCTTTCCCGCGCTTTTCCTCCGAAATTGTTCTAGAACATTCTTCCCCCTCCCAGGTCGGACTATCCCGGAATGACTTAAGGGGCACTCTTGGCTCTGATTGGCTGAGGGTGGCGGTTCCGGAGTGAGGAGGAGAGGCAAGCGCGCGATTTTTGGGCAGTTTCAGCTTGAACGTCCTGACTAGGTGGTGGTGTTTTTTTTTTTTTTTTTTGCTCTTGAGAGCTCAAGTTCAGCCCAGCTTTGGGTGACTTGACAAATCGTGCAGGATGACCTGATTACTGAAGAAAGACCCTCGACACCCAAGTTGACGCGATCTACCCCGCCGTGAAGAGATAGCCATCAGGGGCATAGCCAGAAATTTTTCATGGGGGGGGGGGGTTATGACTACTGTAACTCATATATATGTATACGTGTGTTTGATAAGAGAAGAACATACATTTTGTATGGCGAAAAATTCCTCATGGGGGGGGGGGTTATGACCCCTCTAACCCCCCCCCTTGGCTACGCCTCTGATAGCCATGATTTTCTTTTCGTCTACTGGCCACTGAATGCGTACCAAGCACAGCAGATAAAGGAGCGCGGATGTGATGACCTGCTAGGCCGACGCACGTTCCAGCCTCCGCCGACTGTGTCGCTGATTAGCACATGGCCCTCCGTGCTCCCATCTAATTGCCAAGCCGCCAGCGCCCATGTAATGGCGAGATGTTTCCGTGCTTATCAATCTCTTGTTATAATGCGAGTCCGTGAGTGGCGCCTTTAGACGGGTGTCTGCAATGTGGGCCTAGCCCCCGAGTCTCCGGACTGACTAGAAGATTTTGATCCTTCTTTTTCTACCAAGATCTAAGTGAATTACTGCTTCTCATGCTGTCTCAAAATGGTGGACTTCGCGTCATCTGCCCCCCCCCCCTTTTTTTTTCTCTTTTGTTAAGGTGTCATTTTATTTCCTTTTTAAGCCTATTTTTTTTTTTTAAATTTCTTTTGACCATCGGTCTTCCTGTAAAATTATAAAATAGGGATTGAATGTATTTTATTGTAATGTATCTTTCTTTAAAGTGTTAGTTCCCTTACAACAGTAGCATCTAAGCTAAATTTTTGTAAATTGTGAATTTCAAGCAAAACATGATTTTCTACTAAATTTAAATTTTTGGTTTGAAACCATGGGTACCCAGAGGTTAAAATTTAATAGTGATTCTTTTTTTTGAAATGTATGTGTATGAATTGCTCGTCCTGTTTAATTGAACATTGCCGGATCTTGTGGTAATTTGTCCAAATCATATGCAACTGATTTAAAAACATGCTTTGTGACCTAATTTGAATGCTGCCTAACTATGATTAAAAATTTCTTTATTTTGTCTTTACTGAAAATGGGAAAATGCTGTTGAGTCATTCCTAAAGTTTGGAGAAGATCTTGGTACTGCATGATGTGTTTAAAATTTTTTTATCTATGTTTAATATGTTAATTGGTTAAATAAAATGTTTCAATCCCATCTTTTGGTTCTCTTTGCTTGGACAACAATCTACACTAAGGGCGGCAAGAAAAAACCTGGGTTATTTTCATTATTCAAAACAATGCATTGCTGATTTTTTTTTTTTTTTTTTTTTTTTAGCTGAGAAATTTAATTGTGGTGTTCCAAACTGGAACAACACAACAGTGGCAGTTTAGAGGGGGAGTTGGGTGGCTGCTGATAGAGGTTATTTTAACATTAAGTCTATGGCCAAAAAATCCGTGCTATGAAAAATTGGCCATTTAGAGGGGTGGCCATTCGGAGAGGTTTCACTGTATTAATATTCTCTGGTAATTGGAAATTTGCACTTTGGTCACCCAAAGACGAAAAAAAAAAAAAAGAGGGAAGCTGAAAATTTTCTGGTTACTTGAATGCTGGATAATCGAGCTTTTACTGTACTCGTCATATCCGTACATCAGTAAATGAACACTAAACTCTGTATATTTTACAGATAATCTGTAAAAGTTGGCAGGTATGGCAGTGTACTTTGGTAGAAGTATGGTTTGTAAATGTAACAGGAAAGAATGTTGGAATTATGTAGAAATATATGCTAGCAAGTGATTTTAGAATTTTATTCTTGAAAGCTGTTGTGATTATACAATTAGATTTGATTACTACTCAAATATTTCTCAATACTAATGAGAGATGGCATTGCCAGACCGTAGCAGGCTCATAGGAAAATTACCTTCATCTTTTAAACATTCATAGTTCATGTTTTGGCAGCACCAGTATTTTAACATCTAGATATTGGCAACAACTTATCACCCAGAGACCATGGGTTCAAACCCAGCTCTCGCCACACGCTCCCTCTACATTGATGACCCAGACAACGAACACTCACTAAACTTCTCGCCTACAGCGACAGATAGTGTCAGCACTGCCCTCTTTCAAAGCCCACAGCAAGCAGCAGCGACCTCATAAAGTCCACAACGAGTAGCAGCGTTCCATAATGCTTGGAACATCGTTCGTCAGCCTCCGACTGACTTTCTAAGAGGGGAGTAGTGTAGCAGCACGAAGATCGCCTCCGCACACACGATACCCGGCAATTGAAGGTCGGTCAAACGGGTACCTTTTGGCCGAGCTGGATGGCACCTCATTCCACCATGCAAATTCCGTGAGTTCAAACTCAGCTCTCGCCAAACGCTATCCTCCATAAAGCTATTCACTTTATTTACTGTTGGTTTGAACAGTTAAATTCATTAAGGAATGTAAAAGATTACTTGAATTATTAGACAAAACAACTATTGACATGATAAACTATGTTCGGATGTGTTCAGTTTATGGTGTTTAATTGTAGAAGCTCATGAAAGTATGTTTCTGAAACAAAAAAGTAATACTGGGCAAATTTAGTCTGAGAAGTGGATTTTTGGAGATGTGTGCCAAGAAGCAAAACAGTGTTTAAGGAATGTTGAAAGAGGCAGTGGTAGTATAATTTTATGAGATCTACCGAGACTTGGTTAATTACTCGGTACTCAGCCTATTCAGCCAATTTGTAGAATACAAGGTATTTGGCCAAATTTGACTGAGCACTCGGCTAATACCTAGTAGTAAGAATTTCAGTATTTTTAAATGTTATAATATATTTGTCAATATTACAGCTGATTTCTAAAAAAATATACACTCACAAATAATACATGCCATAGCTGCCAACCTTGGAGAATGAAAATTAGGGAGATTTTCGAAAAAATTAGAGAGATTTTTAAAAAATTAGGGAGACTTTAAAAAACCCTTGTTATCGATGAAAAACCTCCATGTACACATGCGTAATATATCAGTAACCAAGAAAATTACATATACAAGAAAAATTTATAGCTTAAAACATTTATTAAAACAGCTAATTTTAAAATGCGATACTTTTTTAAAGAAATAAACAATTTTTTAAACAGTAAATACTTTTGAACTATTTGCATTCATGGGCGCCGGCAACATAGGGCAAGGGGGGTGCAAGTGCCCCCCCTGGATTTTTGTATGCAGTGTTTTCCCTTGCTTTTTTGTTCTTTTCAACATGGTAACCATACTTTTAAGTAATCTTTGCCTTCCCCCCCCCCCCCGGGAAATATTCTGGCGGCGCCGATCTTTTCATTACAAATGAATTAAAATACCGAGAACGTTTTGTACGTTTCGAACCGTATTTTTTGGCTATATCGGAATCCAGGAACATCTTTTAATAATGCTCCTGCGTGATCTGAGCAACTTAGTGGCAAGTTATGCTCATAGATGAACTTAAAAAATAAGCACTCTGCTTTTATCACGCTTAGATCCTGGGATGTAGCAAATGAGAAGTCAATCTTAAACTGTTTGCACACGCTTTAGTGTTGGTTTGATGCTTTTTCGATTTAGCGTGAGTCACAATGTCATTTCTTCTCCCATGCACGATAGCAATATCGCATGTACTATATGTGCAAAATGCAAAGTTTGTACCTTTATTTGACGGTTTGATAAATTTAAAGTCCTTGGAATAATCCGATTTAAATTGCATTAAATACTTCTTTCCAGACATAATTTTACCGCTCACTCAACTACGAACACCACAATCTAGCATGCTGGATCGCAAAATACATAAACAAAACATACACGTGCAGAGTGGAGTGGAGTGGAGGGGGGAAAGCTCTGTAATTCGATTCTGCGGAGTGTTATCGATAATCCCAACCGTCGTCTTTCAGAAATTCATGGGGAATCGGCGAGAAAGCTTGCTACGTTCTACGTGCCATGACGTCATTACGAAATATCAGATTCGGCCAATAGCGAAGTTTCTTCAGTTTCTGTCGTTAGCATTTAACAAGTTCTGTAATTTTTTTTCAAAAATTGATAAGTACATAAAACGTGGGAATAATTTGGAAAAATTCGGGAGATTTATAAACTTTTCGGGAGTTCGGGAGATCGTTCCGAAATTCGGGAGTCTCCCGGAAAAATCGGGAGGTATGGCAGCTATGACATGCATATAATAATTCATAAAAATGTGAATAAATAATACATTCAAGAATAAAAATAAAAGTAGACTATTTTGATAATTGAATTTTATAGATTGCAAATCCTGATGTAAAAGTACAAATTTTTCTGCAATTTGCTGTGATATGTGATTTTTTTAAATTATAAATATAGCCAACTTTAGAGAAAACATGTTCACTGTAAGCAGAGATGCATGGTGCACACAAGAATATCTCAGCAATTTTGGACAAAATTGGAAAATTTTATTACATTTCCACGAGACAAATGGACTGTCAGTTTTTTAAATCATTTTTTTTTCTGCAAAGACTATTTTTTCTTTTACTTTTTCTTCCATAAACCAAAGTGGTGCTTTGTTGCTTGGATGAAGCTGAAAATGTCACATGTGCATTACTACTTCATTTATACATTTTCAATATGTAGAATTTTTTTCTGGTGCCTCCGAGTCTGGATCATCAACACTGACTTCATCACTATTTTTTTTTAGGTGGGTTATGGAGGACATCTATCTCAGTGTCAGCTACATTGAATTGTACAGCTTCAGGGTTTGTGTTTACTCAAGATTTTTGAGTAATTTAATCAAATTTTGCTGACTGTGATGCAAGAACCCATATTTCTCAAGATAATGGGCCTTTGTGACCCACTTATATCAGAATTCAGCGTGTGATCCCTGTGCTTTATTTTTTAATAATTGAATATATTTGAAATGAATAGCTGAATAATTTGTTAAAGTGAAATTGCATTATGACTGAATTTGTACTACAATATTTTCTTTAAATAGAAATATTTTATTTGAACTCAAGTTAATCATAACAAGACTTTATTATATATATTCTGAAAATTAGTTGGTCTGGTAATTTTGCATCATAGAAAAGGCTTTTAAAATAAAGTTACTATTATGCTTTAGTAATTTGCTTAGCTTGATCAAGAATAGCAGTGAGTCTAATCTTCCTAGTAATGTGAAATTAACTCTCAGTTACTGACAGTCTGAATAAAAGTTATTACAAAAGTTTTTAAACATTTTACAAGAAAGAATATATCTATACAATTTGAAGGATCCACGGGAAGAACGATGAGAGTCCAATACAGCTGACTTTCCAAAAATTCGAAAGGTGCATGGGACTTTCCACATTCTTCCCCAGTAAACTGTATCTTTGGGCTATTTTTTCAGTGTATTCTCATCCTTCTTCCCCCTTATGGGTTCGGATATTAATAGTGCCACTAATGAACAACAGAATGCAGTAGAAACCTCAACATTGACGAAAAGTGGACTCTCATCGTTCTTCCCGTGGACCCTTCATTTATCATCACAGCCATATTTTAAAAGAAGTTTTAATGATCAAGTGAATAAATAATGTATCAATCGGAACACATTTTTATTAGACAAACAATAAAATTTTAAAAACACTATTATATCTTATGTATGTGCACTAATTTAATAATTTTTTTTAAATATTATGGTTTTTGTTGAATTTATGTTAGCTTAAAATACAATCAGGGGCGTAGCCAGAAATTTTTCATGGGGGGGGGGGTTACACGACTACTGCAACTCATATATATGTATACATATGTGTGATAATGTAGTGAAGTATATGCATTTTGTATTGCAAAAAATTTCTCATGGGGAGTTATGACCCCCCTAACCCCCCCCCTTGGCTACGCCTCTGAATACAATTATACATGTTTTCATTTCAAAGAAGAAAAATTATTCATCTGCAAGTCAGTGAGTCCTTTTTATACAACTATTCAGTACTCTGTCAAGCAGTAAATGGCCGAATACTGAGTACTCAGCCAAAATGCTATTTGGTACATCATTATTAATTTATAAGCTTAGCTTTATTCTAGATTCATATAGTTTGATGTAGGAAACTAAGGTTTTTAAATTTCTTTTAAACTGTATTTATTTCTTTGTTTTGTCTTTGAAGTAGTAGATGTTATAATCAGGGTTCGTTGATTTAAATCAGCTTGATTAAAATCATCATTAAAATCACGATTTAAATCAAGGGATTTTTTAAAAAAAAAATCAATGATTAAAATCATTTTTCAAAAATGCATTTTAAATTGATAGATTGATGATGATAATCTAAATAAAAACCTTCAACACTCAAATGAAATTAATTTCTTAATAG
This sequence comes from Cheiracanthium punctorium, assembly GCA_038373885.1. Lineage (NCBI taxonomy): Eukaryota > Metazoa > Arthropoda > Arachnida > Araneae > Cheiracanthiidae > Cheiracanthium > Cheiracanthium punctorium. Next base: position 128,522 of record JAWZYV010011898.1, on the reverse strand, counting down.
CATTAGATGGCACTGCAGTGGTTTAGGGAATCCTTCAAGGGGGGGGGGGGGGAAGAGTGACTTTTGAGCGTGACAGTGTGAGAACAAAAGAAATTTGATCAGGAAAATTGACATTACTAGAATTATTTCAGATTTTAGAACACGCTTGTTTAGGATTCCGTGTTCAGAGAGCTATTGCTAAAGTACAAGGATAATGGCAAGAATTAAGAAAGATAATATTTGGATGTACTTTAATGAAGAGCAGACAGTTTCTGTAAAAGGTGTTAAAACCAAATGCAAGAACTGTGGAAAAGTTGGATTAGTAGCCAGAATGAAAGCACATGTAGATAAATGTTTCGCCTCTGGCAGAAATGATATTAATAGTGATCAACCTCAAGAAACAGTTGAGAACAATTTAACTTGTACAAAATCTGAGGCAGCCAAACCTATGAAAAGAAAAATCAGTGAGATGGAAAATGATGTTTGTGTTCTTAAGAACAGCATGAATGATTATGTCATAAAGACCACTAAAACTCAAAAGCAAATAAGAGGAAGTGGCAAGATATATTTATGACACCCATTCTGCTTTTCATCAGGTTAATCATCCCCAATTTAAAAAGATCATTTCTGCTTTAAGGCCAGGGTATACTGCTTCAAATAAAGTAGAAATAGGTGGAGCATTACTTGATTAATATATATGATCAAGAGAAAGAAATTGTTTCATATTAAAATTTGTTTATCTATGCACTTATTATAATAATAGCTAAAATAGCATAAAATATATTTTATATATATTGTTTAAAATGTCATACTACTTTTATAATATGCAAAATAAATTCATATTAGGAATTTTTAAAACATCTTTAAAAAAATCCGATTTAAATCAAAAAAATCTGATTTAAATGAAAAAAATCCGATTTTTTTGATTTTTTTAAAAAAATTTAAAAAATCACGAACCCTGGTTATAATCCTTTAAAGGAATTAAACCTGTTTATGAGGCAGCGCATTGTAATACATACAGTGATCTCTCTCTTACACCTGCTCTCTTCTATGAGTGTTTTTTCTGCAATCCTGACCGGGGACTTAGGAAAACAATAATTCTCATACATATATGCACTGCACTAAGAACGCACCTCACTTGTGTGTGTCACAAAAGAAATGTTCTCAAATTATTTTATTTTATTTTTAAACCAGGCAGGTGTTGCCTATCGCAAGAATTTTATATTTTTATCAATATTAAATTTTAAATTATTTTGTGAGAAAATAGTATAAGGATTAAACCAAGTTTGGATATGCAACCACTTTTATTTTCTTGGTTTTCCTCAAAAGTAGCACAATTCCTTAAAAATCATTGTATTTTAAAATTTATCTTGCTTAATTTTCAGAGTACAGTGAAACCTCTCTGAGCAGCCACCCCTGTATAGCGGTCACCCCTCTAAATGGCCAATTTTTCATGGCACGGATTTTTTGGCTCATAGACCTATGTTGTATTGTTTTTTGGGGGATAACGTTTTTACAAATCAAATGCAGTAATTTTTATTTTAATTGTTTTAACCATTAATTATTTATTTTCTAATGCTTGTAATTAACTTGGAAGTTTAATTTAAATACCCTTTGTCAGGAGATATAATGGTCTGGGTGAATCTTCTTGTATAGCTCAATAGCTTGTCTTTTTTAAATTACTACTAATTACCCCTTTTATTTTGTTGGGACTTTCTAAATAATTACCTTTTCTTTAAATTAATTCTGCCTTTGTTTGCCCTGTCTCCGGAGGTGTAAATTTAATTATGTAAATGCTGCCGATTTTCTGCTGACTATTACGTTTCCTTCTCTCTTCAATAGCCTAACTCATTTCTTGCAATATATTTTGTTCATGTCCGGTTTTTAATTTTTTTTTTTTTTTTTTACTCACTTCTAATTTAAATTTTTACTCCAAATTTTACCCAGGGTTGTCTCGGACGATTAGCCATCTCCCGCTAAAATTTTAGGAAATTTAATAACGTTTTTAATGCCTTTTTGATCAATTAAGTTTTTTTTCCCATGTCAAGATGGCCGATCTTGCCTGCGTTTCTTCTCGGCCAAGTTCGTTTCTTTCCCGCGAGTAGAAGTCGCTGGCCGCCATTTTTTCGTTCCTCTCTCTTCCTTCCCCCGACAATCGAATGTTCTCGAAGTTTCCCGGCTGAGATGGCGCACTCTGATTGGTCCCCGTCGTCGGCGTCGCAGCGAAGCTCCTCGCGCAAGGAGCAAAAAGGGTCATTCCGAGAGCTGACGCTGGGCGGTGAGGAGTGTGCTTCCAGAAGCAAGTCTTGTCTTTTATTCTTTGGCCTACATAGAGGCTTGGACGTCCCATTTTTGACATCGTAGCATGTAGTTCCCCGAAGTCTTAGGCCAGAGAGCCAGCATTTAGATGGATCACCTAACTACTTTGTTTTTGGCTTGTGCATAATCAGTCCGGAAGCCTCACCTCATTTCTTTTTTTGTTTGCATCAAGCTGACAGTTCTGGCCCCATTCACCATGCAACGCCGAACTCTCGTACCAGTTTCCCGCCCATGATACCAACCATTTTTGGGCTTGAGGCCCCTACCCCCTACCTGGCTGGAGAAGATTGCAATATGGCCATCCCGTTTTAGTTCTGCACCACCAGCCGAAAAAAAAAAAGGATCCGGATATTCTGCAATGTGGCCATTCAATCACATCTAGGGAGCCGATCGCAATAAAAGATGGTAAGCTCCGTGTAGACAACAAGATCGACGACGACCGCGGAGCCTGCTGAAGGACCGAGTTTCCATCCTGGGAGAGACCAAGATGCCGGCTCCGGGAGCATCCAGCGTCCACTCATCTGCGCCCTGAGGTATCTCCAACCCCCAATCACTGCTGGTCAAATGGGTGAGCTCATTCCTGTTACTTCTATTGTTCCCAGACCAAGCCGCCCATGAACTTTCCAACCTAAATAGTAAAGCTAAAATTTACATCTGAGTAACATCCTGAGCTAATACTTACCAGTAACGCCATGTTTAATTTTTTTTTTTTTGTTAAATGATAAATGTTAATGCTGTGTTTTTCCTTACCTAGCTAATTTTGGAAGGTCATAAATCTGTTTTATTTTCTTGCTTTACCAATGCTAATATCTCTGTAATTACTTGTTTGAGTTGGTCTGCATTTCAATGAATTTGCTGCACCCTTTGGTGTCAAAATTGCAAAGTTCCTTTTTTTTTTTTTTTTTTTTTGTTAACTATTTAAGCTCATCTGTTGGATTGTAAAAGTGGGGTTTCAAGTAACAGTTAAGGATTTTGAGTGGGATTTCATTAGATGCCTTGTGTGGCTTGGAGAAGGTGGGGACTTGTTTGCCCAAATTTTTCTTTTCTTTTTTGATAGGATAAATTTTTTTTTATGCTGCAGCTAAGCCTTTTAACTTTATTTTGGATCCCAATCGTGCTACTTTTGTCATGACAATTTTAATTAAGCATTACCTTTTATTTTTTTTACTTTTCAATTTCCAAAGGCAATTAATGGGAAACTAAAGCACTCTAAGATCAATGTTTTTGTGCACTTCTACCGCGCGCTGTAATACCCCCGCGCAGTGTTTTACTTATTTTTATTTCCTAATATACTAATGTTGTGAGGCTGCTAGATGTTTACCCCTATTATTGTTGAATAAAATTTGTATTTTGGTGATCTAATGCAATGTCTCTGTGTTTATTTTACCACACTCCTAACACGCACTTCAGGCAAGGCTGAGAACTTTGGGTTATTTAACTAACTACTGCTGTCACAACGCATGGTCAAATCTTAATTCTGTTTTGGTAACTTGCTTAATTTGAAATCTAAATTTTAACTTTGCTAAACTATTTTTCACGGCAGTGGTAGCTAAATACCACACCTATTGTTAAAATAACCTCTATCAGCGGCCACCCAACTCCCTCTAAACGGAATCCGAGTGGGATCGCCCATTCTGGTCGCCATTTATGGTCGAATATAAGACCCAGAAATAACTTGCGAAGTGCATTGGAGCAAAAATGCCATTCACGTCCATGTTCATGCCAGTTTCATTTTATTAGTTAGTCAGTGATCTGAGTTGCAAATCGGAAAGAAAGTTGGTTGAATTATTTAATTGCAGAAAAACGCAAATCAACAAAGTCATTAATCAAGAGGATTTGATTTTGAAAGAATATGAAGACTTCAAATTCCGTGGTGTTAAATGGATGAGATCTGCTTTTTAAAGTAAAAAACGAACTGGAAAAAATGGTTGTTTCAGAGAAAAGTAAAAACTTAGAACAGACAAATTGTATCCTTTTTTTTTCAAAAAATGTTAGAAATCATAAAATAAAATACTGGTTCCTCTTTAGACAAGTTTTAAATTTCATTTTAAATAAGTAATATGTTGTTGTATAATTAATATGTGTCAGACTTGTTTAAATTATGTATTATAGCAGTTATCTTATTATAGTAAATAAAAGCTTTCAGAGCGGTCATCCCCTCTGAGCAGCCAAATATTCTCGGTACGGTGGGGTGGCCGCTCACAGAGGTTTCACTGTATATACAGGGTGTCCCAAAAAAGATGGGAGCTTTAATTCTTTATTAGAGACAAGTGGGCAATGTAAATTGAAAAAATTGTTGTTTAAATAATGGGCAGGCACTTGCCGATTTGGCATTTGCCACTACAGGGGCCTGAAAGACATTGGCCATTCTATTATGGAGGGCACTGAATGGGTGGTCAACGTTACTCTTATGAAAGGACGGATGAGTTAACATCCCAGCCCATGACAGAAATCAAACCCGGACTTAAGGCGTGACGTCTATGGTGCCTAAAGAACCATTCTATAACTCACTAAGAACGAGGGGGGGCAATTGCCCCCTCCATAAAATTCAAGAAAATTCGGACATCTATTTGAAAACGGTATTTTCTACTATAGGAAGCATTTTGCCTCTCGAATGTTAGCCACTACACTATGCTGTCTAAGCAATTCTTTCAACTGACTTTTCAAATTTCAGTAGACATACTGAACTGTAGTAGCATAAAAGTAAACTCCAAACGAATTCTTTTATTCAGTTTATTGTCATTTTGGGTAGAAAATAACAGACATTTTGTAACTATAACAAAAGATTTATTAGATTAAATATTCGTGAAAAAATTAAATATCAACTTGAAGAATAAATGAACTAAAAAAATGATAATGTTTATGGGTATCTACAACTATTCAGTTCTTTCATAATAAATGGAGGAAAGCTGGGAGCCAATCGATGATTTTCAAGTAACATTAATTTAAAAAAAGTTAATATATTTAAAAGTATAAATTGCCTTTAAAATCAATTAAAATATTTAGTTTTTTCCATATTATTTTTCAATATGACGAGGGTTACTCTGTATTTTTGATAGTGGCAAATGATAGGTGAGAGGGGAAAAAAATGAGAACTCTTATAGTCGCAGACGATAATTTGTGGCAGCAACTACAATTTATCTAACGTAGAATAAATTTTGAAATAAAGGAAAATTGAGTTGATGTGTTGAAGTATTATTGCACTCTGATTTTCCATGATTTTAAAGTGGGGTTAAATAACATGCTTTCAACATCTACAATTAGCATCTGGAAAAGGAGCTCCATCTCGTGCTATTGTATTCAGATAGCTCATAGAATTTCATAGAGGTCAAGGTTCTTTCCTGGATGAAGAACACGCAGGAAGAATCTTGTAAGCTGTAGTCCCAGAAAACGCAGCGGCTATAGGAAAAATCTTAATTGATCATAACCGCTGCACTTACCAAATGATACAGAAGGAACTTAACATTAGAGCTGCAGCTATACGTAAAAATATTCTTGAAGAACTGCATATGAAATAATCTGTGTGTGTCGTTGGATTCCCTATAATTTAACCGAACATCAAAAAGCAGAGCATGTCAGAATCTACAAAGAAACCCTAAAACTACTTCGGGGTTGAACATTGCCCTATTTCTAAAATTGTAACTGGTGACGTAACATACATACCATTTTTTGATGTTCCAATAAGTCAAGAAAGTAAAGTTTGGGTCTTTGAAGATGAACCCAAATCAAGAATGGTGAAAAGACAATGAGCAATTAAAAAAGTAATGTAGTTTTCTTCAGAAGGGAGGTAGACAGTTACAGCTAACCGGTACACCACTAAGTGTCATCCAGAAATTCTCCAAGAAGTTAATGAAGGGGACTCATGCTTTATCTGTCATGCTCATTGCATGACTTCTCACAAAACTCTTCACTGTCATCTTTTCATACAAGATTGGCAGTGGAATTTATCGAACAAAACCACATCAAAGTGATAGAATATCTCATGATCTTGCTATGTGTGACTTTTGGCTAGCTTTTAATCTTAAAAAAAATTTACATGGTTACCATTTCCACTCTGAAAATGAGATTGATGAGGCTGTAAATGCATATTTTGAATTGATTCCCAGAAATGGTTGGCTAGAGGTTTTTAGACTTTGGAAAATTCACCTACAAAAGTGCATTGATGTTATAGGTGATTATTTTGAATACTTCTAAAATTTGGTAAGTTTAACTTTTACTATTTAGTTGTATCTCAAAAATTTCTAAGTGCTCTTGTATTTTTCTCATTTCAGTGCCCCTTCCAAAATTGGATGAGTGTAACGGCACATGTCTTAGACTGGCCCTGTACATAGCCCCCAATCATCTTTGTTGGTTCATCTTTGTCGTTTAAGATATTTCTCAAATGTTTAACAATGAAAAGCTGAAATTTTGTATATTGCCTTATGAGTATATGGCACATATTTTACTAGCTGGGAATTTTTTTGTACGGGGCATATAAAAATTTAAAAAGTGTCGCTTTTGGAAAATAAATGAGGAATTTTTTCTTAATTGAGTCTTATTTAACCTTATTTTGAACATATTTTAAACTAATACTGCCCAGTTATCTCCAATAGATAAAGAATTAACCTTTAAATGCCTAATGCACTATAATTTTTATTTATTAACTAGACAACAGGTAGCTTTAAAAAGAGAAAATTTTATGTGCTTCATGTTTATGAAAATAAATTTGGTTTGTTGGCAAAAGGAAACAAGTCATTTAAGAGTTAAAGCCTGTTACCACCTTTTTGGGACACCCATATAATTCAGCATATATATAAAAGCATTAATTAACAAAATGATATAGTTCAAAAGACTGATATTTCATTCTTACTTACATTCTTACCCCTCTCACCTTTCATTATAGGTTTTCATTTATGCACGTCTCTCACTTACATACTCTTTTTCAAGTAAAAAATTAACATAATTTTTTAAGAAACCAATAGAAAAAGAAATTACATAGCATACCTGCCAACCTCCTTAAGCCAAAAACAAGAAGACTCGCGTTGAAAAAACAGAAGATTTCACAAAAAATCAGAAGATAAAAATAAAATTTAAAAAATATTTTAAGAACAGAAGACTGTTCCCCCCAGTGTTTATCACCATTTCTTATTATTTTTTTATATTAGTATTGTAGAGAAATAAAAACAAAATTAAATAGCAATAGAAAAGAGCTTACCTGAATTTTTTTATATAAAATGAAAAAGATGGAGTATTTTCACAAAAATAAAAAACAATTAAATGTAAATTTGAGTATTTGACTTTATTTTTAACCAAAGTATGTTGAAAAATAAACAGATTAAGATTCTTTTTATCTCGCTCAAAGTAGCTTTTTTACCTTTTACTAATAGCTCACCAGAAAAATTATTTTCAAAGTTTTCAATACTAACAAATTTTCTAATGATGAATCACTGAGGGAAGAACGGAATGAAGTTCTGTTAACTATCAATGAAAGATTTGCCTACAAATGCTTTGACCTCACTCACAACATGCTTTGACCTCACAAATCACAGTGAGGTCACAGCATGTTGTGAGTGTTTGACCTCACAGTGAGGTCAAATGCTTTGACCTCACTCACTACAGCATTCTGCTGTCAGCTGTTGAAATGATTACCCTAATAAATTATTTTGAAATAGAATTATTAATTTACAATTTTTTCGCACAGTTTGTAATACAATTTAATATATCGACTAAATATTTAAAAAAGACGGAAGATTTCATCTTCTGGCAGAAGACCAGACGATAGCTTAAAAAAACAGAAGTCTTCTGTCAAAACCAGAAGAGTTGGCAGATATGACATAGGTATGGTAAAAAGGAAAATAAAAGAAAGGAAGAAAGAGCAAATCATTAATCTAATATTGAATAAACTTAGCACGGCCATTTTAAATGTCCCCTGGAACAGAAAAATATCAGTCACCTTTGACAACATCAAGGAAATTGCTAATTTTAAGAACAGAACTTATAAACTTTTTAGTGAATTATTAGATGCTTACATGACAGACGTCGCTGTAAATGAAATGTCACACACAAACACTGATGGCGCATGGAACATTTTGCTCATGTGAGGAAGAAACGCGACTAGTTCTAACTAAAGAATGACATGAGGAAACCGAAATACATTTGTACAGATGTTTAAGTTTAGGAATAACAATTAAAATATCCTAAACGTTATCTCATAACTTAAATACCTCTCAATATTTTTTTATTGAAATCACAAAATTTAGGTTATTTCTAAAATATATAATAAATAAAAATTTAAAAAAGGACAAATATAATAAAAACACATATTTACCAAATCATTGATGATCTTTTTCTTGGAGAGTGCTGCCACAAATGGATATGATGGAGTTCCAACAAATTGTACGGAAATTCTCTTTCTATTATACACAGTTAATTCATGTCTTCTTTTACTGTCATCATCGAAACATCTTCCACATTGAGTGAACCGACTTTTTTTCATTTTCATCTTTTTAACCGGTTTCATGATTTTGTTTCTGTCATAGGAAAGAGTAAGATTCACGGACCTATGCCACCATCTGGGATTTTCTTTTTTTCTTTTTTTTGACCTGTTTCCATGTCCCGGTGTTTGGAAAACGCACAAACAAGCCAAAAAGACTGAAAACATGTGGTTATTTAAAAAGAACTTAGAAAAAAATTCCTAAATACTGCAGTTTTATTGGAAATTTCTCGAGCCCTCAACAAAACCAGTGCATAAACGAAATTATGCAACATAAAAAGAATTAGGAAGAATTGTTAAAATAAACAAGAAAAAAAAAAGACTTGTTTAAAGTACATATAACACAAAACTTACTTAAGAACTCAAAATAGACTATAATAATCACCAAAACAGTGCGATTATGCTCTGTTTTAAAATGAAATTTGAAGAAAATTTATAATTATATGAAATAGTAAGCAATAAATAAAATAACCCAGAAAAAATACTTTAATTTAAATTTAAATACAAAATAATTTCTCAACTGAAATGTAAATTAAGCTTTAGGACCCAAGACAAAACAAATAAATAACTGAATTTAATGAAAATCAACTTAAACTTACCATATTACCATCGCAATAGATCATTACCCAATTTACTACACAAGTTTGCACATGTCATACTTGTAAAAAAAATACGGAAGAGTTATAGAACTACATTTTAATGTACAAACTATGTCATGATTTAAAATAGGATCAATCAATTAAATTTCATGATTAATTGCAATTAAAATTATAACTGTGCACAAAATACTGCAGTTATGTATTGCTTGCCATCTATCATCAACAGACCCAGATAATATAGATGAACGCACGAATGCAGTTTGCAGAAAATTTTCAAACTTCGCAGACAGTTTTATTTTTTTGCAAATTTCTTTATCGTTAAATTTTAACAAAAAAGTGTGCAAAAAATAATGAAAATATAATATGTCAGTGAAAAACCAGTAAATAAATCATATTTATTATGTTTGAGTTTACAAAATAATCAACATCAATATGAATTTTAGTTTAAAGTAGTATGCTATTTTAAGGTAATGCTTAGCTGTTGTCCGCGATATAGGATTTGGGAGGCAAACCTTTTTTTGCATAAAATTTAAGAAAATATTCAAGTTTGCAGACAGTTTTACATTTTATCTAGGTCTGATCATCAATTCTCTAATGGTTTCACAGTTTCCTACCGACAGACGGCATCCTTTTACAGCTTTGAAAATGCATGAATGAAGTAGCTACAGTGAGTGTGATTAACTGAGTCAAAAATATACGTATTTTCTTTAATAAATCAACTAATTATAACAATTAACAAAACTAAAAATTTCATATTTTAATTCAGTGTGACTAAATTGCCGAAAACTTATCATTTAATTTACATTTTTCATCCATTTTAATTTCAAGTGAGATAAAACTGAAAATATCTGACTTAATCATTTTATCCCTGTCCATACGATGTATGCCTTTAATTAATTACAATTTGTTTTGCAAGAATAGAAAATCAAAAACTCTTTTTTGATTTTCAGTAAAACAGCAAGGAGCGGAAACAGACTTTCCCCCAGACATGGGCGGGAGGGCGCAGCGCCCTGCCTGCCCCTTGATCGGAAGAATACCGCCCTTTTTGCCCCTTTGATATAAAACAGCACCATCCATGCAAAACCTCCTATAGATAACAAAGCTGTACCACAAGATTTCTGACGTCACCTACCTAGGCTGGACTCCGCTCCCCCCTGCCGAAGGAATACAGAGCGAAAGCTTCTTTCGCCCTTCCGCAATTTTATTCTAGCAAAGCCTAGCTGAGAGCAGAATTCCACCGTAGTAAGTCAAAAGCGAACATACGGATCAAAACAAATAGCGTAATCATCTAAATTATTTTTTTTTCCTTACAAATTTAAAAGTAAGAGAGATTTAGTGAACTTATATTTATTTGCTTATTTTTTAAAAATTTTAATTGACTTAAAAACTTTCCATTTTTTGAAGAAAAAAAAAATTAAAAAGCTTTTCCAATACTAATATAAATAGTATAAAATTATTTCAGTTCTTCAGACATATAAATCATATTCTTTGAATTTCTGTGTCTTAAAACATTAAGAAAATGTTGTTTTAAATTTTAATTGTTATGTCACACTTTTCAGCAGATATTTTAAACTATTTTCTTTTCTCATTCACCAAAAAACAAGTAAACCAAAATAGTTATTTTATTTTTGTAAACAAACTTCCATATTAAAATTTATATTTAAGTTGAAATATTTGTAAAAAGTGAGAAATTTAAATTCTTCATAACAATAAAATGCACACTATTGATTTTTAAATTAGATGTGTGCAAGTGTAGTAACTATTTTTGCTGCTTCATTCTGTAATGATGAAACTGTCATTTGGTGTGGTTTGCAGTTATGTAAACTATTTTAATGAGTTTAAAAAATAATAGTGTTTTAATCCTCTCTAAAATATACTTACTAATAATAATTACTAAAATTACTAATAATAATTTCATTATCCATAACTAGGCATGCATTAATGAATATGAAACTCAAAAATTTTAACTAAAAATTATGTCATTAGTTTATTTCTTGTTTTCAGATATGCTTAAATTTAATTTAATTTTTTCACTATATATAGGTGAAAAGAAGGTCTCAAACTATGTAAGAATTTCGAGCAATGTATTTCACAGAAAATGATACCCTTTACTATTAGTGTTGACAAATAAATAAAATAGTATAAACAATAACAATCACCATGTGTAGTTAGATAAATTTTGAGTAATAATATGTTTACAACATTTAAGAACATCCTGAACAAACTTTTAAATTTAAAACAGAAATCTTTAAATGCTTGATGTTTCTATGGATTTCTCAGGTGTTGATGTTTTCCAATTAGAACTAAACATGAAGAGTTGTATTAATAACATTCTACTAAGTTTTTATGATGATTTTTATACTTTTTTTAAATTAAATTTTGGCAAAGCATCATTCTGAAGTTGGAAAGGGGGGTAAAACTTCTCTCTTCTCAAGTAGTGAAAAGTCGCATTAAAAAAAAAAAAAAAGTCATTGAAAAAAATGAATACAAAATCTCGAAGGTTGGAAATTTGCTAACATTTAACGTACTAAAAAATTAAATTGTCTTAATTTTTTAATATTTCTAGCTGGAGAATATAAATATATAACTGTATTGATTTGAAAAGTAGATAATTATTTGTGGCTAATTTATTCTGTTTCCTTCCCCTACATTCTCTTTAAAAAATTGTTCATCAAGTCTTAATTTCATTGTGATACAAATAATGCATAAATATTAAAATATTATGTGTCCACGATTTTTATTGTTGAAGAGGCTATTAAATTTATGTAATTTGCAGTTTGTCGGACATAAGCCATATGGCATTTATTACTCAATACATAATTATATGACATGAGAAATATATATTATTGCTTGGCATGACATTAAATGAAATTCATAAAAGTTAAGATCCTGTTATTACACTGTTATTAATTTTAAGATTGGCAAATACATGCATATGTCCTTTCTACTTTAACGTGGAAATGCTCACAAAATGCATCCAATAAGATATAAAAAAATTATATAAATTTACTTGAAAGTTTTTGACTAAAATACGAAAACACATAACAGATCGTAGGTACGTTTCATGTTTAGAGCAATTAAAACCCAACCAAAATGGCATTGTACAAAATATTGATGTATAAAATACAATTTACATATTTTAAAACATCATATAAAAGCTAAAATACACTTACTCTTGCACTCGGTGTTACTTGAAAGTTTTCTCTTGGAATACGAGTTAGCATCTGTTTCCGGAGTTCTTTATCAGATGGGAAAGCAAATGTTGATACTTTTACTCCATTTAAATCATAATTACCACGACATCGTGGTACAATGCACTTATAGGGCATCGAGACGCGAGATAGATAAAAGCAAGAGACAAAACAAATATTTACATATCCTGCAAATATTCTAATTAAAAAATCACGTTACAACAAACCAACACGTGCAAGCAAAAGAAAGGCTAACGAAACGATCCTCGCCAAGGAATATGTCGATAACTCAAATTCGTAACCTCTGTCGCCAACGTTCGCAACAAATTACCGCCAATAAAGTGATAAGCGCGGCCAAAGATACAACCCCTTCAGCCTAGGTACAGTACGTCATGAATACGCTATGGTTACTGTGTTTTGGCTTTCTTATCTATAGGAGGTTTTGATCCATGCCGCTTTGTTTACATTCATAGCGCCATCGTCTCCCGTCTGTTTACATTTATCACAGTGCGACATGCCTTCCTCTTTGTTGACATTAGTCAGCACTTTCCCAGATTCGAGACCACCTGCTAAAGCATCCGAAAAGGGCCGAAAGATGTTCCTTTACTGTGATGAATGCTTTGCAGGGAAAAAGGACATCCATCTATGTCAAGTGGACAGAGAATATTTTAAGACATGCTTTTTCACTTTTTTTGATCAAGCCGCACTCGCTATTTGTAGTCCAAAAAGCACTCAATCAGTAGCCATCCGCTTTCGTAGACATGCATAGTAAATTCGTAGCCAGGCATAGTAATGGCAGCTAAGCTGCATAATCGGTAAAGATTAATATTGATCATTCAAAGAAAAAGGCAGAGGAGTGGGAAAACAGCCACCTTAAGAGTTTTCGTTTGTCACTCTGTTTAAAGTCTCTTTACACAAGATAAATCACTTTTAAATGTGGTATTCCTTTTAAAATTTCTAGGAAAGAAAAGAAGGTCTCAAAAGGCAAAATATCCTAGAGCACAAGTCTTAGAATACCTCTTGCTTTTTATAAATCTGCATTCATGTGCAGAATATAACAGACCCGTAAGTAGAGAAGGGGAGGGGGCAGTAAAAATTAATATAATTTCTAACAAAGATTTTTACCTTTTATGAAAAGGGCATAGCCGGATCTAAGGTGAGGGATAGCAAGCCAAACTGAAGTCCCTGCCCTCATACCCCGGGCCTGAACTTCTATGGGCGGCAAATTTAAGTGCATACCTGCCAACCTCCTTAAGCCGAAAGCAGGAAGACTCTGGTTGAAAAACAGAAGATTTCACAAAAAATCAGAAGATAATTTTTAAATATAAGAAGTAAAAACAGAAGACCCCCCCCCAGTTTATCACCATCTCTCATTACTTTTTATATTAGCAAGATATAGAAATAAAAACAAAATTAAATAGCAATAGAAAAGAGCTACCTGAAAATTTTATGTAAAATAAAAACAGATAAAGTATTTTTACAAAAATAAAAATAATTAAATAAATGGAAATAAAAATTTTTAAAAACTGAAGATTTTATCTTCTGGCAGAAGACCAGAAGATAGCTTAAAAAAACAGAAGTCTTCTGTCAAAACCAGAAGAGTTGGCAGGTATGTAAGTGTAAGAAACTTTAAAGGATAAGAGGGAACCGCAGTTTTCCGATTTTACCCGATGTAGGAATCCCTGTCCCGGAAGGCAATAATTGAAAGGAAAAAGATACAGGGGATACAGACGAAGGGGCAAAGTGCCACTTCTTACCAGGGCCGGCCCAAAGGGGGTGGAATGTAGGCGATCGCCTAAGGCCCCGCGCTTAAAGAAGGCCTGCTCCTGGGCCATTTTTTTTGCAATCACACGAGTTTTGTAGATGATTGTAATATATCCCGAAAAAAAACAGAGAAATAAAGCTAATATGTACTAGCAGTGCTAGTAGTAACTTACATAAGACATTATAGAAAAGAGGCCGCGCTCTTGCGCTTCGCCTGGGTCCCCTCAGGCCGGCCCTGTTCTTACAGCTAAATTAATTTACACTAGATAGAATAGTTTTCTGATAATGATGACATATTTCATGTAATTTGAACTGGTATTGGTAGACGGGTGAAGTGTGAAGGTCCCGAGTTCGGGTCCCATCGCACGTCCATCGACCTAACCGTTCGGAGTTTTCCGTGGTTTTCTCCGAAACTTAGCATAAATATGGGTTAGGACCCCTTAGAAAGGCCCCCCATGGAGGGCACCCCACCCATCGGCCGAGAGCCCAAGCGTAACTATTTGGCCGTATTCCCACAAACAAACAAACAAAAACAAGATTTGAGTGCCCCCCCCCCCTAAAAAAATTTCTTTTTTTACGTTCACAATTTCGTATTTCCCCCAGTTCGGAAAAATCTAAGTTCCAGCAGTGGAAAAAGGGTAAGAAATTTGGCGAGAGCTCGTCTCCCCCCTTCCACCACCATGCAAAATAAGGGAGCTGCTCGTATAGGCACCTTTTTCAAAATAATGTCCTAGGCAGGACACACACAGTAAAATAGTTGGTATATTACAAATTATTTATTTTTAGAAATTGGTCACCGACTCAACCTTTCAACGTCTCCCCCCCCCAAGAAAGGACAAGGGATAACTTACGATGGCACGCTCCCCCTCACATTTTTCAGCATACATTCAGTTTTTTAATCTTTAACAATGAACATTGACTCGGATTTTCTACAAAATAATGTTATCAGTAAAGTTTTAATGGACGTTTTAAGTGAAAATGGATATATTTCGGAGTAAAAATGAGAATAAATAAGATGATTTTTTAAAAACACGCATCACTAGTTGCTGTTTGTTTTTTCTCGCGCCCCCCTGCCTTAAAGGAATTTATTCAAGAAGGTGGTTATCCAAGAGCTGGGGAGGTGGAAGTCAATAGAAATTTTAGAAACCACAAAAATATTCCTTGATATAATTACGGTTTACTTGTTAAAAGCGAGATATACTAGACTTCAACATTGTACCCAAAAGGTGTTTCCGATTTCGTCATTCTCCTGGTTCTCGTTAAATCAGCACTTATTATAAACGTGTTCGACTATACTTAGAATTCATCCATCACTTCTTCATGGTGGTGAGTGGGTGAGAGATGGTGGGGAGATCACAAACTGGTTTCAAACTAGAACAGCCCTGGGAAGAAGGATGGGGATGTGTGGGAACTGTGTTTCATCAATAAATAGTAAGAGTAAGGGGTGTAATTTTACATCAAGTAAAATTACATATTTCAGATTCCCCCAATCAAGTTTTGGTTGGCTGCGTCTTTAGAGGGTGGAGTTGGTTTTGGCGAATAGAAAGATTTTTAGGAAAATGTATCTACAAATATGCAACACTTCTTTCGAAAATAGCTTTTGAATCTCCTCCATTGGCACCCTAAAAATGTGACAAATCATTCATTTTTCAAGAATGTGCACGAATGCTATATGAGATTTGGAGCCTGGCTTATGTATATAATAGTGTGATGATTTACTTTGTGATTGTTTCTCGCAAATATACACATGATTTATTGGATCAAAGATTAATATTAACCATTTTGACAAGAATTCAAAACGCGCTCTGGAATGTAATGTGCAAAACAAAAAATCAGTGGAAAAAGTGAGAGAACTGGTCTTCCATTGCCAGAATTTTATAAAAAATTATTTTGCACATCATTCGGTATTCGTTAGGAAATTTTAAGTAAAAATGTCTATCATCGTGGGGGCTCCTCTCTTGTGGAGGCCCCGAGGCTGCCGCCCTGGTTGCCCTCCCCTAAATTCGGCCCTACATCCCACAACAGACAGAAAAGATAACTAGAAAAGGAAAAAACAAACGAAGGAGTTAAGTGTCAAAAAATTAACACTTATTGCTCAAAGAAGCAGGTAAGTCATTAAGTCTTTTATAATATTTCTTCTTCATGTTTGTGGTAATTTTAATTAATAAGAATTAGACAAGTTTAAAATAGGAGTTGGAGGATTACTCCGATCTTGGAATTATCTTCAGCAATTATTATTACAGTTTCTGCAATTGGTATTGCAGTAATCTCTCACTTGTACGTGTTTCTTTTCCCGTGGTCTCAGTTAGGGAAATGGGAAAACAATGATAATTCTCATTCTCTGTAAGAAAAAGAAACCTCTGGTTACTTCTCAGGCGCCAAAACTTTCCGCGTTTTGGTTATTTTTTGCACTTTTTTTTAACAGTTACGCAGATTTCACTTAAAAAATATATAACTATCGCCGATCTCCATGTTCCCTATCTGCCAACTGAAATTCGATCTTTTTGCATCCTTTTGGTAAATAAATATTTTCTCTTAAATATTTCTGTATCACTTATGCAATTACTAACTCATACTTACCACTTTTTACGCTTTTACCCTAAAATGTATATTTTTTTATGATTTTAAGAGAAATGCCCATTTTTAATGCCTTTTTAATGAATTGTGAAGTTTTATTTATTTTAATAAAATTTCACAATAAAATTATACCACATCAGTGATGCTGCTTACGCGCTATAACGCGTCGAATACGCAAAAAATCGATGATGGGATGCGTAATTTCCATCATGCAAAATTTTGAAGGGGGAAAAAAAAAAAAAAAAAAAAAAAGGTGAGTGAGGGTGCGTTCAGACTGCCAATTTTGGGTAAATCTCTAGTAAAACACAAACTGCTCGTGTTTTACTCGGGGAGATTGACATCGTGAACGGCTTTCTGGGCCCGTTTACATGCACACAAATGCGGAGTAACGCTTCCCCTACATGGGGGGGAAAATGCAGGGTAGAAAGATCCCTAGTCAAAAGGAGGCATAGGAGTGTTCGCTTTCCCATGATGCATTGCGAGTTTTCCCCTATACTCTGCTTTTACCTGGGATATATATCGTGCTGTGCGCACACGTGGTTAAGCTGAAGAGAAAAGGGGATTACTTTGACGTTCTTCTCCTTTCTCCCTTCCCCCACTCCCTTTCTCACACTTCCGTTTTCATGTTAGAGGTTGTTCTGTTAGAGATGGTGAACTATCGGAATTGAATAAAATTTTCTCATTATTTATTTTTAATATTCGCTGGTGTAAATGTAAACAATGATTTGTTTAATATTAAATCTGACTATTATTTAGAAATAAAATCTATAAGCTATAGAAGCATTAAATATTTTAAACAATCTAGAAGAGAAAAGGGAGGGGTGTTCCATATTTTACTGTTGTATATCCTTTCCTTCCTCAAATATATTCCGATTTTCCTTGTGATAAATTTATTAATACATAATAATTATTTTTTTAAAATTAATATAAGATGGAGGGGCGCTTGAACGGTATTTTATTGTAGTTTTAATAATTTAAGATGTTGCGGCTGTTCTGCAAGTACATTTTACTTTCTTAAACATTTCTACCGATGCAGCCTTTCTCCCGGTTTTTACTGTACATACAAAAGGGGATTTTATTATTTGGATTTATTAATTATGAGGATTCAGGGCGTCACCAGGAAGGCTTTGCCGTGAAGGCAAAGTAAATGACATGCATGTCACAAAATTTTTTTTTTGATTAATTATAATTCATTTTATTTATTTATTTTTTTGAAATATAAGTTTTAGGTTATTTATCAATAAGATATTCATACGCATCAGCACACCAAAATGGGTGAGACATGATAACATCAGTCGTGAAATTAACCAAATGCTTTTATATCGATAAGGACCCACTTTTTGGAAAAAAGGACCCGTAAATTTGTAAGTCCTGGGTCCCAAGGACCCGTCTCTTCCAAAGTCTAGCGACATCACTGCACATACTTTCTTTTAAAGAATAATCGTTAAAATTTATCATTCACGATTTTCCCATGATTTTGCTAATAAGATTACCGGATTTTCTTCTTCCCCCTTTCAGATCCACTAATTCCGTTGCTCGGCAGGAAAAATTTCGTTGAGCATCGTAATTTCAATCCTTTTCCATCTGTCTTGAGAACAAATATTTTTCCTTTAGTATATTTCTATTTGAACCTCCAATATTGTAAGAATAAAAATTGATTGTTATTTCAACTTTAAATTATGTTTTGACGATTTTTGCTTCCACTAGCAAAAATGGGACTTACAGAAATAAAACTTTAACATCTGTGATTGGGACGAAAATACTCTACTCTTAAAACTAACCAATCACCTCAGAATTCTCTGGCAAATTACAGTTTCACCTCGCGAGACGCTTTTGAGGCTGCTCGAAAACTTCAGAGAACGACCAGAGCAAAGAATATCGCACACCGTGGGGAACTTTACTCCCTCGACTGTAAAGATGTCAGACAGACATAATTGGACGAACACAATTACATAAAGTTCATTTTTCTTTCATAAAAATTTCAAAAAATTTCCCCCCTTTCGATCGGTTTTTTTTTTTCATCAAAAATTTCAAAAAATTTCCCCCCTTTCCCCTCAAAAAAGTCTTAAGCCGAAGGGCTTATAGGAGACAAAAAAAAAAATTGCCTAGGTTCCCACAAACGGGAGTAGGTCTTTTACACTTGACTAAAAATTTTGCCATTGAAAGTGGAAAGGCTGATTTTGGGTAAGGGTTTCGTAAAAATGTCTGCAGGATTTTGTTTAGTGTTAATATATTCTAATTTAAACAATTTTTCTAAAACGAGGCTTCTTAAGAAATGGTATTTTACATGTATATGTTTAGTGCGATTGTTCTCTATAGGAGAATTTGAAAAGTCTATAGCTGCACGATTGTCACAAAATAAGGTAACCTTTAAATTTTCTGGAAGAATGTCTAAACTTCTTCCAGAAAATTTTCAGGTTCCAGAAAATTTTCAGTTCATCTAGGATTCTATACATCCATAACAGTTCTTTTGATGCCTCTGTCAGGGCAATAAACTCAGATTCCATAGATGACAAGGCTATACATTTCTGCTTAAAGGTTCGCCACGAGATTGAGATTTTGTCTAACATCAAGATGTGACCTCCCATTGATACACGATCATCTCTATTTGAGGCGAAATCGGCATCAGAATAACAGTTTATTGAAATTTCACTAATGTTTTAAAGTTTAAGCCTTAACTTCGATGTTGACTTTACATATCCCAGTAGTTTTACTAATTGGTTCCAATGGTGTTGGCTGGGGTTAGATTGAAATTGAGAAAGGATATTTACAGCGTAAGATATATCGGGTCTGGTTCTACTAGCCAAGAACGATAAACATCACAAAATATTGCGGTAGGGCAGTTTTTCCATTTCCTTAGTTTCAGCATCGTTACTAGGTCCTTGCGTCTTTGACATTACAATTCCAGGTGCAATTGGCAATGATACTAAGGGTATCTGATACTTCTTAAACCGCTCATAAATTTTATTGATGTAATCTTCCTGGTGAATGAATAATCCTGCCCGATTTTCAACAAATTGTACCCCAAGTAGTTTCTTCATTCTACCCAATTTCTTTAGATCTACTTTATCTTCTAAAAGTTTAATTACATTCTCTATTTTTTCGTTAGTTTTAGATATAAACACCATGTCGTCAACATACAGTAGTAAAATTAAACTATTTTCATAAATGTAGACACAATTAGCCCACTCTAGCTTATTAAAATTTAACTCACTTAAAATTAAGGGATCACTCTAGAGCGTTTCAGGGGGGCGGCCCACCTTGATAAAATTCCGCCCTCTTTGTTTTTGTTTTTTTGTTTTTTCAATCAAAAAGCCGCTCTCCTTTTCTCCACCCCTCCTTGTTTCCCCCTTCTCTTTGATTCTCGTTACCATTGCTGGCACTCGGCTAGACCCCAAAAAAGCCTCTCTCCAACATCAACAACAAGGAAGTTGATTTGTTTATTCTCTTATCAATGATGTGTGGGGGAGGAGGGGCAGGGCATCTGCTCAGTTGCCACTCTTCTCCCTCCCAACCTGAAAAGAGGGTTAAAACCATTC
The DNA here is from genome assembly GCA_038373885.1 of Cheiracanthium punctorium. Classification (NCBI taxonomy): domain Eukaryota; kingdom Metazoa; phylum Arthropoda; class Arachnida; order Araneae; family Cheiracanthiidae; genus Cheiracanthium; species Cheiracanthium punctorium. The sequence goes on along the minus strand of JAWZYV010011898.1, from coordinate 108,082 downwards.
GCTGTAGCTTGAGGTCATAAAATATCTCATTAGAGAAACAATCTGTCATCCAGAAGAGTAGTCATAACAATAAATTATTTCCTACTGTAAATGGCGCTTTAACGTGTTTTATAAATGCTGTAAGTAATTAATAAACGCCACTTGGTTATTGTTTATTTTTTCAGATTTTCAAAACACATTCATCCAAACTTACGGCTGGACTGGCTGCGCGGAAAGTTCAAGACAAGGGCAATTACGGAAGTCTGGGTAACACCCCCCCCCCCCACACACACACACACTCCTCCCCGTCGATGTACTAAAAAGAATAGGGAAAAATTGATTCATTGACAGGGTGTGCAGCAGTCAGGAAATACTACTTTAAAATATTGAATTTCCGGTCAGCATAGGGGCTAAATTGATGACCAATTGTTGATTATTCTACAGGGCCATGGGCTCTGGCAGCATAGAGCAAAGGGGGGGGGGGCAATGCCCCCCCCTGGATTTTTGCAATGTTTTCCCTTGCTTTTTTGTTCTTTTCCAACCTGATAACCATATGTTAAAGTAGTCTTTGCCCCCCCCCTGGAAAATATTCTGCTGGCGCCCATGTATAGAGGTTCCAAATTGATGACCAATTAGTGATTATTCTATAGGGCCATGGGCGCCGGCAGCATAAGGCAAGGGGGAAATGCCCCCCACCCCCCTGGATTTTTGTATGCAGTGTTTTCCCTTGCTTTTTTGCATATTTTTCCTTTTGCATTCCTTTATTAGAATTTCCAACAAAATAAGATTAAAAAATAATTATAAGATTAAAAAGTAATAAGATTAAAAATAATTTAGTCATTTTATTTATTTATTTTTACAAGGATCGAGCGTCACAAAACTTAATGGGGAAAATTGTGTTATAAGCATCCCATTATTCAATCTTTTTCCACCCTTCTTGAGAATGCATTTTTTTCTTCTTTTGAATTCTTTTATTTCAATTTTCAACAAAATAGGATAAAAAATAATGCACTGTTTTGTCATTTTATTTATTTATTTTTACACAGATCGAGCGTCGCAAAATTTGATGGGAAAATTTTACTTTAAGCATCTTTCAATCTTTTTCCATCCCTCTTAAGAATGAATATTTTTTCTTAAGCATTCCTTTATTTAAACTTGCTAACAAAATACGAGTAAAAATCAACCCCTATTTTATGATTTTAGTTATTTATTATTTAACTAATCAGTTAGGTCCACTCTGTAAACAGAATTTCAATGCTGATAATTTAAAGAGAAATTAAGCTGATGTTGCATCCTTAAATTATAAATGATTATTTTTATTTATGACTTTTATTATGTTTTTATTTTTTTTATGTACTATATCATAAAATTTACCCACAAATTTAACTTTTTTTTTTTTTTTTTTGGGGGGGGGGGGGTAATACTTTATGTAAGTAAATATTTTATCTTTTATGCAGCATATATTACTTTCAAATTTCATTAAGGCATATTTATTATTAAAAGTAGGCTAAGAAAAAAATTTCTTATGCCTTACCTTTTTCGGAAAAAAAACTACAGCAAAAATTTAGTACAGCAAGAGATGTTTTTTTAACATATAACAACCTTTTATTATTATTTGAATATATATTGTATGTTTCTTCTGCAAGTTTGACAAACCAGTTCCATGAATTGAAAAATGGTGGACAGTGTAAATCACAGGGTAAACCAGCTGAACTGAAATCAACAGTACCAGAATCAGATTTCACAAATGAAGAAAGAGATATTCTTTTGAAATCTGCAAGATCAGTTGATACATTGATAAAATGGGCTGGAACCCTTGACCGATGTAATGAAGGTCTTAAGTGCAAGATATGCCAGACAATACTTAAATTTAATTTTGAAAATGGTGAAAATTTTGAAGACAGCAATATGCCTCTAACTTTCAGGCACTTGAAAATGATTTGTGCCGACATTTGAACAGTATTACGCACAGTCAAAATCTTCAATTGGCTAAAGAAATTACTTTGAAAGAAAAAGAATCTTTAGAAACAGGAAAGATAGCTGCTGTTAATTGTGCGTCTGCAGCATATTTATCATACAAACTTCAATCATCGTACAGAGATTTTGAAACAATACTGATGGAATTTTATAATAGTGGAGCTGAAGTTGGATTAAAAAATCATTCAAAGGAATTTCCCGAAACTTTCTACCACATATCTATACTGTATTGTGTAAGGAAATCTGTAATTTCATTGTTGGCAATGAACTTCCAATTGGAATTATTGCAGATAAAATGACGTCTAATAGATGTAGTCGTCATATTATTGGTTTAAAGGTACCAGTATTTGATATCAATCATGAATCTTTTTACCAGTCAATTTATTTAGAGCATAATGCTGTTACTGATTTCACTGATGATGGCCTGTCATGCAGCATTTTGAATACTTTAGAAAAATTTGGACTTGAAGAAATGACCTTGAAAATTTGACCACATACATTCGCCAGCATCTAACTGGCCTTGCAGTTGGACAATACATAAATCTAGATGTTGGAAAACACCTGCAAGATAAATTAGCCAAAAAACTAGTAGTGTCATGGGATCTTATGCATCGAATTGAACTAATAAAAAAACATGCTGTAACACCGCAGATAGTTGCAGATGCTTTCCAGTTAATCCATGACACAATGAAACAATTTTCTACTGGTAAAAGCTATGAGCAGGGATGTTAACTCCAACACTCGATTTGGGAGCACCCCGGGAGCAGAAAAAATTTCATTTGGGAGCACCTCGGGAGCAGAAAAATTCCATTTGGGAGCAGAAAAATTCTATTTGGGAGCAGAAAAATTCCATTTAGGAGCACCTCGGGAGCACAAAAAAATAGTTTCCGAGAGGAAAACTAAGATTCGAGATCAGAATTAACATGATTTTGGAGCATAAAATTGAAGATTTAGGAAAACAATAAATGCATACAAGAAAAGCAAAGTTATAAAATGAAAACTAAATTTTAAAACAAAAGCTTCTATCTCATTCTTTGGTTCTATTACAAATCACAAGTAGGGAGCAGAATGGCTAGTAAATGGAGATTTTTGAAAACCTAAATATTATACCTCTTATACAACAACACGTAATTGGTAAGCAGTATCGAAAACAAAATAAATTTGATGGTTAGAATAATTAAATGTGTGTACTTTTAATAGCATATGCTTTGGTATCAGTAATTTAACCTCATCTAATATTTACATATTCATCTATAATACTTGAACACAATATACAAAGCAAATGTAAACAAAAAATATTTAATGACTGTTGAGAGAAATTAAGAATTATGGGAAGTTAAAAATTAAGATTATGAGAAATTAATAATGAGATTACAAATTAAGTATCATAAGTTATCTAGTTTTCTATTTATTCTTTTTTTTATTTTTATTAATTTCTTCTTGAGCTTTTTCATTTTCTTCTAATAGTTTTAATGTTTTTGCAAGTCTATCCTTCCCTTCCGTTAATAGAATCTGTCCACTTTCTATAACAGCCAGTGGCGGCTCGTGACCTGCTTCAGTGGTGGGGCCCGAAAAAAATAGTGCCAGTTCAAATCGGGAAAATACATATACATAGAGCTGTGGCGGATCGTTACCCATTTCAGAGGAGGGGGCTTTTTTTTTTTTTTTTTTTAAGCTCGAAAAGGTAAAACATATGAATCGCTTTTGTAAACAGTGTGAATACATAAAAACTTTTCGAATAACAAGTTATGAAAGGCGTATTGATTTCTCCTTTAAGTTTTCATTTAAAGACAGCAGATTTATTTTGCACCAAAAAAACATTTTCCTCCATTTTTCTTTCTCAAAAAGGTACAATATCAATTTAAAAAAAAAACAAAAAAAAAAAACAATGCATGTGTACATGTTGAAAAACGAATTGGTCCATAATGTTTCATCTCCAAATAGCAAATCGTGCCCCTTCATAAACAAAAAACGGTGCCCGTTGCGATGATTACCGTAATTTATGGAAGAAACGCCGCACCCACGAAAATGAGCTTAGTTAGCTAGAAAATCGTCAAAAACGCCGCAGCCGCGATCGTTGGTGTGTGTGTGTGTGGGGGGGGGGGGTGATCGTGGTCAGAAGTCAATGCCAGATAAAATTCAATGTTTTCTAAAATAATTTCTTAATTAACAAAAAATAAATAAATAAAAAATATGTTGCATTACTTATTAGACCTAATTTATTAAAAAAGCTATTAAGTTGATCGGATATATTTCGGTAGAAATTGGATAAACGGTAAAAAAATCTCCTTTTTTCTCCCCCTTCCCATAGAATGTTTTAAAGTATTTGCCACTATTTTACGAAGCTTACGATTTCTATTTTCAAATAATCAGATATCAATGTTTATATTCACAAAGGCGAATTTATAGAAATAAAAAAATAACTTCTAAAAACCTTCTTGCATCCGCACAAAGTTCGGACAGACTACCAGGCGCCATTAAAATGAAAACAGCAATCGATGTGTGAGAAGAGTCTCCAGTTAAAAGTAAACATTTCCCCCCCCCCCGCGGATGGCCAGCTGTTGATTACGTAATGAGCTTGCTTCAGCAAATTGTTGTTTTAAACTGAATGTTGTGTAACAACTCTTGATGGTATTTATTTATTATTTTTTATATTTATAACATTGGGATTTATTTTAAAAGCACTCAGCATTTCTTGAGCATACCAATTAGTTGGCAGTGTTTATTCCATAGAGTGCACAGGGCGCAAAGCCGCACGGCGAAAAAAAAAAAATCTTTCAGATTAACTTTATTTATTTTTTTTTTTGGGGGGGGGGGGGGAAGGGTTAAACTCTCACCGTGCGCAACATTGACTAATTTTGGCTGAAATTCAGTATTTTAAGAACAATAGAGGTTCATGTGAAAAACGGGTGCATTTAATAGAGGGTAGTGCACTTTTGCGGTATTTTACAGAACTTTAACCCTTCAAAATATATATTCAAAACTTCATTAAAATTTAATTATAGTTCTAAAATGTAGATGTAAAAGATTTACTTCTATTTTTTTTTCTTTTTACTTAATTGAGGAGACATCGGTTGGATGTATGAAGCCATCCACTTCAGAGCACGGGACATGGACCCATCTTAGGGTGCTCTGACTTTCTCCAAAACTGGATCAAAGATCAAACCTCTTTTCTATGGGGTAGGTTCGCATTCTGATTCGCTACGCTGTGATCTGTGCACGCTAAAGAGTACGTGTCGGTGGTGGCGCCATCTTTTGAGAAAATTATCACGAAACGAATTTTTCGATTTTTCGTTGAAGATCGGCTAAAAAAAAATTAAAAATATTGTAAACGCCGCACTTACTATTTTTTAACTTTTAAACTCATAAACGCCGCGGCGTTTCTTCCATAAATTACGGTACTTGTTTGCCTATCTGGCCGGCCCTGATTGAGGTGACTAACAAAGCCCGACTGGTCCGATCCGGGGCGGGTAGAATGGCTTCGGAATGCAGCTTTCATACGCAGTTTGAATCTTGCTTTACTGCTAACTAGCTTTCCATACACGCTTTAAAAGATAAATGAGCGTGGCAAAAATTTAACAAACAGTCAAAATGACGTATTCGGCGCAGACCGGCGCAAAAATCGGCTAAAAGCGCAGTTCGGCGCAATATTTGTGTTTCGGCGCACCCTGAAAGAGTCAAAATGACGTATTCGGCGCAGACCAGCTCAAAAATCGGCTAAAAGCGCAGTTCGGCGCAAGAATTTGTGTTTCGGCGCAGCTCGGCGCAATCGGCACAGAATTAACATCCCTGTATGAGGTACTTTTAAAGTGAGCAGATTTCCCCAATTTTTTCTACAAACCAAAATTATTTAAAACTATGAAATTTTCTTCATATTGCGAGGATGTTTTTAAAAAATTTATCTGTGATTATAAAGCATTGGTATCTGCTTGCGAACAAGATCCAGATGGATATGTTTTACGAGGCTTGCTAATGAATAGGGAAACAATATTCAACATTTTAGCACTGTCGGATATTTGCTGTTGTCTTGGGCATGCATCCAGAAAAGTTCAGAATTCTGACCTGTTTCCTTGGCAGTACATGTCAATTATTCAAAGCACATTCTGTTCATTAAAAATAATGGAGCAGTATTTTAAAGAATTATTGGAGACTGTTAGTGACAGCAAAGATTTTGTAGCTTTCCTGAAAAACTCCCAAAACATTTATTTCAAAACTTAAGAACTGCAGTAGAAATGTTTCCAACTGACCCATACATGACTGGTACTTTCCATGGAGTGCCACTGCCAGAGATGCCAGTTAGCTGAAAAATTTTAAGGGCACATAATTCCATCACTAAAACCTCCTTATTGAAGAAGAATATAATTGATTTAGCAGAGTATGTTGAATCTCTTATCAGCTAAGGAGATTCATATTTTTCTGAAAGTAATTCCAAAAACAAAGAGACTAAGTGCTTTTACAATAACAAAACATTTAAATTTCTTATTTAATAATGACTTTCTATTATATCCACAGACAAATGCAAATACAGACCAGGGAGAAGAAACCAAAGGGTTAAGTGAAGAACAATTTAATGCAGTATTAGATGAACTTCCTTTTGTTACACAAAAGATACAAGTACAAGGCGTACGGGCCATGTCAAATCAACACAATTTTGGGAGATTTTCAGACTTGATGTCTCAGATTTTCATAATTTTTGGTATGCAGCAATATATCACAGACTTACGAAAAAATACCAAATTTCAGTTATGTAGCACAATTATTTTTGAAGTTATTAATTTTTAAAGATTTAAATTTTTATGAAAAAAATTCATATTTTGGCACCTTTAGATGCCTATAGGCTGGCAACCAGTGATGGTATAAAGCTGAGAGTGGTCTCATTCTAAAGCTGTTGAATGGGGCTTTAATATGATATGCCACAAGATAGGGGTTACAATTTTAAAAATTGAAAATTTTTAAATTTAAATTTCTCAAAAAGTGACAATTTTAAAATTTTCAAAAAATTATCAAAAATAGTTTGTGATGTCTAAATACACATAGCAAAATTCTATTATGGGATCTCAATGGGATCAGGAGATACAGGGCTAATAGAAATACACATTTGTTAAAAAAAAAAAAAAAGAGGAAGTGCATTGAATGAAGCAAGCAGTGGCTATTACTTTTACATTATTTTTTGAATGGAGAAAGGTTTCATAAGCACTTACCGTTATTGAAAATCCAATCTAATGTGTAAAGCTAAAGTGTAATAAATCAGTACCTTTAATTATGTTTGTTTTGTCTTCTATTGTTGGAAGAAATCCATACATTTGTTCACTTCAACGTAGAGCCTCTTTCTTTTTTTGAAGTTAGTTAAAAAGATTGATTTCCCTACCAGTGGCTGAGTGTTTAGCGGAGATGAAGGGTGCCTGGTTTAAATCCAGGTCGCATCCGCCGACCTAGATGTTCGGTATAGCCCGTGGTTTTCTCCGAGACTTTGCGTACATAGAAGTCAGGACAACTTAGAAAGACCCCATGGAGAGCACTCCTTTCGGAATAGATCCCTCGAGTGGGTAATCGACCGTAATCTAAAAAAAAAAAAGAAGTACAAAAAACGCATGGCTTATTTTATGTCTATTAAATTATATACATTTTTGAAGCGCTCCATTTAAACTTATTTAATTTGAAATTAGGATACTTGAATGCGCGTCTGTCTATACAGATTTTCTCAAATGTAAAAAAAAGAAATTTTTTAATTTAAGGACTATAATGAAAAATGCTTATTTTTAAACGTAATTACAAAATTCCTAATCCCTTGGAAACTACTGGGAAGTATTTTTTAAACCCTACGCCCTCCCAATCGAATCATTCGAGCCCCCCTTTCCCCCCAATATTTTTAACAAGTCGGGGCCAGTCTGAATATGAAGGCTAGAATGAAACAGTTTGGATGTATTTTTTATTATTTCTTTTGTGTTTATAGGACAAACTATCACGAAAGTACTCTCTTGGGAAAGGATATAATTTTGCCCTCCCCCCCCGGACTCCTTGTGTAACGGAGAGGCGACTGAACACTGAAAACTCTCTAAAACTTGATAATTATTTTTCTTTTCACCCACTTGGTCATCGTCCTGGCAACTTTTCTGTGGATACCGGTTGAGAGGAAATTTTTTCATTACATTCCTCCACAAACTTACTTAGCTTGATTATCTCCACGACACCACTGGTATACGCTCGCAGCACCCCAGGGTGCCGTGGCACACAGTTTGGGAACCTTTGCTGTAAGGTAATCATTGCATTTTATTTAATTTATAATGTCTTATACACTGCATAACAAAATTAGTAATTAGAAAAAGAAAACAATTTTACTACATCGTATTTGCAAAACGTACATTTCCGAAGCCCTGTTATCTCCTGATCCCATTGAGATCCCATAATAGAATTTTGCTATGTCTATTTAGATATCAAACTATTTTTAATAATTTTTTGAAAATTTTAAAATTGTCACTTTGAGAAATTTAAATTTTAAAATTGTAACCCTTATCTTGTGGCATATCATATTAAAGTCCCATTCAACAGATTTAGAATGAGACCACTCTCAGCTTTATACCATCACTTGTTGCCAGCCTATAGGCATCTAAAGGTGCCAAAATACGAATTTTTTTCATAAAAATTTAAATCTTTAAAAATTAATAACTTCAAAAATAATTGTGCTACATAACTGAAATTTGGTATTTTTTCGTAAGTCTGTGATATATTGCCGCATACCAAAAATCATGAAAATCTGAGACATCAAGTCTGAATCAGTGTGTTGATTTGACATGGAATGACCCGTACTCTTTGATTTGAGTTTTCAATTTTTAATAAATGGATGTATTCAAAATTATATGAATATATATGTGATGATAGTATTTGCTCACAAAAATTATTTAAAACAGCATTCCAAGAATTGCATGGTAAGATACCAACTTTTATTTATTCTTTTGCTTCCTCTCTCAATGTACCCTTTCTGAAGCTACATGCGAGATATGGGGTTCAATTATTGACCAAATAAATAAACAGAGACTAAGATCTTCAGACGGAAATGAAGAGGACATTGGGACGAATGATAAAAGAACTTTCATTCACATAAATGGACCACCATCTGGTTTTAAAAATACCAGGAAATATATAAAAGCAGGCTTAATTTTGATGTACGGATCAAATTATGCATTCCATTTTTCAACAACCCACCATCAAATAAAATTATGAAAAAATTTGTTACCTCAAAAGTTGTTAAAAAAGTGAATTCAGAAGCTAAATGTTTACCATATTTCAAGTAATTTTGAGAAATAAATTGTGTTTATAGTACATCGATTGCAGCTTTCATGTTTTTGAGCTTGATTTTTTCTCTTCAGAAATTCTATAGATGCAGGTAAGTTTCTTTTTTTTTTTCTGTTGCATTAATGTTTACATTTCTGTCTGCATCTAACTTCCTACCAAAATTTATTGCTAAGTTATGCAGTTTATATATATATATTTATATAAAGAAGCAAAAACAGTAAAAATTGTCACGAAAATTATGAGCGCAGCAACTGCAGCTCTAATATAACTTCTCGTGTTGTACGTGTAACTTCTCTCATACTGACTGTTTATATATATATATATATATATATATATATATATATATATATATATATATATATATATATAATATACACACAGCTTTAATCTATTCATGTAAAGATTTTTATATGCACAAAGTGCTTCTGATATTGCAGGTTGATTACATATTTATTATTAAAAAATATGTTGCAGAAAGAAATTGGTACTCAAGAGGTTTGTCGCAGAAAGCAGGAAAAAATTCTGCCACAGGGAACCCCATCATAATAGGTTCAATTGAAAGCGGCCCTTTCACGAAAACAGTCTATGAAGTCTGATCTTTCACACAAATGCCTTTTTCAGATATTCTATTCTTTTGGAACGAAATACTGTTACTGCCTTTTTCATTATCTTTGTTTTTCATTTGCGCGAGCCGAGTAACCCGAAAAGTGGCCTCTAGTATGTTTTGTTTTTGCTGACTCAAGTGAGAAACCTGATCAGCCGGGCAGAACTACGCAGGCATTTCACTTTGGAGTTGGGGGAAGAAAATATGATTGGGAAATTCAAAATTTTCTGATTCCATCTGGCAATCCTCAAATATCGGTAACCACGTTTGATAAATATGTAGCTGCGAATTATCAAACAACCATTATTCCGGAGTTCGTTGCTAGCTGTATATAATTTTTGCTCTTCTCGATGTTTTTAATAGTTTTGCACACTAGCAAGTTTTTTTTAATTTACCCCTAAACGATTTCTTCTTTTTAATCGACTTTCTTAGTACATATTATTCTTAATGTTTAACATTTATTTACTAACCATATATAATTACAGATGATACAGAAAGTATGCCATAGCAAAACAACATTTTGCGATTTGAAAATTCTGCGGGATTTGCTTGTTTGTTATGGCAAGCCTAGACAAGGGATATCTTCTAAAAGGGGTGCCTTGGTTGGATGACTTTTTAAAGAGTTCTAACATGTATTGACGTTACATCTGGATGGAACTGACCAAAACTCCAGACCGACAGTCGCGCGGCCGCACTTCAACACTTGAGTCATCTACCATGTTCAGTGGTTTTATCCACTCAAATCGATCTGAAAATAACGCGATTTGCAATGTTTTGCAAATACAGCAATTGAAACACATTATACTTTTGCCTAAATAAGAGCATAATAATGATCTTTTGCTTAGCAGTGTAGCGCTAGGGTTATTGGCGCACGGTGCAGTCCTACAGTTTGCCGCCCCATTCTTTCTAAGTTTCAGCATTCTGCTCCCATTTCGGTCCTTTAGTTTTCCACCATATTATTTTAAAGTGGCTTGCCGGCCACCATCTTTTTTATCTAGCCACTCGGGTGGACCCCCGTCCCCTCTTATTACACCACAGTTTTAATTATATAAAAGTGGAGTAACTGCAGAATTTAGTAAATCGGACTGTTGATAAGATTTGGTATTCTAAATATTCATATTATATATATATATATATATATATATATATATATATATATTTAATTCTCAACATTTTAATGAATGAAGAAAAAATATTAAAAGCAAACGGAAGCTAGTTCTGGGAAAGAATGTCTTAAGAAAACAAATTGTGTTCTAAGTTAACAGCTAGGCTTTGGATGTAATGCAAAATTTGCATGACTATGCCATTTTATTCCAGCAGTGTTCTGAATTCAATTTTCCCAATTTGGTACAGCTTTAGTATAGGTCCTTTGGCGCGCTTTATTTTTGGCGACTTTTTCTTGGCGCGATAAAGGATGACATTATGGTAACCCCGCCGTTTGATGATCGGAAGTTAAGATATGGTAAACCTAAACCCGGCAGTCTGTTTTCTGAAAATGGCGATTACAATGTGCTTTATGGTTTTATTTTAATGGCGTTATTTTACATTAAATTTTATTATTCAATTATTTTTTAAATTTAAAACGGATGTTCAGGTTCATACTGACTGTTTATATACAGTTTTGTATAAATAAACATTCTTTTGATAGTACGTTTCAGGTTAATATTTTCGTTCTCGATTGTTTATTTGTTAAGGGTAGAAGCAACAAATAATTACGTTATTAATATTTTATACAGTGAAATAATTTTAGATATTTTGATTTTATTATTTCCATATTGCAATAATTTAGGGATTTTAATCAAGGTATGTGATAAGCATTGTTTGTTTTTCTTTGTTATTATTACCTTTGTTTATTTGTTAATGGTAGGAGCAACAAATAATTCCGTTATTAATATAATATTTGATATTTTGATTTTATTATTTCAATATTGAAACAATTTAGCGATTTTATTTAAGGTATGAGATAAGGATTGTTCGTTATGATTTGAATTAGTTCTTTATTTTGCTTACGTAGTCTTTTGTCAGAATGCTAAAATGCATTTTAATTTTTTTGTCTTTTTTATTTGTTATTTTTGTGAGGTATTGCCTTTAGAATATTATTTGTTTGCATTGTTTAATTTAATCTACTAAAAAGAGAAAGGGGGGGGGGGGTTCACACACAAAGAAAAGTTATTAAATTTTACAAAACCGAATCTATATGTACATGTAAGGGGGATAATACCGTAAGCGGGTGTCCATCGCCAAAGCTTACTATTTGTAGTAAACAGTCCTAGCAGCGTTGCCAATCGAGATTAGCTATTCGGCCACCCGTCCGGCGGAGTTGTGTTGTTTTATGATGTCATGAGAAACTATACTGTTGGAAGGAATTATGTGATTGGTTGAACGAATTTCAAGGAGTTTAACTGGCAAAATAACAACTTGAATTCGCCGGGAAGGAAGTCGTGTCGTGTCGTCTGCTGGAGTTTTGTATTATATAATGGTTATTTTTGAAAAGTGTAATTTTTGCTTGGTTTTATAATAAATGTAGGTAATTTGTGTAGAGCTGTAATGATATCGGTTCGTTTATACGCTGAGTTGTTTCTTATTTCTTTATCAAGTCAATTTCGACAAACATTTGAAAATGTTGCGACTGTGTTGAGGTACAGTTGTTATGCTTATTTGAATGCTTCTGATGGATTTATTTTGAGATGAACGCACGTTGTTCATGAATAAAATTTAAGGTATGTGGTGCTTTTATTTATTTAAATGTTTATTCCTTGCTTTACGGTACACCAGTGTATAGTTGAGAATATTTATGGTCTTATGTTTTCATAATTATGTAAGGTTTTCAATATGTTATGTTATTTTTTTGTGAATTGCGATGAAAAAGTAAAAATTTTTAAGGTTTTAAGAAGGATGGTTAATTTTATTTGTGATATGCATTTGCTCCTGATTTACAGAATTCCCGTACAATTTCTAGGTTTAACATGAATAAATATGTAAGGATTTTTGAGTTGTTTGAGATCAGATTTGATTCTAGTGTGATTAATAGTGCAAATGTTGTGTGTTTTGAAGGTATTAAATTGCAAAAAGCACGTGAGGGAGGAAGTAGTCGGTTTATTATAGTAGTTTTATGTTATTTATAAAGAGTGTTTTTAACGTTTTATGAAAATATTTGCAGTATATTTTTCTTGAAATCACGTGCACTATTCACGTTAAATATGATTCAATATATGTATTTTTGAGTTGTTTGTGGGGAGTTGTGTGTGAGTGGGGTAAAGCTTGAGATTAGCGGTCGCCAGATCGCCAGTGGCGACTGTGGAATTATTCCTGGCGACTGCAAAACAGTCTGTCAGTCGCCAAAATTGGCAACCTGCAAAATTTACTCAGCAAGCAACCCCCCCCCCCCTCGTTTCCGTCCCCGTAACAAGAGTCGGCAGCAAAGCAGTTGAAAAAACTAAAATTGATGATGCGCAGATAAACAGCCCCTCCCGCCCTCGGCCTCGTAGCAAAAGCTGAATGTCAGCGCTATATGGACAAGCAGGGGAGAAAGGGTTGCAGACATCTATGGGAGGGGAAGAAAGGGGAGGAGCTCATCATAACTGATAACATATAACACTGGGGGTGGGTAGGAACGCACCGGAACAGAATACTCAGGGTCCCTCTCTCAGTGACCTGACCCGTTGGTTGACCTTGGCCCTTCGCACCATCTCATTATTTTATTACATTTCCACATCGACATTCCAGTACGTAGAGAGGCATATCCGTGGGATACTACACGTGGTCGCAAAAATCTGAACAAAAGTATTATTCTAATTATAATTTGTTACAATTTCTACAATAGACGGCCGTAATAAAAAGAGAAGAGTGAAAAGGAGTTTTATTTAAAACTAAATTTGATATTTGCCTACTGATACAATATATGACTGTATGTGAAAGATGCATTAAGTATCTCATTAATAAGACATTGTACTGAAGGAACGAAGCTAATGTTTTTCTAAATTATAGTACTCCCCTTTGTATATTTTCCATCGTTCGACTCAGTCAGGGTCCAGCCAACTTAAGAGTAATCGATTATAGTTTTGAAAAATTTCATGTGATCTTTACTTTGACCCTTCTAAAATTTTAGACTGGAAGCACGTGAGTTTTTTTTTTTTTTTTAATTATTATTATTAACTTGAAAACAATAAATAAAACCCTCTGCTTTTGAAAGGTCTTTGAAGAGGTTGGCATTCTTTGCATCCTGATTTACGCTACAGGAGATCGAAAACTACCACGCAAAATGCTTTATTTAAAACGAACAAAAACGTTATTTTGAACATTGGAATACGCAAATAAAAACTAATGCCATAAACATACCGTTTTCAGTTTTAAATAAATCTAATTTCAGCTGCTTTCATATTGTTACGTTTTTCCTTTTGCAAGAGTTTTGGTATCTCTATCTCTACAATAGCGCGAGAGGGAGGGGGAAGAGAAACAGACAAAACACTTTTGATTTTGTTTTATTTTGTAATCACCAGTAAAAGCGCTCGCTCTTCAAAGCTTAAATAAACAGATCTCCATGACTTAGAATTCCATTAATCAGCGTTACAGCTGTCCGAGAAGAGAGAAGTGTTTCTCTCTCTCTCTCCCCCCCCCCAACCCTCCTGTTCACACTTCAAGCTTTTTTTTTTTTTCCCCCCAAGTTCCGTTTTAATGACAGGAAGTTTCTCTGTAGATTATAGGAATAGAAGGCATTTTTGGTCGGCCGAAGCGAAAACGTATCCCCCCCTGGATTTTTGTATGCAGTGTTTTTAGTTGCTTTTTTGCTCTTTCCAACATGGTAACAATACGTTGAAGTAGTCTTCCCCCCCCCCCTCCCCTGGGAAATATTCTGCCGGCGCCCATGCCCCCCCCCCTTTTCTGCAAAAATTTCTCCGTATGTTATTTCTTTTATATGATTCACCTTTGTAAATTGAACCCCTCGTATGTGTAACATTCGTTAAAAAATGTTTTACATAATCTGACACTTGATTACTTGAAAGTGGAAACCTTGAAAATGGGCTGCTTGAGTGTTAGCACATGCTTACGATTCTCCCCATCTTAAAATGCATCTGATTTTCCTTAAAATTTGATAAGATACTTAGTGGTTTTTTTTTTTTTTTTAATAGAAGGTTGGGGAGCTACTACCTTAAGTAAAATAACTGTTTGTTAGCTTCTTGCAAGTTCAAAATTAGTAAATTAGGAGGAAGCGTACTATCGAATAGAAAATTGGGGCCCTCTTTTATTAAGTCCCAATTCCTTTTTCCCCCATAAATTCCATGAATGAAAGGAGAGATAAATAAATAGTACTTTATTATGTGTACACCATAAGTTCAGAAAATGGTCTGCAATACTATATATATTATCTTACCTCCAGTTTTTTAGTTTTTTTAAAAAAGAAAAATGCTTTCAAAATTTTATGGTAATTATTTTTATTCTGTAAAACAGAAAAAAAAAACTTTTTTTTTTTTTTTGACTTAGGCTTCATGTTTCATAAGTACTTGGTAATAGTGACAACTTTCTAATAATGTCAAAATATTCTATATCACTTAGCCATACAGATTTCAGGTTGGTGGATTTTTGGGAGTCCACTGTATTTATTTAATAACCAACTATTTTTTGTAAAAGATACGTTTGAATTAATCTGAAGAGAAATTTTAAAGTAAAATACTTTAAATCATTAATTTCATTACAATTCTCTATTTTTAAGAGATTTTCACTTTTAATTTGGGTTGGGGCGAGGGGGGGGAGGGGGGTTTAAGCTCCTTTAGCCTCCTCCATGTGGGTACCTATAAATATTGTATGGACACAGACAGTGATGTGATGATTCTAACAAGGAGCTGCAGCCAATCAGAAGGAATTAATAAATTTTAAATTAATAGTATTTAGATTTCTTTAAATATAGCTAGTTATTTCTGAATGTAATATATGGAACATGCCATGCATTATTACTAAAAAAGCATTGAATCATTAAATGTACAAAATAAAAAATCTCATATTAGTCTCATATATCGGTAGGGGGGAGCAAGGCTGTCGAAAACAAAAATTACGCAAGTACGGAAAATTTTGGCCACTAACTATATCAAAGAGGCCACTGAACTTTGTAGGGTCACTGGCCACTGAGGATTTTTTTTAATCTCAAGCTTTAGTGTGGGGGGGGGGAGGTAGTTGGTTTATTTGTGGTTTTTCTATTAATTTAAAATTGTTATTTTAACGTTTTAAGGGAAATTTTGCTGTATAATTATGTGCAGAAACTTATTTTGGCATTTTGTATATGATTAAGGTTATGGTTTATTTATTTTTTGACGTACCCATAGTCCAGAGGTAGTGCTTTGTTTATGTGATTTTTGTTCATAATTGCATTTGAAATATGTCTAAAAATGTTTTTATGTGTTTAGATAGTGTGTTATAGTTTGGGGTTTATTTTGTTAGTTATGTTTCAACGTATGTTTATGTTTTGTTTGGCGCTCAAAAAAAGTCGCCAAGGTTAGCCGCTGGCGACAAAAAAAGTCGCCAACTCAACCGACACCCGCTTACGGTATTATTCCCCATGTAAGCTTGTTATCTGTTTAATTTTTTTTCATAAAAATATTTAAAAGCCATTAAAATAAATCATAGCAAAATTAACGGCGACGATTAATTATCTCGGAACCAGCGCCATCCGATCCGCCATATTGTTTACAATTGGCATCGGCAAGGAAAACTTGGGTTGACGACAAGATTTTGTCGCCAAATCAAAAAATCGCCAAAAAGGGACCATACTAAAGCTGTTCCTGTAGAGATTTAATTCACATATTATGTGATGTTTAGAGCAAAATATTATCAACAAATCAATTTTCCTTTTTCGATTATACTTACTTCTACAGGATATTTTCTCCAGAAGAAGGAAGGGGGGGGGGGGGGGACTAAGACAAATTGGAAAAAATATAACTATGCAGTGTAAGTTAGAACACATATATATTACAACTGAACATGTTAAAGTTTCAGGGATCAGATAGTTTCAAACCAGTTTCTATATTTGTTATCTACCTTTACATTCTCGTGGAACCTCAAAGTGCCAGGGTTGGCTTTTTCCCGTCAAAAACTTGTTTTTCCCATCCCACTGGGAAAAACTGGTAAATACCGGGAAAAACTTCCAAATGACAATATGTAAGATGTATTCTGGCTTCCTGAATATAACATGTAAAATTAGTTAGAAATACATAGTTATTACAAACTTCCCTTACGTTTAAAATTATTCTGTAGGAAAACAATATAATTAAATAAGAAATATTGCATAAAATATTTAAAAAAAATGCTCATAAAATTTTTTAATAATAATGAATTGCCTAATTAAATATTTCAGAACTTAGAACACAATAAAATAAAATTATTAAACTTAAAAATATCAGTATCATCAAGAGAAACAATGAAGAATTTGTTAAATTTAAATAAAAATGTTGTTTTTGTACATTATCAGTACCAGAAGTCCACCATATTTGTTTACATTTTTCTTGTTGCCAGATTCTTGTCTAGTCTGTAATAGAATGACTGAAGAATCAGTCTTTGAAGACTGATTCAGATTTTCTTTAAAAAAAAAAAAAAAAAAACACATCAAACTCCATACAAAAACACCTTTTCCAAAGACATTTTTCTCTGAAGACATTACAAACACTATTTCACCTGCACTATGGTGGAAGAATTTAAAAGTAAAAGTAAAACTGGAATAGATGCAGAATTTCTCCAATTAATGGAACATCTTCAGGGGTGTCCTGCATCATCAGCATCTCTGGAGCGTATTTTTTCTAATTTTTCTTTCATTCAAAACAAGATTAGAAATAGACTGGATTTACAAAAAGCCTCTAAATTGGTATTTTGTTATATGATGCTAAAATCTAATAATGTGGAAGTGGAAGACAAAGAATATGAATACGATAACACTTGGTAAATGTATGGGAATCTGTATGGTGTGTAAATAAATATTTAAATAAATGCACTCCATTGTATGTTTTTGTAAATCTTCCTTTTCTTTCTTTTTTGTTTACCTTTCAAGTTATTTACTCAGAACTCAATTTTGACATTTTTAAAGGTTGTTTTCAATTTATATTTATTTTTTTAATAATCAGTTTTTCCCATGTTGGAAAAACATAGGAAGGTAAGGACGGTACCCCAGGACGGTAAATACCGGTTCTTACCATGGTATTTACCGGGAGTGGGAAAAACCTTGCCAACCCTGCAAGTGCCCTTTTTGAAACTCCCCCCCCCCTCGCGGCCCTTCTTTTCTAGAGTCAACACTAATATTACAATACTGGCGTAATTGGATAGGGGGAGGTGCAAGTTTAACCCCTCCTTGTGTACATCACTGTGTTCGGATTGTTGGTTATCCTTACATCATTGCTGGTGATCAGCACCCAATGTAATTTTTTGTAAGCTCTTGAATTTTGAAGGACCCACATAAATGTAGCCCTATCTTTGATCTATCTAAAAATTCTGTGGGTGCTCTGCATCCACAGGCACCGATTATGGCCATTGCTTTTTGAACAGATGGCACCATTATCACACACACTATTGAGACCATTGTTTTGTCTATCTATTTACAAAGTTTAATGCAAAAGAAAAAAATTAAATGCATCATTCTGAGAAAAATTTTGGAACATCTTTTCAGCATAAATCAGGAAACACTGAAGCGTTTCTAAACAAGATAAAGACAAACATATAAACAGATTTTAAAAGTTAATATTAAAAAAACTTTTGATTTTTAAAACTGATGTTTCACACCAGTTTGTTTTAGGGAAGGAGGGGGAGAGGAGATTCAAATATACACTAGGTTTGAAATTATCATAAGTACATTATTAGTTTAAAATTTTATATATACCCTACAGTGGACTGAATAGGTTAGGGGCTAATGGAACCGTCAATCCAAGTAGCCAGTCTGTAAAAATTAAAAGATCAGTGCAGAAGTACCAAAATCTGTAAAAAAGTATATCGATTAAACGAGAGTCCAATACCGCAAAAACTAAGCTAATATGTTGGGGTCATAATACACGTCGAAATCCCTTCGGCAACATCATTATACGTGATAAATAAACACGCAAGTCTTAAAAAGTAGTTACATTAATGTCAACAATCACACCAGAAAGATATAAGCCATATAAACAGTATTGTCATATATACTTCAAAATATCAAACGATGGCTTACCTTCTTTACACCTTTATATACATAAACATAGAGCTCTCGCCCTACGTTAAAACAAATTCTATCACCGTTGCCGGATGGATCAGGAACAGTCACAAAAGAAACTTTTACGGGCGTGTTACCCTGTGCATTAAAACCAACTCTGTTAGGTCTCGAATATTCAGAAAGGGTCATTAATTTATAGACTCCTTCTCGAGTCATAAATTGTGTCTTCAGTTCATCCTTGCCTCCCCCTTCACACTGTACCGCCATTTTACCGACTCAACATTGATGAGGAAATTAGATATCCGAGAAATTTAAAGAACAAGAACATCATTTAACAGTGCACTAAATGATCTAAAATTTCCTTTGATTTTACTTTACATTCTGAAGATAAAACAGACCACAAGACCAGACCGAGGTAACAGATCAACACAAGCTTATTGAATTAATGTTTCACATTCCTCAAATGTAGACTTTTCTGAAAGATTGAAGTTGTTGCCATTTGAAAGAATATTCTTTCTTGAAATTATCAGGGTATGATCTGCCACGCTCGTTTAAGCAAACGTTCGGATTTGTGACGTCACCCAAAACTTATTCCTAGGGTAAGGCGACCATGGGGGTCTAGTTTCCTGGTTGCGATAACTACCCATTTTCAGGACGTTTTCAAATTGTCCCCAGAAATTAAAAATGGAACTGAGGACAATTTTTAATTATTGCATTGTTTTTCAATTAAGTTACTATTAATTATTGCATTAATTATAAATGTCCCCAGTTTTGTTGTCAGAATCGGGGACTTGTCCCCGATTCTGACTACAGAAATCTGGTCACCTTACAGTCCGTCCAAAAATCTACGAACACCGGACCCCTTTCTGTTTTTTTTCGAAAACACGTTTCACGATTTTATTTTTGGGGGAAATGTTGCAATGAAAAGGGTTATTTCATCTGACACGTGGAGTATTCCAAAATGAAATACGAGTTTAAAAATAAAAACGAATCGCGTGGAATACACAGTATTCCAGAGCCGACAAAGTCGGTGCGAATAAATACAAATTCCGATATTAGAAAAACACAAGTTTACCGCAGAATACAAAGTATTCTGATAATAGGAAAAAAAAAATTTTTTTAAGGAATGGTCCCACCATCCACCCGGCAGATATTGCTGCCGCACCATTCCATTTTTTGAAACGAATCGCGTGGAATACACAGTATTCCAAAATGAAACACGAGTTTAAAATAAAATCGAATCGCGTGGAATACACAGTATTCCAAAATGAAACACGAGTTTAAAATAAAAACGAATTGCGTGGAATACACAGTATTCCAAAATGAAACACGAGTTTAACATAAAAACGAATCGCGTGGAATACACAGTATTCCAAAATGAAACACGAGTTTAACATAAAAACGAATCGCGTGGAATACACAGTATTCCAAAATGAAACACGAGTTTAACATAAAAACGAATCGCGTGGAATACACAGTATTCCAAAATGAAACACGAGTTTAACATAAAAACGAATCGCGTGGAATACACAGTATTCCAAAATGAAACACGAGTTTAAAATACAAAGACCGATTCGCGTGGAACACACAGTATTCCAAAATGAAACACGAGTTTAAAATACAAAGACCGATTCGCGTGGAATACACAGTATTCCAAAATGAAACACGAGTTTAAAATACAAAGACCGATTCGAGCGCAATGAAATCAAAGACCGATACAGCGCAAAAAACACACAAGTTCGTGAGTTCGGAAAAATACAAAGACCGGTTCGAGCGAAAGCGCAAATACAAAAGTAAACACTTTGACATAAAAAAATTATTTTTTTTAATAGAATGGTCCCACCAGCCACCCGGTAGCAATGTCTACCGCACCATTCTTTTTTTTGCCAAAGTTTGAATTTTGTTGTGGAAGAAAAGTCAGCTTCAGTCGAATCCCAATAACCACAGGTTTTTAGTTAGAACAAGTTTGATTTCAAAGTTTAGTTTTAAGTTTAGTTTTAAAGTTAAAGTCATCATCGCGAGTTTAAAAAGTCATCACAAGCGCAAGTATAGATCTACCGGCACCGGGTTTTCGCACTCACTGGAAAAATACACAGTTCGCAAGTTTTATCGCACAGTACAACACGCGGAAAGATTTTTTTTTATCGATTCGCGTTTTGATCCCCACAACATTCCATCTCAAATGCCTTTCTATCGGACACAGTCCGCCAAGGCAATCGTCCCAAAAAAGTTTGTCGAAACGTGAAATGCGACGTCTTACATTGCCCGTTTTGACAGACTTTTTTTTTGATCGACTGAAGCTGTCATTTTTTCCTGTAAATGACGGCGTGTAATCCATGAGGTAGGTATTGCGTAATCCGAGGTAGGTATTGCGTAATCCATGAGAATAGTATTGTGTAATCCCGGAGAATAGCAACACATCAGAGTAGTTCTTCCTTCGACATCCGTCCCGAGAAAAAAGGCCAAGTGCATAGGCAGACTCAAATGCGAATGCGAATTTTCTCTCGGAGTATCCCGCTTATATTGAAACTAGAAAAAAAGAAAAAAATTTTTTTTTTTCTAGTTTCAATATAAGCGGGATACTCCGAGAGAAAATTCGCATTCGCATTTGCGAATTTTTTTTTTTTTTTTTTTTTTTTTTTTTTTTTAGCTGGTAGACGCTGTGACAAAATCTTACAGTTTCCCCTTTTGTTTCATCTGACGTTACTTTGAAATTTTTCAAGTATCCATTATTCCAATCATGTGTCGGATCTTGGTGTGTTTCAAAGTTCCGTGAGATGAAATAAAATATTTATATATATATATATATATATATATATATATATATATATATATATATATTTAAAAAAAAAAAAAAATTTTTTTTTTTTTTTTTTTTTTTTTTAAATATATATATAAATATAATATATATAAATATATAGTTTTAGTTTCAGCTGGTAGACGCTCTGACAAAATCTTACAGTTTCCCTTTTTGTTTCATCTGACGTTACTTTGAAATTTTTCAAGTATCCATTATTCCAATCATGTGTCGGATCTTGGTGTGTTTCCAGTGCCTCTCCGAAGACAGGTCCTACCGCCACGAGTGTCGTTTTCGGTGTCCGGTAATCGCCCGCCTCGTGACGGTGTGCTTTCGCTGTTCGGGGACCGAAAACCTGCGGTTCGTGACCGCTGACTACGTTCTCAAACAAGACGTCTGCAAACCCGCGTCGGACGCGACGGTCCTGGCATGGAAGAGGACGATCGACGTTCGCACGATGCTGGTCCTCGACGAACGAACGGGAGAGTGGATTCCCGAAAACAAGAAGCTGGACGTCTTGCGAGAATATGTTGTCCTTGGCATCCATTGTGAGAAACCGTTTTGGGCCTCGGCCCGTGACGCGTTCTACTACATCGTCTGCAGCAGCAGCCGCCGGAATAAATCGCCGATCGGCAAAAGAGTGGTGACGTACAACTATTCTTACTATCACCGCCTCCAAGTCACGATACGACGATCACCACCACCCATGACGCCGCTTCTTTTGTTACCTCTACTACCGCCGTTCCTATTACGACCACTACCACCACCACCCATGGCACGACTATCGTTCGACGACGACAAAAACCTTCTTCTCGTGAGCCAGAAGAAAAAGTTTCCGATAAACTGCGACAACAAAAAAATTTCAAAGTAGTGGATAAACTGTCACGGTCCAGTTTCATTTCGAACCACCATCCCAAGTCTGTTCAAAAAAAATGTCGTCTGACTTTCTCCGATCCAAGAGGCAAAAGTTGAGATGGAATGCGAAAAATGGAAATTTTGAAATGGAACGAGACGACTCGCTAAGAAAATTTTCATCGTTTCTTTTTTTTATCATTTCGGGGAACCGGTTCCCCGATGAATGAAAAGGGGAAACTGTAAGATTTTGTCACAGCGTCTACCAGCTTAAAAAAAAAAAAAAAAAAAAAAAAAAAATTCGCAAATGCGAATGCGAATTTTCTCTCGGAGTATCCCGCTTATATTGAAACTAGAATTTTTTTTTTTTTTTTCTAGTTTCAATATAAGCGGGATACTCCGAGAGAAAATTCGCATTCGCATTTGCGTCTGCCTATGCACTTGGCCTTTTTTCTCGGGACGGATGTCGAAGGAAGAACTACTCTGATGTGTTGCTATTCTCCGGGATTACACAATACTATTCTCATGGATTACGCAATACCTACCTCGGATTACGCAATACCTACCTCATGGATTACACGCCGTCATTTACAGGAAAAAATGACAGCTTCAGTCGATCAAAAAAAAAGTCTGTCAAAACGGTCAATGTAAGACGTCGCATTTCACGTTTCGACAAACTTTTTTGGGACGATTGCCTTGGCGGACTGTGTCCGATAGAAAGGCATTTGAGTTGGAATGTTGTGGGGCGCGAATCGATAAAAAAAAATCTTTCCGCGTGTTGTACTGTGCGATAAAACTTGCGAACTGTGTATTTTTCCAGTGAGTGCGAAAACCCGGTGCCGGTAGATCTATACTTGCGCTTGTGATGACTTTTTAAACTCGCGATGATGACTTTAACTTTAAAACTAAACTTAAAACTAAACTTTCAAATCAAACTTGTTCTACCTAAAAACCTGTGGTTATTGGGATTCGACTGAAGCTGACTTTTCTTCCACAACAAAATTCAAACTTTGGCAAAAAAAAGAATGGTGCGGTAGACATTGCTACCGGGTGGCTGGTGGGACCATTCTATTAAAAAAAAATAATTTTTTTATGTCAAAGTGTTTACTTTTGTATTTGCGCTTTCGCTCGAACCGGTCTTTGTATTTTTCCGAACTCACGAACTTGTGTGTTTTTTGCGCTGTATCGGTCTTTGATTTCACTGCGCTCGAATCGGTCTTTGTATTTTAAACTCGTGTTTCATTTTGGAATACTGTGTATTCCACGCGAATCGGTCTTTGTATTTTAAACTCGTGTTTCATTTTGGAATACTGTGTATTCCACGCGAATCGGTCTTTGTATTTTAAACTCGTGTTTCATTTTGGAATACTGTGTATTCCACGCGATTCGTTTTTATGTTAAACTCGTGTTTCATTTTGGAATACTGTGTATTCCACGCGATTCGTTTTTATGTTAAACTCGTGTTTCATTTTGGAATACTGTGTATTCCACGCGATTCGTTTTTATGTTAAACTCGTGTTTCATTTTGGAATACTGTGTATTCCACGCGATTCGTTTTTATGTTAAACTCGTGTTTCATTTTGGAATACTGTGTATTCCACGCAATTCGTTTTTATTTTAAACTCGTGTTTCATTTTGGAATACTGTGTATTCCACGCGATTCGTATTATTTTAAAACTCGTGTTTCATTTTGGAATACTGTGTATTCCACGCGATTCGTTTTTATTTTAAACTCGTGTTTCATTTTAGAATACTGTGTATTCCACGCGATTCGATTTTATTTTAAACTCGTGTTTCATTTTGGAATACTGTGTATTCCACGCGATTCGTTTCAAAAAAATGGAATGGTGCGGCAGCAATATCTGCCGGGTGGATGGTGGGACCATTCCTTAAAATTTTTTTTTTCCTATTATCAGAATACTTTGTATTCTGCGGTAAACTTGTGTTTTTCTAATATCGGAATTTGTATTTATTCGCACCGACTTTGTCGGCTCTGGAATACTGTGTATTCCACGCGATTCGTTTTTATTTTTAAACTCGTATTTCATTTTGGAATACTCCGCGCGTCAGATGAAATAACCCTTTTCATTGCAACATTTCCCCCAAAAATAAAATCGTGAAACGTGTTTTCGAAAAAAAACAGGAAGGGGCCCGGTGCTCGTAGATTTTTGCGACCGACTGTAAAACGACCTTCCAAAGACTACGAAACGAGCTGTCACCGCTGTTTTGAAGTCGGAACCCAATACCCCCTTTGAAGAGGGGGTGTCGTAAAATGAAGGTTTGGACACTAACGAGCTGCGACCGCTGTTTTCAAGTCGATTACCTTGGGCCTACAGTACGACCCCGGGGCCACCACACGTTCGTGGAGTTGGGTGATCCGTCGACTTGAAAACAACGACTTTGGTTGTCGACTTACGAAACGAGACTCTGCAAGTCGTCCATCGTTGCGTTCCGATTCCTTCCCTCGGGACCCCCCAATTCAAAATGGCGGACTTGGCTGTCAAGTTCTCTCGTCCCATTTTTCAGAACTTGGAGAGACAAGTTCCCGATGTTCCGATTTCTAAATTTTATTTTTTCAGAACTTGGATTTGTTTCAGAGTAGACGCTGTGATAAAATCTTACAGTTTCCCCTTTTGTTTCATCTGACGTTACTTTGAAATTTTTCAAGTATCCATTATTCCAATCATGTGTCGGATTATGGTGTGTTCCCGTGAGATGAAACAAAAGGGAAACTGCCAGCTATTTTGTGTAGACACATTTTGTGGACATGACGTTCCGAGACACTTATGAAATCTGTTTAATAATACATGTCATTTTTTTTTGTCAATATCTGGGGATTGCTACTCACAGATTAAAAAAACGAGAGAACCTGGGAGTCTGTCAGAGTTCTGGTCGAGTCCCGACTTTCTTCCGACCCAACGGTTGAAATAACAGTGACTCTGAGAAAAATGAAAATCGGACGAGAACCTGGGACCTGAGATAAAAGTTGGAACAAGACTTTGAAAAAAAAATGAAACTCTTGAAAATTTTCACATAAAACACAGAGTCCCATTGAAACAAACTGCCCGATCCTTTTTTTAAATTTTTGAATACGCCGTAAACTCCACTCGAGCCGTCCCAACAAATCCAAGTTCTGAAAAATGAAAATTTAGAAATCGGAACCTCGGGAACTTATCAGCCACTCGTTAAGATAATCTCACGGAACTTTGAAACACACCAAGATCCGACACATGATTGGAATAATGGATACTTGAAAAATTTCAAAGTAACGTCAGATGAAACAAAAGGGGAAACTGTAAGATTTTGTCAGAGCGTCTACCAGCTGAAACTAAAACTATATATTATTTAAAAGAAAAAGAAAAAATTTTTAATATATAATTTTAGTTTCAGCTGGTAGACGCTCTGACAAAATCTTACAGATCTCACGGAACTTTGAAACACACCAAGATCCGACACATGATTGGAATAATGGATACTTGAAAAATTTCAAAGTAACGTCAGATGTAACAAAAGGAGAAACTAAGATTTTGTCAGAGCGTCTACCAATTGAAAATTTTAGTTTCAGCTGGTAGACGCTCTGACAAAATCTTACAGATCTCACGGAACTTTGAAACACACCAAGGTCCGACACATGATTGGAATAATGGATACTTGAAAAATTTCAAAGTAACGTCAGATGAAACAAAAGGGGAAACTGTAAGATTTTGTCAGAGCGTCTACCAGCTGAAACTTTGAAACACACCAAGAATTGAAAGTCCGGATAAATTCCACATGAGCAAAGTACTGGATAGGTTGCGGTCTGTCAAAAATCGGCGTGAAAAAATAGAGAGCACCTTCTTGGAGTAAACTCGAACAAGAAATGATGTCGGACCGGCTCGCCGTGTATTTATACTACAAGTCTGTAGGTGGCGCTGGTCTCCGAGCTTCCTGATTGGTCCGCATTCTCGTGACTTCATAGTCTCTGCATTCTGATTGGTCTGTTTCCAGTACAGCGTGCCCGCGCATCCGCACGAAAGGGGATTACCCCTTCAAAACGCGGAAGCACCTGAGAAGGAGAAAAACCGCACGCGACTCCACTCTGAGGAAGCATCTCGAAACCTGCAGGAAGATAATCACTTGAGAGAGAGGTCCCTTCTGAACCTATGCAGTTAAAGACAGTATGATATTTTTCTTCATCCAACAACGCGGATGTTTGAAATTGTAAAAGGTTTTTGAGTGTTTTGTCTAAAAACAAAAATGTTTTAATCGAGATCTTGTGTGCGTAAATCTCTCGAAGACGCTGATTTTGTCTAGAGCATTAAAAAAAGTAGATTTCAGAAGTTACTCGGATGTCCACAGATCTGCGTAGACAGAAAAAAGCAGATTGATTTTAATAGCACCTACTGCTGACAAGTTCCCGAGATTGTCTCGTCCGATTTTCATTTTTGAGAAATTGGATTTGTTCCGTTTAAACTTTTGTCTCAGCCGTTGTGAGGCCTGACAAACTTTCGTCCGGTTTCTCGGAAGTTTGTAATTTTTTTCAGTCTCGTTCAAACTTTTGTCTCAACCGACAGACTTTCAGGTTCTCTCGTCTCATTTCTAAAAATTTTTCATTTTTCAGAGTCCCGTTGTTCCTCGGGTCAGCCGCCATTTTGAATAGGGGGGTGAGAGAGAGGGTTATATCTCAGAGTCCGCTGTGAGGTTCTCTCGTTCCATTTTCATGGATGGCCCGTGGTTTTGCATGCATAGTCTGTGGCTTTGCAAGACGGGGGGCCGCATGCATGGCCCGTGGGGCAGAGTTTTTCATGCATAGTCTGTGGTTTTGCAAAACGGGGGACCCCGTTTTTCATCCATGGCCCGTGGTGGGCGGACGCCCGTAGTTTTGTAAGACTCGAATCGAAGGATTCTATACGGGGGCCGACACACGATCGAACTCATTCCGTGGGACGACTACGTTCTCACAAGAATGGACCGACTGCTTTCTAACGTCTGGCGACTCGGTTTTCATGACAACCGGCTCGAGTGGAGTGAATAGATTCTTTGAAAACGGGAGTGAACGGCATACTCAAAAATTTAAAAAAAAGGATTGGTGCAGCTAGTTCCAATGGGTCTCTGTGTTTTCGTGCGAAAATTTTCATCGTTTCCTTTTTTTTATTCTTTCCCCCGAAAGGATAAAAAAAAGAAACGATAAAAATTTTCTGCCACAAACTAAGCATGACAAAAGTTATGGATTGCTACCTATTATTCTAAGAAAAAAAAATGGTGAAATCGATCATACTTTTCACGAACGTTGTCTTGTAAAGTCCCGAAACAATCTAGATCGATGTCCACTTTGTAAAAGACGGCTGTCAATTTCTGATCAAATAAACATTTACGTTAATTTGCTCAATTCAGAATATGAGAGCGACTGGTGAGAGTTTAAAAAAAAATTTAGATTTTTTGAATGAATCCGCACACAACGCGAATGTCTGAAATTGTAAAAGGTTGTTTCAGCTGGTAGACGCTCTGACAAAATCTTACAGATCTCACGGAACTTTGAAACACACCAAGATCCGACACATGATTGGAATAATGGATACTTGAAAAATTTCAAAGTAACGTCAGATGAAACAAAAGGGGAAACTGTAAGATTTTGTCAGAGCGTCTACCAGCTGAAACTAAAACTATATATTATTTAAAAAAAAAAAAAAAAAATTTAAATATATAGTTTTAGTTTCAGCTGGTAGACGCTCTGACAAAATCTTACAGATCTCACGGAACTTTGAAACACACCAAGATCCGACACATGATTGGAATAATGGATACTTGAAAAATTTCAAAGTAACGTCAGATGAAACAAAAGGAGAAACTAAGATTTTGTCAGAGCGTCTACCAGCTGAAACTTTGAAACACACCAAGAATTGAAAGTCTGGATAAATTCCACATGAGCAAAGTACTGGATAGGTTGCGGTCTGTCAAAAATCGGCATGAAAAAATAGAGAGCACCTTCTTGGAGTAAACTCGAACAAGAAATGATGTCGGACCGGCTCGCCGTGTATTTATACTACAAGTCTGTAGGTGGCACTGGTCTCCGAGCTTCCTGATTGGTCCGCATTCTCGTGACGTCATAGTCTCTGCATTCTGATTGGTCCGTTTCCAGTACAGCGTGCCCGCGCATCCGCACGAAAGGGGATTCCCCCTTCAAAACGCGGAAGCATCTGAGAAGGAGAAAAACCGCACGCGACTCCACTCTGAGGAAGCATCTCGAAACCTGCAGGAAGATAATCACTTGAGAGAGAGGTCCCTTCTGAACCTATGCAGTTAAAGACAGTATGATATTTTTCTTCATCCAACAACGCGGATGTTTGAAATTGTAAAAGGTTTTTGAGTGTTTTGTCTAAAAACAAAAATGTTTTCATCGAGATCTTGTGTGCGTAAATCTCTCGAAGACGCTGATTTTGTCTAGAGCATTAAAAAAAGCAGATTTCAGAAGTTACTCGGATGTCCACAGATCTGCGTAGACAGAAAAAAGCAGATTGATTTTAATAGCACCTAGTGCTGAGAAGTTCCCGAGATTGTCTCGTCCGATTTTCATTTTTCAGAAATTGGATTTGTTCCGTTTAAACTTTTGTCTCGGCCGGTGTGAGGCCTGACAAACTTTCGTCCGGTTTCTCGGAAGTTTGTAATTTTTTTCAGTCTCGTTCAAACTTTTGTCTCAACCGACAGACTTTCAGGTTCTCTCGTCTCATTTCTAAAAATTTTTCATTTTTCAGAGTCCCGTTGTTCCTCGGGTCGACCGCCATTTTGAATAGGGGGGTGAGAGAGAGGGTTATATCTCAGAGTCCGCTGTGAGGTTATCTCGTTCCATTTTCATTTTTCATGGATGGCCCGTGGTTTTGCATGCACAGTCTGTGGCTTTGCAAGACGGGGGGCCGCATGCATAGTCTGTGGTTTTGCAAAACGGGGGACCCCGTTTTTCATCTATGGCCCGTGGTAGGGGGGACGCCCGTAGTTTTGTAAGACTCGAATCGAAGGATTCTATACGGGGGCCGACACACGATCGAACTCATTCCGTGGGACGACTACGTTCTCACAAGAATGGACCGACTGCTTTCTAACGTCTGGCGACTCGGTTGTCATGACAACTGGCTCGAGTGGAGTGAATAGATTCTTTGAAAACGGGAGTGAACGGCATACTCAAAAATTTTTAAAAAAGGATTGGTGCAGCTAGTTCCAATGGGTCTCTGTGTTTTCGTGCGAAAACTTTCATCGTTTCCTTTTTTTTATTCTTTCCCCCGAAAGGATAAAAAAAAGAAACGATGAAAATTTTCTGCCACAAACTAAGCATGACAAAAGTTATGGATTGCTACCTATTATTCTAAGAAAAAAAAATGGTGAATGCGATCATACTTTTCACGAACGTTGTCTTGTAAAGTCCCGAAACAATCTAGGTCGATGTCCACTTTGTAAAAGACGGCTGTCAATTTCTGATCAAATAAACATTTGCTCAATTCAGAATATGAGAGCGACTGATGAGAGTTTTAAAAAAAATTTAGATTTTTTTGAATGAATCCGCACACAACGCGAATGTCTGAAATTGTAAAAGGTTCTGAGTGTTTCGTCTAAAAAGAAAAATGTTCTCATCGAGATCTTGTGTGTGAATCTCTTAATGGATACTTGAAAAATTTCAAAGTAACGTCAGATGAAACAAAAGGAGAAACTAAGATTTTGTCAGAGCGTCTACCAGTTGAAACTAAAACTCTATATTTTAAAAAAAAAAAAATTTTGTTTTTTTTTTAAATATATATTTTTTCGGTTCTCTGAACGAGTGGCTGACAAGTTCCCGAGGTTCCGATTTCTAAATTTTCATTTTTCAGTAATTGGATTTGTCCCGTTCAAACTTTTGTCTCAGCCTCCTCGGATCGGAATATATCTTTGGAGATGACGAAACTAAAGCAAAGGAGACGTAATGAGGTAACGGATTTGAATTGAAAGTCTGGATAAATTCCACAGTTGCAAAGTACTGGATAGGTTGCGGTCTGTCAAAAATCGGCATGAAAAAATAGAGAGCACCTTCTTGGAGTAAATTCGAACAAGAAATGATGTCGGACCGGCTCGCCGTGTATTTATACTACAAGTCTGTAGGTGGCGCTGGTCTCCGAGCTTCCTGATTGGTCCGCATTCTCGTGACGTCATAGTCTCTGCATTCTGATTGGTCCGTTTCCTGTACAGCGTGCCCGCGCATCCGCACGAAAGGGGATTCCCCCTTCAAAACGCGGAAGCATCTGAGAATCCACACTGGAGAAAAACCGCACGCGACTCCACTCTGAGGAAGCATCTCGAAACCTGCAGGAAGATAATCACTTGAGAGAGAGGTCCCTTCTGAACCTATGCAGTTAAAGACAGTATGATATTTTTCTTCATCCAACAACGCGGATGTTTGAAATTGTAAAAGGTTTTTGAGTGTTTTGTCTAAAAACAAAAATGTTTTCATCGAGATCTTGTGTGCGTAAATCTCTCGAAGACGCTGATTTTGTCTAGAGCATTAAAAAAAGCAGATTTCAGAAGTTACTCGGATGTCCACAGATCTGCGTAGACAGAAAAAAGCAGATTGATTTTAATAGCACCTAGTGCTGACAAGTTCCCGAGATTGTCTCGTCCGATTTTCATTTTTCAGAAATTGGATTTGTTCCGTTTAAACTTTTGTCTCGGCCGTTGTGAGGCCTGACAAACTTTCGTCCGGTTTCTCGGAAGTTTGTAATTTTTTTCAGTCTCGTTCAAACTTTTGTCTCAACCGACAGACTTTCAGGTTCTCTCGTCTCATTTCTAAAAATTTTTCATTTTTCAGAGTCCCGTTGTTCCTCGGGTCGACCGCCATTTTGAATAGGGTGGTGAGAGAGAGGGTTATATCTCAGAGTCCGCTGTGAGGTTATCTCGTTCCATTTTCATTTTTCATGGATGGCCCGTGGTTTTGCATGCACAGTCTGTGGCTTTGCAAGACGGGGGGCCGCATGCATAGTCTGTGGTTTTGCAAAACGGGGGACCCCGTTTTTCATCCATGGCCCGTGGTAGGGGGGACGCCCGTAGTTTTGTAAGACTCGAATCGAAGGATTCTATACGGGGGCCGACACACGATCGAACTCATTCCGTGGGACGACTACGTTCTCACAAGAATGGACCGACTGCTTTCTAACGTCTGGCGACTCGGTTGTCATGACAACCGGCTCGAGTGGAGTGAATAGATTCTTTGAAAACGGGAGTGAACGGCATACTCAAAAATTTAAAAAAAAGGATTGGTGCAGCTAGTTCCAATGGGTCTCTGTGTTTTCGTGCGAAAACTTTCATCGTTTCCTTTTTTTTATTCTTTCCCCCGAAAGGATAAAAAAAAGAAACGATGAAAATTTTCTGCCACAAACTAAGCATGACAAAAGTTATGGATTGCTACCTATTATTCTAAGAAAAAAAAATGGTGAATGCGATCATACTTTTCACGAACGTTGTCTTGTAAAGTCCCGAAACAATCTAGGTCGATGTCCACTTTGTAAAAGACGGCTGTCAATTTCTGATCAAATAAACATTTGCTCAATTCAGAATATGAGAGCGACTGGTGAGAGTTTTAAAAAAAATTTAGATTTTTTTGAATGAATCCGCACACAACGCGAATGTCTGAAATTGTAAAAGGTTTCTGAGTGTTTCGTCTAAAAAGAAAAATGTTCTCATCGAGATCTTGTGTGTGAATCTCTGAATGGATACTTGAAAAATTTCAAAGTAACGTCAGATGAAACAAAAGGAGAAACTAAGATTTTGTCAGAGCGTCTACCAGTTGAAACTAAAACTCTATATTTAAAAAAAAAAAATTTTGTTTTTTTTTTAAATATATATATATTTTTTCGGTTCTCTGAACGAGTGGCTGACAAGTTCCCGAGGTTCCGATTTCTAAATTTTCATTTTTCAGAAATTGGATTTGTCCCGTTCAAACTTTTGCCTCAGCCTCCTCGGATCGGAATATATCTTTGGAGATGACGAAACTAAAGCAAAGGAGACGTAATGAGGTAACGGATTTGAATTGAAAGTCTGGATAAATTCCACATGAGCAAAGTACTGGATAGGTTGCGGTCTGTCAAAAATCGGCATGAAAAAATAGAGAGCACCTTCTTGGAGTAAATTCGAACAAGAAATGATGTCGGACCGGCTCGCCGTGTATTTATACTACAAGTCTGTAGGTGGCGCTGGTCTCCGAGCTTCCTGATTGGTCCGCATTCTCGTGACGTCATAGTCTCTGCATTCTGATTGGTCCGTTTCCAGTACAGCGTGCCCGCGCATCCGCACGAAAGGGGATTCCCCCTTCAAAACGCGGAAGCATCTGAGAATCCACACTGGAGAAAAACCGCACGCGACTCCACTCTGAGGAAGCATCTCGAAACCTGCAGGAAGATAATCACTTGAGAGAGAGGTCCCTTCTGAACCTATGCAGTTAAAGACAGTATGATATTTTTCTTCATCCAACAACGCGGATGTTTGAAATTGTAAAAGGTTTTTGAGTGTTTTGTCTAAAAACAAAAATGTTTTCATCGAGATCTTGTGTGCGTAAATCTCTCGAAGACGCTGATTTTGTCTAGAGCATTAAAAAAAGCAGATTTCAGAAGTTACTCGGATGTCCACAGATCTGCGTAGACAGAAAAAAGCAGATTGATTTTAATAGCACCTAGTGCTGACAAGTTCCCGAGATTGTCTCGTCCGATTTTCATTTTTCAGAAATTGGATTTGTTCCGTTTAAACTTTTGTCTCGGCCGTTGTGAGGCCTGACAAACTTTCGTCCGGTTTCTCGGAAGTTTGTAATTTTTTTCAGTCTCGTTCAAACTTTTGTCTCAACCGACAGACTTTCAGGTTCTCTCGTCTCATTTCTAAAAATTTTTCATTTTTCAGAGTCCCGTTGTTCCTCGGGTCGACCGCCATTTTGAATAGGGGGGTGAGAGAGAGGGTTATATCTCAGAGTCCGCTGTGAGGTTATCTCGTTCCATTTTCATTTTTCATGGATGGCCCGTGGTTTTGCATGCACAGTCTGTGGCTTTGCAAGACGGGGGGCCGCATGCATAGTCTGTGGTTTTGCAAAACGGGGGACCCCGTTTTTCATCCATGGCCCGTGGTAGGGGGGACGCCCGTAGTTTTGTAAGACTCGAATCGAAGGATTCTATACGGGGGCCGACACACGATCGAACTCATTCCGTGGGACGACTACGTTCTCACAAGAATGGACCGACTGCTTTCTAACGTCTGGCGACTCGGTTGTCATGACAACCGGCTCGAGTGGAGTGAATAGATTCTTTGAAAACGGGAGTGAACGGCATACTCAAAAATTTTTAAAAAAGGATTGGTGCAGCTAGTTCCAATGGGTCTCTGTGTTTTCGTGCGAAAACTTTCATCGTTTCCTTTTTTTTTATTCTTTCCCCCGAAAGGATAAAAAAAAGAAACGATGAAAATTTTCTGCCACAAACTAAGCATGACAAAAGTTATGGATTGCTACCTATTATTCTAAGAAAAAAAAATGGTGAATGCGATCATACTTTTCACGAACGTTGTCTTGTAAAGTCCCGAAACAATCTAGGTCGATGTCCACTTTGTAAAAGACGGCTGTCAATTTCTGATCAAATAAACATTTGCTCAATTCAGAATATGAGAGCGACTGATGAGAGTTTTAAAAAAAATTTAGATTTTTTTGAATGAATCCGCACACAACGCGAATGTCTGAAATTGTAAAAGGTTCTGAGTGTTTCGTCTAAAAAGAAAAATGTTCTCATCGAGATCTTGTGTGTGAATCTCTTAATGGATACTTGAAAAATTTCAAAGTAACGTCAGATGAAACAAAAGGAGAAACTAAGATTTTGTCAGAGCGTCTACCAGTTGAAACTAAAACTCTATATTTAAAAAAAAAAAATTTTGTTTTTTTTTTAAATATATATATATTTTTTCGGTTCTCTGAACGAGTGGCTGACAAGTTCCCGAGGTTCCGATTTCTAAATTTTCATTTTTCAGAAATTGGATTTGTCCCGTTCAAACTTTTGCCTCAGCCTCCTCGGATCGGAATATATCTTTGGAGATGACGAAACTAAAGCAAAGGAGACGTAATGAGGTAACGGATTTGAATTGAAAGTCTGGATAAATTCCACATGAGCAAAGTACTGGATAGGTTGCGGTCTGTCAAAAATCGGCATGAAAAAATAGAGAGCACCTTCTTGGAGTAAATTCGAACAAGAAATGATGTCGGACCGGCTCGCCGTGTATTTATACTACAAGTCTGTAGGTGGCGCTGGTCTCCGAGCTTCCTGATTGGTCCGCATTCTCGTGACGTCATAGTCTCTGCATTCTGATTGGTCCGTTTCCAGTACAGCGTGCCCGCGCATCCGCACGAAAGGGGATTCCCCCTTCAAAACGCGGAAGCATCTGAGAATCCACACTGGAGAAAAACCGCACGCGACTCCACTCTGAGGAAGCATCTCGAAACCTGCAGGAAGATAATCACTTGAGAGAGAGGTCCCTTCTGAACCTATGCAGTTAAAGACAGTATGATATTTTTCTTCATCCAACAACGCGGATGTTTGAAATTGTAAAAGGTTTTTGAGTGTTTTGTCTAAAAACAAAAATGTTTTCATCGAGATCTTGTGTGCGTAAATCTCTCGAAGACGCTGATTTTGTCTAGAGCATTAAAAAAAGCAGATTTCAGAAGTTACTCGGATGTCCACAGATCTGCGTAGACAGAAAAAAGCAGATTGATTTTAATAGCACCTAGTGCTGACAAGTTCCCGAGATTGTCTCGTCCGATTTTCATTTTTGAGAAATTGGATTTGTTCCGTTTAAACTTTTGTCTCAGCCGTTGTGAGGCCTGACAAATTTTCGTCCGGTTTCTCGGAAGTTTGTAATTTTTTTCAGTCTCATTCAAACTTTTGTCTCAACCGACAGACTTTCAGGTTCTCTCGTCTCATTTCTAAAAATTTTTCATTTTTCAGAGTCCCGTTGTTCCTCGGGTCGGCCGCCATTTTGAATAGGGGGGTGAGAGAGAGGGTTATATCTCAGAGTCCGCTGTGAGGTTCTCTCGTTCCATTTTCATTTTTCATGGATGGAACGTGGTTTTGCATGCATAGTCTGTGGCTTTGCAAGACGGGGGGCCGCATGCATGCCCGTGGGGCAGAGTTTTTCATGCATAGTCTGTGGTTTTGCAAAACGGGGGACCCCGTTTTTCATCCATGGCCCGTGGTGGGGGGACGCCCGTAGTTTTGTAAGACTCGAATCGAAGGATTCTATACGGGGGCCGACACACGATCGAACTCATTCCGTGGGACGACTACATTCTCACAAGAATGGACCGACTGCTTTCTAACGTCTGGCGACTCGGTTGTCATGACAACCGGCTCGAGTGGAGTGAATAGATTCTTTGAAAACGGGAGTGAACGGCATACTCAAAAATTAAAAAAAAAGGATTGGTGCAGCTAGTTCCAATGGGTCTCTGTGTTTTCGTGCGAAAATTTTCATCGTTTCCTTTTTTTATCCTTTCCCCCGAAAGGATAAAAAAGAAACGATGAAAATTTTCTGCCACAAACTAAGCATGACAAAAGTTATGGATTGCTACCTATTATTCTAAGAAAAAAAAATGGTGAATGCGATCATACTTTTCACGAACGTTGTCTTGTAAAGTCCCGAAACAATCTAGATCGATGTCCACTTTGTAAAAGACGGCTGTCAATTTCTGATCAAATAAACATTTGCTCAATTCAGAATATGAGAGCGACTGATGAGAGTTTAAAAAAAAATTTAGATTTTTTTGAATGAATCCGCACACAACGCGAATGTCTGAAATTGTAAAAGGATCCCAAATGAAATATCTGATCCTAATAGAATAAACATTCCGAATGAACGAGAAACAATTTTATTGTGTTTATCGTGTCGAGCAAATGGGTTTCGAAGGTATGGAGAGTGGTGAGCCTCAGTTTCAGCTGGTTTTTTTCTAGTTTCAGCTGGTAGACGCTCTGACAAAATCTTAGTTTCCCTTAATTTCATCTCACGGAACTTTGAAACACACCAAGATCCGACACATGATTGGAATAATGGATACTTGAAAAATTTCAAAGTAACGTCAGATGAAACAAAAGGAGAAACTAAGATTTTGTCAGAGCGTCTACCAGTTGAAACTAAAACTATATATTAAAAAAAAAAAAAAAAAAAAATTTTTTTTTTTTTTTTTTTTTTTTTTAGCACCAGAGTGCTATTAATTTCAATCAGCTTTTTTTTTTCTACGTAGATCTGTCGACAGGACGATCTGAGTAACTTCTGAAATCTGTTTTTTTTAATGTTCTAGACAAAATTTTGAATGTTCTTGCAGTTTTTTGAGGCTAATTGTGATCTTTTTTCTTTCAATAACGGGATTTTTCTACGATATTTGGACACGATTTTTCTACGATCCGAGTCACTTTTCAATTAGCTTGAATAAAGAGAGGTGTTTTTGAATGTTCTTGGAGTTTTTTGAGGCCAATTCTGATCTTTTTCTTTCAATAACTGGATTTTGTCACGGATATTTGAACACGATTTTTCTACGCGCCGAATCACTTTTCAATCAGCTTAAATAAAGAGGAATTCGTGTATGTTACGATGCCTCGACGTAAGCTATCAGATGAAGAAAAAGAAGCCGCCAGACAAAAGCACTATGGAAAGAACTAGCACGTTTAAGAGAAGATCCGTTGGTACCTGAGTATCAATTCCTCCATGAAAGAGATGATTATGCAGGCATTCAATTTATGTATCACAACATACAGTCTATTCATGCCCATTACGAAGATTTAAAAGCATATCCCTGCTTTATGCAAAGCGATTTAATACTATTGGCTGAAACCTGGACAATTCCATCGGATAATTACCAAATTCCTGGTTTCATCCTAGTACAAAAAATAGACGGCGGTGTCCGCACAAGAAAGGCGTCGGGGGTAATGGTGGAACATTACAGAAGATCATTGCACACCTGTATTAATGGTGTGCAAATTGTAGTTGCATATGTTCAAGAAAAAGTTAGATTTGCGGTAGTTTATGCCAGTCCTCGATTAACCCTTGACGATAAATTAGAAGCTATATACGAATCTC
The DNA here is from genome assembly GCA_038373885.1 of Cheiracanthium punctorium. Lineage (NCBI taxonomy): Eukaryota > Metazoa > Arthropoda > Arachnida > Araneae > Cheiracanthiidae > Cheiracanthium > Cheiracanthium punctorium. Next base: position 70,336 of record JAWZYV010011898.1, on the reverse strand, counting down.
TCGAAGACGACGAAGAATGTAAAACAGTTTTGGTAGGGGATTTCAATATAGATTTCAATTCTGAAGAAGGAAAAACATTTGTTAGTGCAATTAGTGAAATGAATCTGGAATTACGAACAAATCCAAAACATTTCACCACTAGAGGTCGAACAACAATCGATGCTGTATTTTCAAATCAAAGTATGAGAACAGACGTTTATATGAGTGCCTACAGCTATCATAATCTGGACGTGTTGAAGGCACTCTGGTGCGTAAATAAAATCTGAACGAAATTGAGATTTTTTTTTTTTTTTAAATATATAATTTTAGTTTCAGCTGGTAGACGCTCTGACAAAAAAATCTTACAGATCTCACGGAACTTTGAAACACACCAAGATCCAAAAAAAAAAAAAAATTTTTTTTATATATATATATATATATATATATTCGGTTCTCTGAACGAGTGGCTGACAAGTTCCCGAGGTTCCGATTTCTAAATTTTCATTTTTCAGAAATTGGATTTGTCCCGTTCAAACTTTTGTCTCAGCCTCCTCGGATCGGAATATATCTTTGGAGATGACGAAACTAAAGCAAAGGAGACGTAATGAGGTAACGGATTTGAATTGAAAGTCTGGATAAATTCCACATGAGCAAAGTACTGGATAGGTTGCGGTCTGTCAAAAATCGGCATGAAAAATTAGAGAGCACCTTCTTGGAGTAAATTCGAACAAGAAATGATGTCGGACCGGCTCGCCGTGTATTTATACTACAAGTCTGTAGGTGGCGCTGGTCTCCGAGCTTCCTGATTGGTCCGCATTCTCGTGACGTCATAGTCTCTGCATTCTGATTGGTCCGTTTCCAGTACAGCGTGCCCGCGCATCCGCACGAAAGGGGATTCCCCTTTCAAAACGCGTTCCACGCGATTCGTTTTTATTTTAAACTCGTGTTTCATTTTGGAATACTGTGTATTCCACGCGATTCGTTTTTATTTTAAACTCGTATTTCATTTTGGAATACTCCACGCGAGTCCCGTCAGATGAAATAACCCTTTTCATTGCAACATTTCCCCCAAAAATAAAATCGTGAAACGTGTTTTCGAAAAAAAAACAGGAAGGGGTCCAGTGCTCGTAGATTTTTGCGACCGACTGTACGACCGCTGAACCCCGGGCCACCACACGTTCGTGGAGTTGGGTGGTCCGTCGACTTGAAAACAAAGACTTTGGTTGTCGACTTACGAAACGAGACTCTGCAAGTCCATCGTTGAGTTCCGATTCCTTCCCTCGGGACCCCCCCTCCCCCCAATTCAAAATGGCGGACTTGGCTGTCAAGTTCTCTCGTCCCATTTTCATTTTTCAGAACTTGGAGAGACGAGTTCCCGAGGTTCCGATTTCTAAATTTTCATTTTTCAGAACTTGGATTTGTCCCGTTCAAACTTTTGTCTCAGCCGTTGTCCCTCCTCGGATCGCAGGTAGTCGGCCAGAACTCTGACAGGTCTGAGAGCGAGTGGCTCTCAAGTTCCCGAGGTTCCGATTTCTAAATTTTCATTTTTCAGAAATTGGATTTGTTCCGTTCAAACTTTTGTCTCAGCCGTTGTCCCTCCTCGGATCGGAATATATCTTTGGAGATGACGAAACCAAAGCAAAGGAGACGTAATGAGGCAACGGATTCGAATTGAAAGTCTGGATAAATTCCACATGAGCAAAGTACTGGATAGGTTCTACGAAAGACATAATGCAGAATGTATGCGAGGAAGTCGTATACCACAACTTATATGCTGACAAGTTCCCGAGGTTCCGATTTCTAAATTTTCATTTTTCAGAACTTGGATTTGTCCCGTTCAAACTTTTGTCTCAGCCGTTGTGAGGCCAGAACTCTGACAAACTTTCGTCCGATTTCTCGGAAGTTTGTAATTTTTTTAAGTCTCGTTCAAACTTTTGTCTTAACCGTTGTCTGTTGGCCCGACAGACTTCCAGGTTCTCTCGTCTCATTTCTAAAAATTTTTCAGAGTCCCGTTGTTCCTCGGGTCGGCTGCCATTTTGAATAGGGTGGGAGAGAGAGGGTATATCTCAGAGTCCGCTGTGAGGTTCTCTCGTCCCATTTTCATTTTTCATGGATGGACCGTGGTTTTGCATGCATAGTCTGTGGCTTTGCAAGACGGGGGGCCGCATGCATGGCCCGTGGGGCAGAGTTTTTCATGCATAGTCTGTGGTTTTGTAGGACGGGGGGCAGAGTTTTTCATGCATAGTCTGTGGTATTGCAAGACGGGGGACCGGCCCGTGGTTTTGCAGGACTGCTCCGTTTTTCATGCATCGCCCGTAGTTTTGTAAGACTCGAATCGAAGGATTCTATCCGGGGGCCGACACACGATCGAACTCATTCCGTGGGTTTCCGGACGACTACGTTCTCACAAGAATGGACCGACTGCTTTCTAACGTCTGGCGACTCGGTTGTCATGACAACCGGCTCGAGTGGAGTGAATAGATTCTTTGTAAACGGGAGTGAACGGCATACTCAAAAATTTAAAAAAAAAGGATTGGGTCAGCTAGTTCCAATGGGTCTCTGTGTTTTCGTGCGAAAATTTTCATCGTTTCCTTTTTTTATCCTTTCCCCCGAAAGGATAAAAAAAGAAACGATGAAAATTTTCTACCACAAACTAAGCATGACAAAAGTTATGGATTGCTACCTATTATTCTAAGAAAAAAAAATGGTGAATGCGATCATACTTTTCACGAACGTTGTCTTGTAAAGTCCCGAAACAATCTAGATCGATGTCCACTTTGTAAAAGACGGCTGTCAATTTCTGATCAAATAAATATTTACGTTAATTTGCTCAATTCAGAATATGAGAGCGACTGGTGAGAGTTTAAAAAAAAATTTAGATTTTTTTGAATGAATCCACACACAACGCGAATGTCTGAAATTGTAAAAGGTTCTGAGTGTTTCGTCTAAAAAGAAAATGTTCTCATGGAGATCTTGTGTGTGAATCTCTTAATAATAAAAAAAATAAATAAAAAAAAAAAAAATTTAAATATATAATTTTAGTTTCAGCTGGTAGACGCTCTGTCAAAATCTTACAGATCTCACGGAACTTTGAAACACACCAAGATCCGACACATGATTGGAATAATGCATACTTGAAAAATTTCAAAGTAACTTCAGATGAAACAAAAGGAGAAACTAAGATTTTGTCAGAGCGTCTACCAGTTGAAACTAAAACTATATATTAAAAAAAAAAAAAAAATTTTTTTTTTTTTTTTAAATATATAATTTTAGTTTCAGCTGGTAGACGCTCTGACAAAATCTTACAGATCTCACGGAACTTTGAAACACACCAAGATCCGACACATAATTGGAATAATGGTTACTTGAAAAATTTCAAAGTAACGTCAGATGAAACAAAAGGGGAAACTGTAAGATTTGTCAGAGCGTCTACCAGCTGAAACTAAAAATATATATATATATATATATATAAAATATATATACAATCTTATTTCTAACTTATTACATATTTTCTGGAACATTATGCGAGAGTTGTAATTTCCAATTGTTGGGGAGTTGTAGTTTCCAATTCTTGGGAGGTTTCCGACACAATTTCTTCAGCCCATATGTTACAAAGGGCTATTTTCTTATTCATGAACCACGGGTAGTTAGTACAATAAAATTTTGTGTAGCAAAGTTTGAGATTTACATCATAAACATCATTGGAATATTCCTTTTTAATGTCCAATTCAAATACCTGAGATGAGTTTTCATAGGCATAGGGTTCGACAATCGAATCGACTACTTCTCCATCACGAGATAACTGGACGATGAAGAAATTGAAACAATCTTTATAATATTTCTGAAGTATGAACGATCCATAAATCTTGCGTTTATGTGTATCGACAGAAGCATGAGATTCTAATACCTTAGCGTATTGACATTTTCGATTATCCAATTCACAATAAGGACTGTCTGTTTTAATTGGAATCAGATTCGTTTCGTAATGAAAGAGATAACTATCGTTAAATCACGGTCACTTTGTCACCCCACCACGGGCCATGCATGAAAAACGGAGCAGTCCTGCAAAACCACGGGCCGGTCCCCCGTCTTGCAATACCACAGACTATGCATGAAAAACTCTGCCCCCAAAACCATAGACTATGCATAAAAAACGGAGTCCCCCGTTTTGCAAAACCAGACTATGCATGAAAAACTCTACCCCCAAAACCACGGGCCATGCATGCGGCCCCCCGTCTTGCAAAGCCACAGACTATGTTTTTCATGCATAGTCTGTGGTATTGCAAGACAGGGGACCGGCCCGTGGTTTTGCAGGACTGCTCCGTTTTTCATGCATGGCCCGTTGTGGGGTGACAAAGTGCCACGCCCGTAAGACTCGAATCGAACGATTCTATCCGGGGGCCGACACACGATCGAACTCATTCCGTGGGACGACTACGTTCTCACAAGAATGGACCGACTTCTTTCTAACGTATGGCGACTCGGTTGTCATGACAACCGGCTCGAGTGGAGTGAATAGATTATTTGAAAACGGGAGTGAACGGCATACTCAAAAATTTAAAAAAAAGGATTGGTGCAGCTAGTTCCAATGGGTCTCTGTGTTTTCGTGCGAAAATTTTCATCGTTTCCTTTTTTTTTATCCTTTCCCCCGAAAGGATAAAAAAAAGAAACGATGAAAATTTTCTGCCACAAACTAAGCATGACAAAAGTTATGGATTGCTACCTATTATTCTAAGAAAAAAAATGGTGGATCGAGGCGTCCGGTCCGGATCTGTACACGTATCTCCAACATAGAAATTGGGAAGATTCTAACGGATTGCCGAACGACAAACACACGACACCTGACGAGAAAGGAAACATTTCTATTTCACGTGTCGGAACGGAACGATTTACAAGCTTCAGAAGTGTCCGTCGGGGCAAGTTTTCAAAAAGGTGCCTGTCGAGACATCGACCCGCGCGGGATTCTCTCTGGCGGAATCCTCATTCTTTTTGGGGGGCTTACAACGACCTCAAAACTTAAGCACTTGTCTGTTTTGAAGTCAAAACCTTATACCCCTTATTAGAATGAATGGACCGGTACCTTAATGAATTAAAATACTTTTGATGATTCATTCATTGGTAGCTTGCGAATTGGATAGAGAGCCGAGTCTTGTTTCCGAAAAATCTTTGAATATTAATTATTTACAATGGGATTCAATTAAATGTATCCCATGTTCGAGAATCCTATTTCGAGATGAAACTGAGGGATACTCTGAGGAAAGAATCGCGTCCTTTTATAGTATTTAAAAAAAAAAAAAAAAAAAAAAAAAAAAAAAAAAAAAAAAAAATTTTTTTTTTTTAATTACAATTTTTTTTAATTACAATTTTGTAATTTGTATAGATGGCTTCGTTTCGTATTTTAAATGGCATTTGTAAAACTTTGCATCTTCTTGTACCAAGCTGATTGATTTTGGGAGAGCAATCGTCGGATTTTTTTAATCTTGTACAATGTCTCCGTCTTCGTAAAATTTTTCTTCAAAACAGCACGCAATACCGTTGCCACGTAACGCGTTCATCAATTCCATGTTCCCTAAACGCATTCCTCCCCCGCGACTGCGACCTTTGACAGCTTGTCCGAGAACTTTGTCTAGCACGCAGGTGCGGGGAGCGTATAAATGTTCTGAACTCCAATAGGCTATCGGGAAATAAAAAGTACGTGTGTAGAACGCTTTAGAGTGAAGGACGACGCCTTCGCTGTTTCGAATGGTAGTGGCGTCTCGACCTTGACCCCAATAAATGCCTTCTAGAATCTGACCCAGAGTCATTCGAAATAAACTGTACGGATTGATCAGCAAATCGGGCTCTATGGCGTCGTCCAACAAAGGAACTTTTTCCATGACGCGTATCACGCCTTTCTGTCCGTGAAGGCTGCATAACTTATCTCCTGTACTCGAAACGTGTGTTTGCTCGACGCTCACGATCAATTTGTCTCTTGAGAAGTGATGCTGTATCACTCGAAAAGGATATTTGGCGAACCGCAATTTGTATTCTTTCGAACTTTTTTTGTCAATGTGAATATGGATGGAATACGGTTCCACCACCATGTTTTCGTCGTCGCTCACCAACATACCTAACAAATCGCTGGTGTCGTCCGGATCTCCTTTCACCGGATAAAACCGAATCCATCCTCGATAAGTTATTTTGAAACGAATCGAAAAAAATCGACAACAATCAAATGCCGTCAATCTTGCGTTCTGTACGATACAGTCTTCTTGAGTACATCCTAAAAAACTAGTATAGGTGACTATTAAATGGGGTAATTGTAATACGAAATGTTTCGATACGTTGTCATCTGCTGGCGGGATGACGGTCTTGTGATAAACGGTAGGCTCTGGGAAATAAGCGGATATCGTGTCCATGAAATACAGAGCATAACTAGGGGTCGTACCCAGAACGGCATTCTTGAGGGCATTGAAAGCCAAAATATTTTTAGGAAAAGCATTGTGTTTGAAGAATGGATTCAAATCTACCATGTAACTGGTGATGATGGAGTAGCCCCATTCCTTCACCATGGCGTCTCTGTCCGAGATCCCCCAATATCTCTCGATCCAGTACATTTCGTCGTTCGGCGTCACCCAAATATCCGTGCCGGGTAGACATTTCATAATGAGTCCCATTTTAAAACGAATGATGATGAAACATCCGCGTTCGTAACATTCGATAAGAGTATACTTTCGTTTGAGTTTTAAAAGATCGATGCGGCGAAAGCTGGTTGTGGAGACGGGGATGCAGGCTTCGTTGACGACCACGAAATGACGAGCGTTGTTCGTTTCCGGTTGCAATTTTAAAAAATCCCAAAATACTGAATTTTCGTCGCAGAAAACAGGATCCAGCGAATCGGTAGTCGATATAGTTGTATTGCGCACCATTATGGTCGTGCGTCCGACATTTCTCGTTTCGAAGCATCCAAGTATGCAAAGATAGCCAAGGTAGCTCGGATGAAATGCCAGTACAGAAGAATGTTTTACTTTTTTTGACATTTGTCGAATAATCAAATACAACAGATAAGGGTTCAAGGGATAAATCTGCATATTGACTTCTCGATAACAACCCATACTTTTTTCGACGAATATTTCTCCGTTAGCCCCGATTTCGCGGTGCGATTCCTGAGGAATGGGAGTCATCTTGCCGGTCGATCGGCCTTCTTTGAAATAGAGTGTTTTTCGGGAAAGAACGTGTAAGAGACATCCCGTTTCGATGGATTTGTTCACCAAGTTCCATTTGGATTTGACCAATGCCCAATTTTCGTCTCGCAAAGGTCCGTACAGGTATTTGATGAACAACTTGACGAATAAATGGCCGGGACTGATGACAATTTTATTTCCGAGATGGTCAATGTCGAAAAGATTATTTTTATATATCTGATCCATGTAGACCGAAGGATTCGTGACATAAGGACAATGAAGAAAAAACTGAGGGTCTTGAACCAATTCGGATCCGTTATTTTGAATCACGACTGTCTTGCCATCGCTCACGTGGTAATTCATTTCTTTTCCCCGATCGATTTGGTCGTAGGCATTGACACGGACAATTTTTTTTGACAATGTGCATATTAGTCGAATCATTCGTATAGAAATACGGTACTTGTCTGAGAAAACCGTTGATGATAAAGAAACCGGATCCGATATCTAAATCTTGGAAGGGGACGTCCGTTTTTTCGTCTGTGAGTAGTTCTTGGGCAAAAGTACGCTGCTGTTGATGTCGAATAGCATGGTCTAAACGAGAGCCGATCTTTACGGGGAAAATATTTTTCAATATTTTTTTGGGTCTACAATGAAGAGAGCAGGTGTATACCGTTCGTTGAAAAATGTGTTGCTGAATATCATCGGGTCCCTGATAGACGAGATGAGAATTCAACCGATGTCGAAGAACATTGTTCGAGTACCTTCCAAATATGTAAAATTGTTCCTTGCGCGATTTTCAGACACTTTTAATCGAAACTGGTTAATGTGAAACAGCTATGCACCTGCTTTAGTTCCCATGATTCCACAATCACTATGTGGGGAACCATATTATATTGAAAACATCAAAAAGGTTGCCGGAACTTTGTTTCACTTTAAATTAAGAATGACTTGTGATGGATATGCGGATTTTACGTTCGTAACCAGCAATCATGTGTCGGATCTTGGTGTGTTTCAAAGTTCCGTGAGATCTGTAAGATTTTGTCAGAGCGTCTACCAGCTGAAACTAAAACTATATATTAAAAAAAAAAAAAAAAAAAAAAATTTTTTTTTTTTTAAATTAAGTCCAATGTTAACTTATCAGTCCTTTCTGGCCTTGCAATTTAACCATCTCGCCAAGAAAGAAGGAAGAAAAAAAAAACGAGGGCCCAAGCCGAGCTTGGACAAGGCCCAAAATTCAGAGAGGCCTTGATCATGTGCATACATATCATATTGTGTTGCTGAAAGAGAATTCCTCTTTAGAAAACCATTAGTCTCTGACTAATTTACTTTATTTTATAACAACACTAAAGTATGCACACAATATTCTGACTATGTGCTCAGTCGTTATTCCTTGGCAGAAAAATATGCAGCCGTTTTGTAAATATGTGCATTCATCCATATTCATCCATACATAGAGGGCAAATGAAAGGGGAGTCACAGCGAGCATGATTAAGGTAAGGGTGGATGGGGTAGTTGCCTCGAACTCACAATGAAAGAAAACGATCAAAATCAAAAAATGGTTTTAGAAAAATGTGTGAATTGGGCGTGTGATACATATACTCGTATTCGACCCCCACCTCCACCCCACACTTGCAAATAGCCTCCCTCTTCTGTAAAAGCACTCTATGGAGCACCTATGTTTGTAAATTATTATTTATGGAATATCAAACTAGCGTAACTGCTACAAAACCATAAAAATTATAGAGGAGGAAGGAGGGGGCTGTCATGGGGAAAGAGGGACTATACCTAAACAGGGCCGGATTACCCATTAGGCTGAGTAGGCTTTCACCTGTGGGCTCCTACCATTTTAGAGGCCTGCGTTAAAATTTAGAAGGAAAAAAATATAATTAAACATTATTAAAGCTATTTTAGCGTTAATATTTATACAGAATATGTATATGTAACTGAGAAAATAATTCTGATTCATTATTGACTTCGTACACAAGAAACACTTTTTGGCATTGTACACTTCTTAATTGAAATTTGAATGAATATGTGCTAGAAAGTTTGAAGCTGACTATTTAGCTTGAATTTTTATGTGCACATTTCAGTGATACCTTGCATTAGATGGATGTATATTTTGCAAATTCAATAAGGAGAACTTTTAGCACTATGTTTACACGAACGGGCTATGGTAATCATAAGAAGGCTTATAAATAAAATACCCTTCGTACCCTAGTCATCACAATCATATTTTATACAACTCTTTTCGTTCTGAATAAAAATTAATTTTCGTATATTGTTGCACAAATATCATCAGAATAAATTTCAAATAACATAATTCGTTATGGTTTTAGTTTATAAAATGAATACTATGTATCCATTTAGCCAAAGCGTCTCTGACTTACCAATTGCTAGTGTGCTAGTTTAATTTGTTTTGATAATTGTTTAGGTAATATGGAACAATTTTCCAAATAGAAGGGTGATTTAGAGTGCAGTGGAGTTTTTATATATGTTTTAAAAATAATATGGCGTAGACTATGATTTCGAATTAGATTTCATTCATTTTTTTCCCATTTTTCATATTATTGAGTATTCTTATTTTAATGTAAAGTGAAAATGTTGAGTATTTTTAAAAATTGTCTGTAAATATCTACAGTAATTCAGAGTGATATTTTTGGCATTGTATTATTCCACTGTGTTATTCCAATTTTAAATGTAAAGCACGATTATATTTTATACAACTTTTTTCCGTACTGAATAAAAATAAATTTTCATATATTGTTGCACAAATATCATCAAAATATATTTCAAATAGCATAATTCATTATGGTTTTAGTTTATAAAATGATTACTATATGTCCATTTTGCCAGGAGCGTCTCTGATTTGCCAATTGCTTATGTGCTGGTTTAATTTGTTTTCATAATTGTTAAGGTAATCTGGAATGGTTTTCCAAAAAGAAGTGTGATTTAAAGTGCAATGCAGATTTTATATGTCGAGTTTTCTATGCCAAGTTCCACACGAAGCCCCCCCCCCTAAACACTTCGCTTCCAAATCCTTTTATTTTAAACATTTGTTTGGCGGGTCGTTTTTAACCGTTCACTTCACCATTCCACTTAAAAATGCAAGCTATTGCCTGCGTCTTGACAAAATATAATTAAAAAAATTGTTCCTTGTCAGGGTTGCTTAATTCAAACAAGGTTATTTTTAAGCTCTTGGTTTAAACAATTTTTCTCTTCTGTAATTCGGTTTAAAGTGCGTGAGTATATATCGAGTGCCTTCCCCCCTCCCTCCCCTTTTGTGCACTCACACAAACTGACGGGCGTTGCGCGGGTGCATTGAGTGTTAAGGCACAACTTTTCTAAAATTACTGTCTGGGTTGCTTCTCACTGTTGCAAAGACGCGAACGCAGCGATTTTCTTTCTGTGATCAGCTACCCCATTGTTACCCCACATCATTTCTCCCACTGCGGCCCAAGACCTGTGCCGGGAAGCAATGATGAACACAGAAGGAAATCGCTCAATGATCCAGTGGGCCAAATTTCGTTAAGATTCGACGTAAGTTCTAGGTGCCTATAGCGAATGAACATACAGACAAACAGGAAAATTCTTCTTATTTTATATATTTAGATTATTGCATTATTTGGATGAGCTTTAATAATACTGGTTTTACTTAATATTAATTTGTAGAAACAGTCCATGATAGTTTGTTGGACTAAGGATCTAACAATAACACGTACACACGATGAATGTGCATGCTAAATCTGTACGGCTGATTATGTACTACCGATTGAATTATCAATTCTGGTTCCTGTTCAACAACACAACCAAATGAAATAATTGAGAAGTTACTGTAAATTTAATGAATTAAGTTATGTATAGAGTTTAATTATTCCGTTTAATTAATTATTTTCAAGAGAAAGTCTTTTTTTTTTTAATCTTAAAAATCAAAAAGAAATTCTGTTAATAAGAATATATCTGTTAATAATAATTCTGTTAATAATAGAATTCTGTTAATAATAATATTAAGAAATTCTGCAATAGAACATGTATTATTTGTATGAATTCTTCTGCACTGTAAAATTCTGTAGATTGATACCAATAGAAATAATTAGAACAAAAATATGGTTCAGAAGAATTTTTTTCATGCTTTATTTATTTATTTTTGTGAGCGTGTGTGGGGGAGAGGGTAGGAGTTGGTTATACAAAAACGGATAAAAAGTATGATGATTTATCTTCAAGCATTTAAAATGAAATCAAATAAAATGCACGAGATATTAAAAGAAAACATTTAAAATGACACAAACCACTAAAAATAATTTTCAGATTTAATTTTACAGCTAAGCCAAAGTACTTTTAGAAAAAAAAAATAAGAAGATGAAAGATAAAAATGTCTATTTTACAGGAATTATTAGAGAATTAACCTTTTTCTTATATAGGAAAGTTTAACTTGAACTCGTCTCAATACTTTATAATTTTTAATCTCAACAACACAACTTTACGTTAATGCAACATTGTTTGGTGTTTTGTAAGCTAAGTTTTACAATTAAAGCTCAATTGCTTTAATTGTAATCAGTCTTCTCCGTTGTTGTTGTAGTTTAAAGTTTACTTTTAGTCATTCTTATATTCAACAAGGAATTTCTTTACGTTTTCTATTTTCTAATCAGGTATTGACCAGGGACATTTCTTTTACTCGTTTTCTTTTCGTCTTCGACTTCCCTTTATGGAAGGTTCTAAATAATTTCCAGAGTGATCAAAGATAAACGCTCTTTTCGGGATATTCTCTGATAGCCCGGGGATATTTGCGTCTACAAAAGGTAGCGAAGGAGCGCGTTCTTGGAATTTGAGGGGTAGTTCTTCAGACGACGCTGTGCTTCTTTGTTACTAACCGGAAAAAACGCGAAGGGTCGCCAACCAGAATAAAAGAATTCCCCCAGCTAAGAACAATAATTTTTATTTAAATATTGAACATAAACTTGCTTCGTTTTGGATAAAATATGAGAATGGCATTCAATCAAAAGTAGACGCACCAAATTTCTTTTGTTTTACATTTAAGAATATATTATATCCAGCAGAAACATTCAAAAGTTTTGTGATAGTAAATATGTTTTATCAGATTTTTTAAAAATTAATTTTATACCGATTATTCTGTTTATAAAAGATAAAATTCTTTTATTAAGAATTTTTAAAATAAAACATACTAAATTATTTGAAAGGAAATTTGCAAGGGCTGATAGAACTTAATTGATTTCAAGTGAATTATTTAAATTTTAATGAAACTTTAAGACGTAATAAGTTGATTTCTTTCCGCTGAAATATTTAAATCATTTTTATTTCCTAGTTTTATGTGACATCTATATATAATGTGACATGAATTGTATACATGCCAGTACAAAAAAAGTAAAATAAAGTAGCATCAAAACATTCAGTAGATGAGAGATATGTGCCTTTGATTGACTTAAATTTTAGAGTAATCTGATATTTGCGAATAGTTATGTATAAAATAATGTCACCATGGGTGCCCACACATTTTTATTTTCGGGGGGCGGGGTCTGCTTTTTAAAGGGGGGACTTTAAAAATGCACGGGATTTCACATACTTAAAAACTCTTCCTTCCTTCACCCCCCCCCCAAAAAAAAAGATAGAAAAAGAAAAAATGGGTTTGCTTGTGTGATTACGGCAACTGTACGCTAGGGCGATCTGCCAAGGATGGGAGTGCCTCGGTAGACGGACTTTCTAAGGGGTTCTAACGCGTATTCACGTGACATCTGGAGAAAACAGGCGCGTGGTAGCCCAGATTCCTGGACTTACACACTTCAACCGTTTACTAAATTATCATGAAATCAGTAAAAAGTAATCATACTATGACGTAAAAGGTATACGATTAAAGAAATGCTTTTTAAAGCTTTATAAGATAAACCTATATAAAGCTTTCTCTTCATTATTAAGCTATTATACTTATTTTACTAGCAAGCATTTAAAAAAGATGCTGAAACACGGGAGAATGACGATATACAAGTTCAAAGGTAAATTATCAAACATTGAACTTCATATATGATTAAAAGACAATAAGTAGGATAACAATAAATCTATTATAATATAACTTAATGTAACTTAAGTAATATAACTTAATGTAAACACGTGAGAGTTATGTAATTATGAAAAGTTAAAAGATTATTCACCTTTATTCATCAAATAAAACCTTTTTTGCATAAAGTATTTTGTATTGCATTAAAAAATTAAAATTAATTAATTAATTAAAGTTCTAAAGAAACCCTTTTAGCCAGGAAGTATTTAAAACCAGTACAACAGATTGAAAATGAGAAAGGTTGTTTAAACCAGTGCTTAAAAAAGTAACGTTTAAATTAAACAACCTTGACAGTGGACAATTTTTTAAAAATATATTGTAAATACGCAGACTGGAGTTTCGCATTTTTAAGTGGAGCGGTTAAAACAACGCGTCAAACAAATTTTTAAAATGAAAAGATTCTGCGACGAAGTTGGGGGAGAGGGGGACACGTGCCCCCCTCTGTCCCCCCGATATACACCTATGGCTCATATGTATTACATTCTTAGGAAAACCTAATAACAAGAGCTTTCTAAGGAAGGCGGAAAGCTTATCACCGCTCACAGACCTACTGAAATCTTGGAGGAACACACAGGGGTGTAGCCAGAAATTTTTCATGGGGGGGGGTTACGACTACTACAACTCATATATATGTATACGTGGGTGTGACAATGTAGTGAAGAATATACATCTTGTATGGCAAAAAATTCCTCATGGGGGGGGTTATGACCCCCCTAACCCCCCCCTTGGCTACGCCCTGGGAACACATGAAAGATTTTTTTTTGGGGGGGGAGGGCACATATTTAATTTAAGAGCAGAAAATGGAAGTTTCTTTTAAATTTTGAAACAAATGTTTGTTTAAAAGATTTTGAGAGTAAGTTGGGGGGGGCAGCGGGACACGTAAACCCTGTGCCCCTCCCCCGACTATAATGCTATGGTTCATATGTACCTTACGCTTATAACAATACCTAATAATATAACAGTAACTTCCTAAGGAGGGCTTATCACTGCTCCCGGACCTACTGAAATTTTGGAGGGGCACAAGAAAGATTTGAGGGGGGCACATATCGAATGTAAGAGCAGAAAAGGAAAGTTATTTTTAAAATTTCAAGCAAATGTTTATTTAACATTTTATTTTGAAATTCGAATCAAAATTTCTATTTTTAAGGGGGGAGGGGGGGCACGGGACACCCTGTGCACCCCTCCCGACACTTTTCCTATGGTCCATATGTTATATGCTTAGGAAACCTAATAACAATAGCGTTCTAAGAGATACCATTCCCAGACCTGCTGAACTGAAAATTTACCCCTTTACCCCAAAACAAAAGAATTTTGGATTTAAGATCCAGTTACCTTTCTCGTGTATATTACAAAACAAAGAATGTTTATGTCCAATATTTAGTAAAAATTAATCATGTGAGCGTTTTTACCGCACACCGACGTTGTTTATGCTTTCTGAAATCAGTCTTATTGCTTATTTCTGTTATGTCTGGTTGGGATCTTTCCTTTCGATCATCTCTGTTCGGATACTCTCCATTTGCTCATCCTCATCTCTGTCCGGATCCACTTCTTTCTGCCCAATGGATCCGGAGTCGTTCATCTCTGTCCGGATCCACTTCTTTCCGCCAAATGGATCCGGAGTCGTTCCTCTCGGTCCGGATCCACTTCTTTCTGCCAAATGGATCCGAAGTCGTTCCTCTCGGTCCGGACCGGTTCCGATTTCGGACCGAAAGGAACGGGTCCGGACCCGTTCCTTTTCCTGGGAGCGGATCCAATAGGACCGGGTCCGAAGGAGTCGATCCTTCAGAGGATCGGATCCGTTCGGACCGGATCCTCAAAAGGACCGACTTTACCCACCACTACTATCTAAGGTGTTCGTAAAGGAAACTGGATGCACTCAGCTTAAAAACTAGAGCGTTCCTATAGAGCATTTCGACGAACCTCTCCTCTCTGCGATCGGTCGCCGTCTTGCGTGACAGCTTGGGGTTCTCGTAATGTATTTCAATGGGAAAAAGCCGATTTTCAACATTCAAAAAAAGTATTAAATTTAATTTTTTGGATGATTGTAATGGATGGAATTTGTTAATCAGACCTTCGACTTTTGTGTCCCAGGTGGCGTTTAATATTTTAAAAAGCTTAACATATAATATTTTAATGATATTTCAAGCGACTTTTTCCGCTGGTACTGCGTTCGGAAAGACAACATTATGTACGGGAATAAACACAATGTTTGTTTTAAGATTCGGCAGGTCATTCGGATTGCTGTTTGTTTACAAATATCATTGTTGTGCATGCGAAATTTTCTTACGTTGTGAGATTTATGCAATAATAAAGTTTTGTTTTTGAATTATAATTCATCGGATATTCTGTATGCCCTAGAAAACATCAAATTCCATTAATATTTATATTAAAAAAGTGTTTATTTAAATTTCTATTACGATATATTCAGATTGTTTTTTTTTTCTTTTATAAAAAATAAATGTACTGCTTGTTATTATTTATCATAGTGTTCTTTTAAATATGTAAATGCCTGTAAAATAAGACCAGTTATCCCATTAATAAAGAAGTGTAACATATGCATCGCATAACATATTTGTACATGTAATTAATCTAATACGTATGAATATGAATTAAAAAATAATCCAATAAATCAACTAAATTAAAGACGTAGACCAATTAATATGCTCTTTACTTAGTTGCATAATTATTTAAATTGACAGTAAACATGAGTGCAAAATGTAAATTTATAATTCCATAAAGCTTCTGCCTTTTTATTATAAGATGGAAAACATGTTTTGCAATGTTAGCTCATAAAACTGTACTAAACAATTCTACAATTACATTTTTGAATTTTGTTTCAAGTTAGAATCAGAACAGAAATCAAAAGCTGGAACTCTGACCCTGTATTTCTTTTTTCTGGGTGAATTTTTACATATTAGGCAAAGCTCATGAATACTTTGCTCCGAAGCCCAACACTAGTATACATTAATTCATAAATTTTCCCCTTTTCAAGCACAAACTGATTTTAGCAGACACGACAAATCATATTCGCTTCACCTCGACCAGATTTGAGAGTCCTGAGACCACCAGAATTTGGGTGTTTTCTGTATAATGTTTATATTTCTTCCTGCTAATTTCCGACTATTTAATTTTATATCACTGTTCTGTGAAATAATTATTATATGGGAAAATCTTTAAATTATTGTTATTTTAATTAAATGTGCTACCAACCCCATATTACAGGGGTTTGCAGTTCGCTACTGAGTATTAACATAAGAATATTAAGGCTCCGGCACCTTTTTTTGCCAGAAATTGCTGCTAGCCCTGGAGCAATTAAATGTTTTCTCATTGAAAAATTTCTTTCATTAATTTCCAAAAAGATACACTTTTTGTATATAACCCGCATACAAAAATATCTCCAATCGGTAAAATGTGCTCCATATTCTGATGAGGTGATGGACAAAATTTGATAATTATATCCTGAAAAGTGTCAAAGGTATGAAGATAATAAGTACTGACTTAAACTAATTTTCAGTAGCTCTTGAAAGGAAAAAAATCACAATCACATTTTAAGGGTCATACAGATATTATGAAAGAATATTTTACATTCAAATTCAAGTATATACCCCAGTCACCTTTGTTTATAGATATCCCTTAAGACGTTATATGATGAAAGGCTGAAATTTTGTACATCACCTCATTTGTGCATGGGGTACATTTTATTTTCTAGGAATTTTTTTGTAAGGTAGTTCTAAGAAATTTTAAAAAGTGTAACTCTGTGAAAATTAACAAGAGGCATTTTCTCTTAACATAGTCTTTTTTTTTAACCTTATTTTAAACATTTATTCAATTCACACTGCCTAATTATCTTTAATAGATAAAGAATTAAAGCATGTTATCACTTTCTAGGGGCACTGTACGTGTGTGTGTGTCTATACAATTTATAAACACTAATATTTTTACTTCCTTGTATGACGTACAAAGAAATAATGTGATCGCAAAAAGAATTCGGTATCCAGATTTTGACTACCTCTAAATTTACTGAGTTTTTGCTTGACATCTCATTGTACACATGTATGTATGTTCATATAAATTCATGTACAAGCATTCTGACTGACAGCTAGACCATTTTGATCAGTGTTTCCTGGCGCCTGTACGCAGTAGCGGATTCAGGGGAGGGACTTGGGGGCTTCAGCCCCCCCCCCAAAAGAGATTGCTAGAGAGTAACATTCTGCTTCATTATGCACTTTGAATATGTAAAGTGATCTTTTTTAATCACTTAGCCCCTCCCAAACAAATGTAAAAATCCTTTTTACATTTGTTTAGACTAAAATTTTGCTTTATTGTATATTTTCTTTGGGTGAAATAAGCTTTTATCAAAATTTAGCCCCTCCCAAAAGAGAATTTCTGGATCCGCCACTGCCTGTACGTACGTGTGTATATAGGTAACTCACATATCTTAAAAAGTACGAGTCATACAATGTTGAAATTTTATATTTAGGATTTTTGTAACATCTACATCCATACATTATATTTTATGGGCAGAAATTCATTAAAGTGTAATTTAGAGATATTAAGTTATTTCAAATAAATCAAAAATGATATATGTTGTTAAGGATTACAAAATGAATCTTGCCATCAAAAATGGTATCTTTATCATTTACAGTTCTACAGGAGCACTCAGAAAAATTCCAACAAATTACAGCCAATGGCAATTTTAGAAATATTCATTCATTTCTTGCAGAATAACATCTTACCATATGGTTGGATAATGGTCCGGTGACGTTCAGCCACCTCCCTCAAAAACTGCGTTAAAAGTCACCAAACTTGGCAACTTTTGGTATATATATGTATATATTTAATTTGCATATCTCAAAAACTATTAGTCGTAGATTGCTGAGATTTTATATATAAGATCCTTGTAACATCTAGTTGTACACCTAGATTTTTTATTCCAATCTACTGGAGAGTTTATTTACAGGACCACCCAAAAGAATTTTGGTACTTGCATGTATCCTTGCAGTCTGCCAAGATGAGCGATTTTTCGCTTTGATAAATCCAGGTTGCAGGAAATCATGATGGTTCCGAATACAATTGGCCAGGGGCGTAGCCAAGGGGGGGTTATGGGGGTCATAACCCCCCCATGGGGAATTTTTTGCCATACAAAATGTATATTCTTCACTACATTATCACACACGCGTATACATATATATGAGTTTAAGTAGTCGTAACTCCCCCCCCCCCAATCAAAAATTTCTGGCTACGCCCCTGCAATTGGCTACAGTTTGCCAGCACATTTTCCGAAAACATAATTTTGGCACGAATGTCTATCAGGATAATATGCAACTACCAGAATTCCAATACATTAATGTCTATAGACATCTTCAAATAGTGACGTAGCCAGAAATTTTTCATGGGAGGGGATACTATTGTAACTCACATATATGTATACATGTGTGTGGTGAGGGAGTGAAGAATATACATTTTGTATTGCAAAAATTTCAGGGTGTGTGTGTTGTGATCCCTTATTACCCCCCCCCTCCCCTGGCGACGCCACTGTCTTCAATATATTATGTCTGTAGTCGTTCATTGTTTGGTCCATGCACAGAATCTCGTTATTTGTCATCCACCGTGTTGAGTTTTGCCAAAATATCGCTAATTTAACACCAAAAAAAACTATGCATTTTGCATGACTCTAAAACTTTTAGCCGTAGAATGTTGAAATTTTGTATTTAGAACTATTGTAACATCTAACTGTGCTTTTGATTGCTGTGGACTGAGTAATTTATTTACAGGGTCACCCAAAAGACTTAAAATATATTAAGGGTCTATAGATACCTTCATTTCATTAAAAATCTGTGATGAATAACTGTTAAAGCTGTGACTGAAATCTCGCTATCGCAAGCTTATTGGCTTTTGTCAAAATATTGCCCAATTAAGTGAAACAAATCTTTAAAATTGAACTCAGCTTGGCGGTAAACTTTAGAATTGCAGTATTTTGTCTCTTTCAAATGAAATAAGTTTAGATGAAGTGCCCCGAAAATATTTCTGGTTTAATAGAGGTACAAGGAAGTCATGTGGTGTCTATATCAGATTTATTAGTTCAATGATTTGATTAAAAAAAACAATCATAATAAAAGGAGTAGTATATAGAGTTTTACAGTTATATTCTTACATGATGATTGTATGTAAGAGATTTTTTTTTCAACATCGTAAATTACAGTGTTACTTGAAAATATGTTTTCACATAATTTACACAGGAACCAGACTACATGCAAGCGATAGATATTAAAAAAATCAGATGTCAGTCAGCCAATTTAAATTACTTTAGAAGTTATTTACAAAAAAATTGAAAGAAAAAAAAAACATCATATTTGACTGCATAAAATGATTTAGGTTCTTGAATCTAAACAGCAGGTAAGAACAGTATTCATAGAAAAATTGCTACTGGCGTATTATCCTGGCACTCAAACAAGACAGGCGATTCGATTTCTCGCCAAGATAAATGCCAATCACATGAAATTATTAATGGTTTCAAATACGATTGGCAACAGTTTCCAGCACATTTGATGAAAAAATACTTTGTTGGAAATGACCACTGCAATAATACGTAAGTATCAAAAAATCTAAAAATCTTCAGAATAATTTCTAATCCTAATATCAGCTCCACGCAGAACAGAGTGGAAATAGTTTTAGGTAAAAGAATAAGGATTTATTTTAACGAAGTACAGTTTAACCATTTAAACATCTGTCCATGGACACGAGAACAACAACAGTATAACCTTGATTTCACGAAGTCAAAGAAACAACAGAAAGAATTGAGATAAGAAGGTGAAATGAAAGAGGGTGTCAGTTTAATAGAAAAAACACATTTATTCAAGATATTTAAGTTCCACTCCATACCTAATTTAGAATACTGCTAAAGAATAAAACGGCTGGTAGCCAAGTTTAGTGATTTTAAAAAAGTAGATTCTATAGTTTTTTAGCATAAGCAACAATAAGTAATCATACATTAACACATCACAAACTTCCTGTTTTATTTATTTATTATTATTATTTTAATAAACCGACCACTCGTACAAAACTAGTTCTGTAAACAATGTATAAATTGACTTTTTAATCAAAATATGTTTTTAAAAAATAATTAACAAACCAATTCTTTCATGTTTTCTATTGATTTATTCTTATGCATTTTATATGCACATTTAATAACAGAATCCACACCAGAAAGTGCTATCCATAGAAAGCATGCACTAAAATTCATGTCAATCTAAGGATAAACCTATCTAGTCATAGCTTCAAACTACATTGGAGACAAATTATCCATATAGTTAAAAATCATGAAAAAATATCACAATCCTAAACTAGAAACAATATCTAATTTTGCAATTAGAGTTTAATTATTTGAGGACAGCTTTAAAATTTCTTCCATATTTCTAAATAAATAATTTACATTCCTTCGTGCACAGTCGTGGATTGCTGTCTAAACTGAAACGCCTGTTGCTTGCAATTCTGCAGTTTGTTTACATTCTTCACAGTGGGGCTGCGTTCGTAATCCAAAAACCCAATGAACCTCCTCAGATTACACGTAGTTTATACGGATTACTGAGATTGCTAAATTATACATTTAGGTAAAGAAATAGCATGCGCAGAACGATGCGCGAAGCTGTCACTCAGCTGACGTCAGAGATACGTCACGTCGAAATGCTCTATTCAATAAAGTATCCGACTATGAGCCAAATTTCCCCTTTCAGTTTTGTTAATGATTAATCCCCTTTCACGAAGAACCATACTTTAAATATGAAATTGACGTACGAAAATTTTCTTCCCTCGAATACTTTTTTTGGAGGGTGTACATGGTAATATGTTATGTCCTCGAAAATATTTTGTAGTGTCGCCAAGTTTTGTTTAGATTCGAGGACAATGCTTGATTTGTCCCCAAATTACAGTTTAGAAATATGGTTGCCTTAAGCTATCACCCTTTGGTAGTTTCCCCCTGCCGGAAGACGTTTTAACACCAATTTTTCTATCACTGTTTACATGTTATCGCAACTTGAATCGCCGAGATTTTCTGCGTGCGGCAAAGCTTATTTCCACCCTTTCTGGCAACCCTATACGCCTCGTGATTGGCTCATTCGGAATTGTCATATTTGCCTGGTCTGTCAGAATAGAAAATAAATCGCGGGGTGTACATAAGCAGAGCCTTATTATCGCATGGGCAAATCGGGACTTTGCCCAGGGCCCCCGGCTCGAAAGGGCCCCCAATATCAAATGTTGTTCTGAAATAGTCTTTTTTATATCAAAATTTTATGAAAAATAAAACAAATTGCATAGATAGGGGCCCCCAAATTCATCAATGCCCGGGGCCCCTGTTGGTCATAATCAGGCTCTGTACATAAGAGTCGAGTTCGTATTCGTAAACGTCTGACCGTTTGCCGACCGTTTGCTAAACCGTAAAATCGAACTTACAAGGCAAATTTGAGCAGACGATCCGGGCGTACAATTATCTCGTCGCATGTTGATCAACCATTTTCTTCTTTTTTCTTCATCTTTAGGGAATTTAGCCATTCTAAATCCGTTTCTTGAATGATTAGAACAATTTATGGCGGCACATCCACCCATAATAACAAATTTATTGGTTTAAAATGCAGAATAAGAAGACCATGCGGTGTCACCAAGGACTGCTGCTAAGCCTCTAGTTAAGCCTAATGTGGGCACTTTTCAGACGGCGTAGGTCAGCTCGGTATATAGGAGCCTTAGTTTGCACTAAGTAAACCGTCCGAAACGTCAACAAACCTGTTTAGTGCAGTTAGTTGCAGTTGGCGTTTCCGAACGGCTTCGGTTTATTTAGTTTCGTTGCCTGGGTGACGTAAACAAACAAGACGTTTGTGGCTGTGTTTTATAAAAAATGTAAACTACGCCCTAAATGGATGTTTTAATACAAACTGAATGAATATTTCTAAATGTTAGTGCTATTTATTATTTCATTCTTCCGTTATACACATATTTATAACTAAGCAGTTACAATTAAATGGATTAATTTAGAAAATTAGAAGTAATTTAGTCTGTATTTTATGTAATTATTTATGTAGACGATAAGGACCTTAAAATGCTTATTTTGATATGTAATTACGAATATTTTATTTTATTTATTATATTTTAGAAAAACTTACAGTGAATAAAATTAAGTTGAATTATTTTAATAAAATATTCATAGCCGTGGTAGCGCGATAGGAAGTGTAGAACTCTCGGTTAACGGATTCAGGTTCGAATTCGAATCATGGATGACCAAAAACCACCTTCGGAAAGAACACTCAAAATACTGGTGTAAAATGTTAAAATAAATAAAAACATTGTGAAAAAACACACATAATATTTTACTTAAAAGATGATACGATTGTTTCGACTGAAAAATTTTTCAGTCTTCCTCAGTCAAAGCCCTTCGTCTCACAAAACAGAGGGAACTGAAAAAGATAAGCAAACAAGCATGTTGCCCTGTTTTGTGAGATGAAGGGCTTTGACTGAGGAAAACTAACAAATTTTTCAGTCGAAACGATCGTATCTTCTTATAAGTAACATTTTATGTGTGTTTTTCAGGAAGTTTTTATTTATTTAAAAAACCACCTTCTTCATGCAGTGGATGAATGTGCACGTTGAATCAGTGGGGCCAGATGTCCTCCCGCTGGATAGATAGGAGAAACGTGCGAATCCGGGAATGGCCCCTGGATCTGATGATCTAAATTTTGGGGAACAGTCAACATCCATGCTCAGGAGATCCCAAGGGTGGGATTAAAGACAGGGAAAAAGGGTTGACCCCCCCCTCTCCCCCCCGGCAGTAAAGAAATTAATCTAAAATATTCTATTTTACTTCTATAAAATGGATGTATATGTCAATCTTCAAACTAACCGCCCCCCCCTTACAAAATTGCATTAATCCACCATTGGGGGATCCTGGAGGCTGATGTTTTTGTTTATAGGTTTAAAGAGTTCAGTCCGGTTTAAAAACAGGTCGCATCCACCGACCTAACTGTTTGGAGTTTTCCGTGGTTTTCTCCAAAACTTCGCATAAATACGAGTTAGGATCCCTTAAAAAGAGCAATCTTCCCTCGGGTTAGATTCCTCAAACAGATAATTGGCCATTACACTGCATTTTTAAAGGGTTCAGTACAGCTAATCTGTCAATCTTCGGCAATAAATCAGAGTTTTAAAATAATTATTTAGTTGCAGTTTGAAAACAGCTAGCAAAAACGAATTTATGATTACAAAATAAATTGGAATTTACCACATTCATATAAGAAGTAAAACTTCCCAATTTTTAAATATACATTAAAAACATAACTACACAAAAAACATTTTTAATATAGCAAATTCTAGCTGAATTTTTATTCATAACACCTATATGATATTTACATTGATTAATTGTTGAGAATAAAACAGTATTCAAGCTAAATGGAAAAAAAATTTAAATAGCAGTTTCATTTTAAGAAGTAATGCTTCAGAAAAATCATACTAAAAATTCAACAAAATTAACTTACGTGAACATTTAATAAATAAAAAACTTTTGTGCATTGATTTAAATTGGCATGTAACATTGGGGGAACATTTTCAAATAGGCAATATCTATATTTTCTTGATTTTAGGGGTGCCAATCCCCCCCCCTTACATTAGTAAGTTACGCTTATGCTTTCATGGTTATTGTATCAACAAACGTTCATTCTAAAATTCATTAAATTGTTCCTTGTATATATAAATGTGAATAAATTTCAAGAATTATTTTTTACCAAATTAATATTGGTTTTGAGGAATGTAGGTCTAGGTGATAAATACATTTATGGAAGACTTCTGAAAAAGATTCGACTCATGTTCATACTCCTCAAAGTTTTTATGCTACACTGTCATGGCAAATCAATTTCATTTATTGTTAAATAAGAATAGGTAGAACTGATAATCAAATAAGTGATAACTTTATACACCGGAACTCAAATTTTAGTAGCAGGAATGAAAAATGTATGAAATCATTTTCAAAAGCTCCATTATGTTGTATATTATTGGAATCGATGCTGCGTTAAAGCAGTGCTACATATGGAACTATTTCATTCACAATGAATTTCCTTTTCTATTAGCAATATACCAATATTTAATGATTAAATTGTTATTTCATACTATTCAATCATGAATTTGATCACATACTGGAATTATTTTCTTATCAGTGCACACTAATTATCATCAAGCATAACTGTTTAACTTTGAAAGTATAAAACATGTTTTGAGTTTTAAAAAATTTGGCAAGCAATTTCTTGCCAAGATAAATGTCCAGGGGCGTAGCCAGAAATTTTTCATGGGGGAGGGGGAGTTAGGACTACTGCAACTCATATATATGCATACATGTGTGTGATAAAGGAGTGAAGAATATACATTTTGTATGGCAAAAAATTCCTCATGGGGGTTATGACCCCCCTAACCCCCTCCCCTTGGCTATGCCCCTGTAAATGCCAGACACATGAAATTATTGATGGTTCGGAATATGATTAGCAACAGTTAGCCAGTATATTTGACGAAAAAATAGTTTGGCGAGAATGACCGCCAGGATATTACGTAAGTACCAAAAAATCTTGAAATTCACTTTAATTCTTTACTGAATATTTATGGAACTTCACTGAATTTTTTAATGAAAGAAGACAATATTGAAATAAAAATATATAGACATGAGACAATTTAATGCATAACTTTTCATGATTAGGTTTTTGCCACATGTAAAATCCATTTTAAATTTTCAATAAATAAATAAGCTGTAAAGAAAAACATTACTAAAATACCTAATAAAAGAGCTAAATTTTCTCACTGTAACTGTCACAAACATAAATTAAAAAAATTCCTTTGAAATTGTACTAAGATTTGGCAGGTCTTTGCCAGGATACATTTTTATGTGTCATTAATTACATATTATTAGGAACGCACTCATTCTGAATTATTTAAAAGGTTATAATGATTATTCTTTGACCGATTACACACTAAACATACAGCATTGAGACATAAAGGACTCCTAGAAGCAAAAGAAAATAAAGGACAATAAAAAGAAAAGTAAAACCTCTTTTAAGCAAACCTTTCAGATGTTGGAAACATGTTTTACATGAAAATAATTCCAGATATTATGAATATCTGGCCTACTAATTAAACTTACATTCATTGGAAACCTACTTCCAGCAAGGTGGCTCTCATAATTCAAGAGAGGCTTATAAATTATAAAATATTATAACATAAATTTAAAATAGCTGTAACTGAGAGTGAGTCTCATCACACAGCTAAAATGTATAATCTAAATATAGAAGGCAATTTAATTTTTAAAAAACATGTATTTGATTTTGCATCGTTGAAAAAAAAAAAACACTTGTGTGTAAGTTAAACATTCTATACCGGACTTACGAACAATTACCCTTCCAGAAAACTGCATCAGATAAAATGAAATAGAATCCTGCAATTTTTGATTAAAATTAGTGAATTTTTGAAATGATAGAAAAATTTATTGATGGGAAGAGTGAAAAATTTCATTTAAAAATCAACAAATAATTTTTTGAAGAAGAGAGACATTTGTAAAGATCAATACAGTATTAAAATTAAGTTAATCACTCTAACTATAAAGCACTAAAGGATCAATATTTCTGAAAAACGAAATCTGCATGCTAATGTGACCAGCTGCACACTTAATGCCGCCAACTCAAACACTGTATGCACCGAATTTCTATTGTTTTAAAAAATGGAAGAATTTTGATTATGACTATGTAGTTAAGAGATGCAAAAGAATGCCTGAGATGAGAAACTGAAAGTTAGTCAAATATAAATCATGTTAGCTACTATATCTTTGTGAACATACATGTATTAATACTTTTTCCTTACTTGAATTCACAAGTTTTATATATGATAAAGTGGCCACTAAAAAAATGGCCACCAGATAAGAAAGTTTTAAACTATTTGTCTGACATTTTTAAAATTAAGAACCATTTTGGTGGTCATTTGTCCAACATTTCTAACAATTAGTGTAAAATTTAAGACTATTTAATCGGTTTAAAAAGTATACACTGTAAAAACAATACAACATAGAGTCTTTGAGATAAGGTTTTTGAAAGGTAAAACACAACTTTAACATGTTACTGCATAAAAAAACTATTATAAGAAGTAAGGTAGTCCTTTTTTAAAAAATTAAATGCAATGTGAGAAAAAAATATTACCTGCGCATTGCAACTATTACATAACACAAATTTAAATAAACAATGCTACTCAATTGATTAAACAAGTTTCAAAATCCATGTCACATTAATGAAATATGTAAAGAATGTACTAGTAAAATATATCCTGCATTTTTTACTGCAATTTAACATAAGCAGGTAAAATCAAGTATAATTAAATAAACATCATATTTATTAAATATTTTGAACCTAAAAACTTACATTTTTGAAGATTATAGGAATAGCATCTAGCAAACCTATCGAGAAGACAGAAGTACCAAAACTGCTGCCTTTCTCAACAAGTCAACTGGAATTGCTATACATATTTCCCATGCTGAAGACAGATTTAACTTTTCATGTAAAATATTGCAGTGCTCCCTGTTTACAGGGGATTTGGCATATACCTCAGCTGTCTCATTCTTGTCCAAATTAACGGATGAAATTATGAATGAACTCACCCACTCCTAGAATTTAAGAAATAATTTGATTAGTAACACACTGTACATATAACAAAGTCAATAAATCATGCCTTAGTGTTATTTTGATACAATCTTGTACAACTTCTATGCATAAAACTAAATTTAATTCTAGTGTTTATAAAATAGTGGTTCTAAGCTGGAAAAATTACAACTATTAAAAGAAACTGTTGCATTCATTTCTTATAATCGAATAATACTAACATTTAATTAGAGAATTAATAACTTAAAGGAATAAAATATACTACGGAGTTATTTTTGAGCTATAACGATCGAATTCAATTATATTCATAAATTAATAGCGTCATTTATAGACCTTAATCACGTCAATTTGGCCACAAGAAAACGTAAACAAGAAATCATTTAAAGAATCTCTCAGAAAAATTCTTTGGTAAAAAACAAAAATTATCATGAAATTAATCATATATCAGTTTTAAATAAAAACGATTGAATCATTTTACCAAAATTAATTTAATGTCGCTGATTTTGGGTAAAGCTTTAATTTTAATAGCATCTCATAAATTTATCAGACTAGAAGAAAAGAAAATACCTTCAGTAGTATTTCTGGATAACTCCACAGTTTTATTACAACTTTGAAAATGTCCACTAAGCACTAATATCATCTTAGGAAGAGAAAACAGATTTTCAGTTCCACACTAACACGTTGTAGTCAAGCGCCGCCATCTTTAATTTACATTACAAGTCAAACGAAGTAAACCAGCTCTCCTGACGGTCCGTTTAGTTTAAAAACTGAGTGCACTTCGTTTGCCTTTCCGAACGGTAAAGTGTAAACGGTTTACACCGTCAGGCTTTTAATTCGTTTTCTCACCAGCCAGCAGCAGGGCCGATCCCAGAAGAAAATCTTGGGGGGGTGAAGAGAAGTAAATTGCCGACTGAAAAAACAAATTTGCCGATTCAGTTTCCAAGTTGGTCACCTTCCTATATTAGACAGTTTTCCGAAGAACAGAACGTACCCATAACATACAAACAGCATACATACCTCTGTTAAGTTGTACAGAGGGAGCCGCTAACGTTCGACTTTCAGAGGAATCACATTATTTACGCATTAATGATCAGTCTGGTTTTTACATTAATAAATTGCAGAGGGGAGTACGTAAAAGGCGGAATTTTCTACAAAAAGGCTAGATTATCACTTTGTCAACAAAACTCCACATTTTTGTTGGGGAGGAATGGTTACATTCCTGACTCTGTCACAAGTAATTAAATTTTCATAAAATATTCATAACTTTTAATTGAGTCATAAAATACTATCACCGGACTGAAGAAAATATTTGCTTATCCGTATGCGACAAAACTATCAGGCCATAGTTTGGGTTGGCGAAAATGAGTTTGGGGGTACCCTGAATGGAGTCTTTACATTAACTTAAAAAAAGGAAAGGAAGCCATACAGAGAGCACTGTTTATACTTTCAACACTGTCTTATTTGCGTATATACTATTGTATACCTGCCAATTCTACTGGATTTTTCAGGAGAGTACTAGATTTTGATGGTTTCTCCTGGTCTCCTGATTTTACATTAAATCTCCTGGTTTTCTAACATTTTGAAGCTTTAATAATCGATACATTTATTTCTCCACCAATTCTGAAAGATTACCGTTCTCTGGGTCTATTCATTCAATATAGACAAATATACCATGGTATTTTGGTCCAATAATAAAGGTTTGTGATTATATTTATAACACATTTGTGAGCGATTCTTGAAGTTTTCAGAATTCGATGGCAAAACGTTTAATTGTAACATTTTTTGAGTTCAAAGTTCCAAAATTTTACTACTTCTTTTAGTCTTAGATTTTGTAAAATTTCGAACATTTGAGAAAAACTTGTGAATGTAAAGAAACATTGACGTTTTATTCATTTTATGTTAAAAGAATTCTATTTCTGAGCTCTTTTACAAATTCTACTTTTAATATCGCGACCTTATGTGTGATTAAAATTACAAACATAAGCTGTTATAAAAAGCTTTTCACTTTAGAAACCATAACTGTGTCGTGTTATGTCAAATTTTATTTTTAAAAAAATGATACATAGAATAAATGGCGAAATTTAATGTGTGAAAAAATTTCGAAGAATGTTTTGTGACTTAGATAAGTAATTATGACTTTAAGATTATGATACCACATAAAAATGCTGGATTTTCTTAGCTAGATGTTGGCTGGAATACTATTGCACGACGAACAGTTAACTGTTTGCTCCCGGCGTTGTTAAGGCGACATACGCTGGTAGAAAACGAAACTGAGACTTCCCATGTTAACCTACGGGAAGCGTATTTTCTCGTCCCACGTCTACAATTTTTGTTATTTTAAATCAGTTTTTTTTTCCTTGCCAAGATATTAATGCGATACAGATTATTTAGTTTCTAAAATTTTGAAATCAATTCTATTAATATTTTTAATATTCAATTAAAGTTGGGAAAAACAGGTTTTTTGTGTTTGAACAGCCGTAAAATATTTGCTAATTAAGATAAACGAATTTCGTAAACGGGAGATACATTCTCAAAGTGTTTACTGATTTTTCAATAAAAAGGAAAAACTATTTGATGAAAAATAAATTAACGATAAGTAAAACTATCGAGTCTACATTTCTGTGAAAATTCTCCGCCGTAATAGTACGCCATCTGGGTCATTGCACGAGCTAGCCGCTGCCCTGTTTGTAGGGGAGAGAATGATAAATTACTATCCCGCTGGGCAAGAGGGCTATTCTTAAGGGGGGGGGGGGTTGTACGTAGAGTACGTATGAGAAGGGGAAAAGAAATTGGGTTGGGACGGGAAACCGAAATTTGTGTTCTCAAAAGTGTTTGAAAAGGAATAATATTTGTCACACGAGAATTTTGCAGAAAGCGTTTTTGTGGAAAAAAAATAAGTTGCTTTGTAATAACTTTTACAAATCGGGACTCATTTACTGCTTCTTTACATTTTAAAATACACCTTTCAATCTTTTTTATAGCTGCCAGACAACTTTTTTATGTTGAACGTAAATTGCCTTCAAATGAGAGAAAAACTGAAAGGTGGGGTGGAGGAGTTTTCATCAGAGAAATCATATGTAATAAAAATATTTGTAAAGTGTTAATTAAATTATTAGACACAGCAGTAGAGATTTCAGCTTTTTTTTTTCTTTTGTACAGGATTATTTAAATATTATACACAATACAGCAACATATTTATTTGATTTATAAGGAAAATGAACCATTGTTTCGTTTTAATTTATTATTATAATTACTTATTTATTTATAGCGTTGTGTGTTAGAGATGAATTCGGGCTCATTTTTTGAAGTCCGAGCCCTAGGACTTTTAATCCGAGTCTGCCAGAGCCCCAGCAATATTCTTGAAGTCGGAACCCGAGCCCAAAATTACTTTTAATAGAATACAATAAATTTTGCCGTTCCTGCATTTTAATTACACGCACCTTCTAAGCGGCCGTGCAGCTATGAGCTATTTTTACTTTCCGAACATGTACCATGTAAGTAAAGTATTGTAATCATGAAAAAATTCGACTTCGAGATTTTGGTGTATTGACACGTTTTGAGGTCTTCTGAATTCATTTATGCTATTTTTACGTGATGTATGTATGTACATATGTACATACGTATACATACATATACGTACATACGTATACATATACGTACATACGTATACATACGTACATACGTATACATACATATACGTACATACGTATACATACATATACGTACGTACGTATACATACGCACGTACGTATACATACGCACGTACGTATACATACATATACGTACATACGTACGTATACATACATATACGTACATACGTATATGTATGTATACGTATACATACATATACGTATGTACGTCATGTATGACGCATGCGTATACATACATATACGCATGCGTCAAGTCCCCCCCCCCCATGAGGAATATTTTGTCATACAAAATGTATATTCTTCACTCCCTTATCACACACGCGTATACATATATATGAGCTGCTGTACTCGACCCTCCCCCATGAAAAATTTTGGCTACGCCACTGTATCCTGCATAATATCATTACTATTAAACTATTGCATTTTATTTTGCATCTTGATTAAGTAATCATTTTCATGGTGTAGTAACATCTTTCTCTGAATGGTGTAATATGAAAGTTGTTTTGTAAGACACTGGGATCCAAGTTCTGCAAATTGTTTCCTGTTCATGACGTCAAAATGATGCCAATATCACGTACGATAAGCAGTGGCGCAGAGAGGGAGGGGGAGCAGGGGAAAAATCCCCAGGGCCTCACTTCGTGAAGGAGCCCGCTTTTGTTGATTATATATGATACTTAATTGCATGATGACAATTCGTATAAAAAAAAAAAAAAAAATAAAAAAAAAGAAGTAAAAGTCCAAATACAGATTAAGTCTCCGGATGTTTCAAATTAATTTTTGAATGTAACTACAAAAAGCAGCTAGTCATAAACCACCAACTTGACAAAAAGGAGGAGTGTTAGTGATTTTCTTTTGCAAGAAAAGTAGACATTGACGGTGTTATTCAACGTTTGCTATGACTAAAAGTAGAAAAGATTTATTTAACAAGAAATGATTTTTTTTCCCGAGAAACATTGTTAAATAGTGGAAGAAAGGGTATAGCCAGAGGAGGGACTGTGGGCCCACCAACCTCCAAAATTTCGAATTTTCCTTAACAAAATGTTACAGATCAAGACTTTCTATGAGAAATTTTGAAATTTCCACATTTTCGGCTTCTGAAATTTTTTGGCTGCCTGCTTGCATGGAAGTATGAATAAAAATATTAATTTTTTCAATACTGAGAAACATGCCATGCAAAAATGTTAACGTTTCAAATACAGTTTCTTATGGAGGAGACGAAACCTTCAAAACAAAACGTTTGCATATTTTAGAGCATGTACGTTTATTAAAATATAAAACTCGTTAAAGTAATAATTCTTAATTCGTATTAATTATTTTCCAATTACTATTAATTTAAAGTTTCTTAAATGATTAATAATTTTAATTCTATTAATTATATTCCAATTACTATTATTTAAGTTTCTTTAATGATTATAATTTTATAAGGAGTAAGTTGATCTAATACGACATAAAAGGATTTCTGGATAGCAAAGGACGCAAAGATTTTATCCCCGGGCGCCGACTTGGCTCTCTGCGCTCTGACGATCAGTAGTGCAGAGAGAGGGCGGGGAGCAGAGAAAAATCCACAGGGCCCACCTCGTAAAGGACCGCTTTTGTTGATTATATATAATACTAAATTGCATGATGACAATTCTATAAAATAAAAATAAAAATAAATAAAAAATAAATAAGAACGTACATACATACAGATTACGTCTCCGTAAGTATCAAATTAATTTACGAATGAACGTGCATAAAAATGCACGTACGTTTCTTACGTACGTGCGTATGTGCGTATATGCGTATACGTACGTGCGTATATGCGTACGTGCGTATGTGCGTATATGCGTATACGTACGTGCGTATATATACGTTCGTACGTATACATACGTACGTACGTATACATACGCACGTACGTATACATACGCACGTACGTATACATACGCACGACGTATACGTACGCACGTACGTATACATACGCACGTACGTATACGTACGTGCGTACGTATACGTACATGCGTATGTATACGTACGTACGTATACGTACGTGCGTACGTATACGTACGTGCGTATGTATACGTACGTGCGTATGTATACGTACGTGCGTACGTATACGTACGTACGTATACTTACGTACATACGTATACATACGTACGTATGTACGTACGTATGTATGTGTGTGTGTGTGTGAGTGAGTGAGTGAGTAGGTGAACACGATAGCTCCTAAACGGGGCATTCGATTGAGCTCAAATTGGGTATATATGTTCGCAAGGGTATATATGTAATTGGGTATATATGTTCACCGTCGCAAGACCGGTATTGATTTTGGTGTGTATAGGACTTATAGTTTTTCTACAGGGCTACGACAAAGATTTCTTTTACATAATGTGCTAGCGTTTAAACGGCTTCGATTGAGCTTCAATTTTGTATATACGTTTGAATTAGTCATCGATTAAAATTTATTTAAATGCTTGGTAATGATCTTAATCGTAAGTGTTCGGAAAAACAAGTGGAGCCACTCCAGATTTTTATTTTTTAATAAGTATGTTTACTTTCCTTTATCAATGGCTTACTTTACTTTATCAATGGCTTTTTAAAATTTGTTTCACATGGCACAGTGGTTATGTCACCGAAAATGGTAGACGGCCGAAGTGTGAAGGTCCCGGCTTCGGGTCCATCGCGTGGCTGTCGATCTAACGGTCTGGAGTTTTGGTAGGTTTTCTCCAGATGTAACGTCAAGTCCCCCCCCCATGAGGAATATTTTGTCATACAAAATGTATATTCTTCACTCCCTTATCACACACGCGTATACATATATATGAGCTGCTGTACTCGACCCCCCCCATGAAAAATTTTGGCTACGCCACTGTATCCTGCATAATATCATTACTATTAAACTATTGCATTTTATTTTGCATCTTGATTAAGTAATCATTTTCATGGTGTAGTAACATCTTTCTCTGAATGGTGTGATATGAAAGTTGTTTTGTAAGACACTGGGATCCAAGTTCTGCAAATTGTTTCCTGTTCATGACGTCAAAATGATGCCAATATCACGTACGATCAGTGGCGCAGAGAGAGGGGGGGGGAGCAGAGAAAAATCCCCAGGGCCCCACCTCGTAAAGGAGCCCGCTTTTGTTGATTATATATAATACTAAATTGCATGATGACAATTCTATAAAAAAAATAAAAAATAAATAAAAAAAAAGTCCAAATACAGATTAAGTCTCCGGAAGTTTCAAATTAATTTTTGAATGAAATTGCAAAAAAATGCAGCTAGCACAATCCACAAACTTGACAAAAAGGAGGAGTGTTAGTGATTGAGTCTTCTTTAAGAAATCTAATTATGCATTTCTAAGAGTATGAACTAAGCATGAGACACATATTCATTTGAATAAGAATTCTACAAGTTTATTGTAATTTTGCTCGAACATAAACTTTAATTTCTAAGAAGTGTAAATGAAAGTAAATTGCTTCTATAATGATTTCAAGCTGATGTATAGATAAACCTGTAAAATTTCGCAAGATTTTCTTATGTGTATCAGCGTATTTCCTGTATTTTTATATAACTTTTGTAAATGCATTTTTGAGAGTATGAACCGAGTATAAGTTATACACGGTATGTTTATTTGAATAAGAATGGTAAGTTTATTCTAATTACTAGAAAGACTCTTTGAAAAATATTTGAAAGAAAGAAAAGAATGGCTTTATTATGTTTCAGGTTAAAGTAGAATTTCTGCAAAAATAAAGTTTAGAAGATATTCCTTACTTACATAAACGTAACGTACATATTTGTAATGAACGTATCAAGTTACACTCGTAAAACGTAATAAAATTCACATTGAAGGATCGGCTTACTTTTTTTAAATTGTTTATATATATATATATATATATATATATATATATATATATATATATATATATATATATATTAATGTATATATACTTAAAAACTAATTCTTTAAAATTCTGAAAATCCACATTTTACCTAATCTTTTTTTTTTCTTTCTTTCTTTTGTGTGTGTGTGTTATTTTTAACTGTATAAAATTGCTATTTTTGGGAAGAATGAAACTATGTCATCTAAGTCAGCGGCGCTAACTTAGACTGCTAACCGGTAGTGCGCGCAGAACTGCAGGAAGGGCGGGGAGGTGAGAGAAAGGCAACGAGCAGGTGATAATGCATGTTTAAAAACTCATTTCATTTATACTTATTTTTAATCCAAATATTTTTTTCTCCTAAAATATTTATTCAGACATTATCAATAACAATATTTTGTAGGACTAAAATTTAGTAGGATTAATGGGACTAAATATTCATTGTTAAAGAACTTAAAAAATGTATGCATGCTAAGGAATGTGGGCTGGAGGGGGGGGGGCGTCATCATAAATTATTCTTTGTTGGTAGAAATTGTTGCACAATTTTTAGAAACTGCTGATCTAAGTCATAATTTTATTTTCAAACATATTCATTTGCAAATTTTGCGATATAAATCGACTCATGAACCCATTTTCGAGAAACATTATTTTAGCCTTACATTAAAGCCAATATAATATCCTGATTAATCTGAAATTTCACTATCTTGCCTCCTAAAAAAGTCCAACCCCTTACGAAAAGGTGACTAGTGTCGATTTTCCTTTCTTACTACATCCTGCGCGTGCCCACTTGTCATGGTTTAGGTTTTTGTTTTTAGGGACTCAAAGTTCAGCGAAATTTTGTTTCTTCGAGGTCTCTTATTGGATTTTATGAGTTAAAAAAAGACAGCAGCTGTGCTTGGGGGAAGAACGGCTACTCAGTTAGAAATAAATAAATTGCTTTGTAAAAACGTTTGGGGGAAAATTTTGATGCGCAATGAATTGATTTATATATGCTACATACAATGCATATGAATGTTTGTGTTTTTATTAGCAGGTTTTTTTTAAAGTGTATATATAGAGAGATTTTAAAGTCCACTTTCCTGTGCTATATGGTTCCAGCTAGTCAGAAAAATTATGTCTAGGTATAGTAAAGTGGCTATGCGCTACTTGGTGAGACCACTTACAGTCACAATGTATCATGCATCTAGGCTTTTTGGTATCAGATGCATCTGGACATGAAAGGTTTCATCAAAGCATAGAGCCTA
The DNA here is from genome assembly GCA_038373885.1 of Cheiracanthium punctorium. Taxonomy (NCBI): domain Eukaryota; kingdom Metazoa; phylum Arthropoda; class Arachnida; order Araneae; family Cheiracanthiidae; genus Cheiracanthium; species Cheiracanthium punctorium. Next base: position 34,717 of record JAWZYV010011898.1, on the reverse strand, counting down.
GTGATATTTCTTTAAACTTGCGATGAAAAGTGCTAAACTTTTGATAAAATATACGTGAATTTTCAATATTTCTATAGAATTTTTAGTTTTATTAGAATTCCTTATTTTTGAATTGCGACTGGTAGAAAACGATAAAGTTAGCGTAATTGTCTTGTACCGTGAATTAATTGGCTCTGTAAGTAGTCTCATCCAGCAGTGCGTAGCCGCTGGAGCCGTTGGACAATTAAAACAAAATGTTGGCTATAGGAGCACGTCTATTTATGTGTATTTACGTAAATGTGTATATTACTTTATGGATAGTTATTTTCTTCATTCTTTTATCCCTTCTTGTACTATTTCTTCATTTTAATAAATAATATAAATTACCCTTGTATTATATTCATTTTGGTTTTTGGAAGAAACTGAAAGAGTTCTTTTAATAAAATAAACAATATAGGTTTATAGGGATTTTACATATAAATTTAAAAATGCCGTTGATAAAAGCTCTAGAAAAACTAGCAAATAGGAATACGTATTTTAAAACTTTTCCTCATTGCTATTATGCTTTCAAAATACAAAAATATAATCAAAGATATACAGTTTCAGGTACATGAAGAACTGACAGTCGCAATTGTAAGAGGGGCTCCATTTTTTTTTATCTTCTTACTGGCTCAACATGATTAGAAAGTGACCAGAAAGCCGCCCATAACGATCTTTCATTAATGGAACAGGTTGCCACGATGTAAACTTATTAAATGAAGTGTTTGTTAGCTGTTTTTCAAAGAATGAATTAATGACTTTTTAAATATTTTTATGTTTACTGTACTTCTAAATACCACCAGTAGATAAAAGATTTTAAAACATTCCTGAAAGTCTAAAATAGTACTCAAAGGCAATTATTTTGGCAACAATCATAGAAAAGTTAATCTACACTTAGACATTAATTAGCGTACAGTCGAACCTCAATTTAACGTACATTGATTTTACGAATTCTCCGATTTAACGAATGTTTTTTCTGTCCCGACAAAAAGGGTGCTAAAATGCTTTGATTTAACGAATTTTTAGCATTGATTTAACGAACAACAATTGCTGAAATAAAATTCTCACATAAAGCTAAAACTTCGAATTTACGAAGACAGCGATACAGAAACAGTCATTACAATTACGCCGTGGATAACGAAAAAAAAAAAAAATCACTAACTCCTTTACATTATTACTAATTATTTTAAAATGTTTTAATTCCTTTTATATCTAGTTTATGTCTACAAACCAGGGCCTGACTTTCACTATAACACTTTTGTGCCCAGGGCACTTTTAAGATTTTGTGTCCTTTAGCTGGCTCAATTTTTGTGCCCTGTGTATCGTGTTAAACTCAATTTTTTGGCTTATTTCTCCATGTGTGCCCAGGGCACGTGCACCAAGTGTCCGTCCAATAGTCAGGGCCTGCTACAAAAGGAGTATTAAAATTTTAAAATAATTTTTATGTTTATAGATTTGTTCATCTTAAAAAACATTTTTTATCTCAATAATTTTTGTACTACGTTTCACTTTTCATGATTAACACTAAATAAACCTCAGCATAACCCAGCAACCGTTAAGTATAACCCAGCAACTGCAGTTTTATATTGATTATTTTTCGCTGTTACTTAATTACGTCGAATTACTTTTTGTGGATCACTGGCATATGTCTTGTTTCAGTCATGAAAATTTTGACTACTTAACAGGTACTTTTGAAGGTCAGAACAAGGGAAACTTAATCAGAAACATGACTTTAACATCAAAGTTCAGAAGAATTCTTTACTTGGACAGGGCCGGCCCAAGGGGGGTGCGAATGTAGGCGATCGCCTAAGGCCCCGCGCTTATAGAGGCCCCGCTCCTGGGCCTTTTTATTGCTATCTCATAAGACATGATAGAGAAGAGGCCCCGCTCTTGCACTTCGCCTGGGGCCCCGCACGCCTCTCGGGCCGGCTCTGACTTGGATAAAATCAACCAAAAATTTAACATTCCTTCAAGAACATATATTTATAAATATTTAAATATATTCATAAATTTCCCGTTTGGAACTGAAAAACTAAGCAGTTTAATAGTAAAAGTAAACTTTCTGTTTAGTCTAATTTTTCTGTTTATTCAAAAACTGTCAATAAGTTTAGGACTATTAATAATGAGTAATTAGGTATGAATAATATATATATATATATATATACACACACACACACAAAATATTATTGACTTAAAAATAAATTCCACTTTATAATGGGTAAATGGGTATGCTCTAAGCTTCGGTCCTAGGTTTATTATTAATGTTTAGCATTTTCATCTGCGACTATAAAATACATGCCGTATTTATAATATAGTTATCATAAATATTTTTTAGTTGAAAACAAAAAATTAAACTAATCATCATTTGTTTTTTTAAAGTTTTTAATTAACTGTGTATGACATTCCAGTTCAAAATTTGTCTATGAATTTTAACCCACTATCATCCGATCGAGCTGAAACTTTTGCACGCATGTGAAATTTCGGTGACGCTAAGTATTGCTTTCTTTAATTTTTCAATACTTTTTTTTTTAACTATCAAATATCTTCTCCCAATCCCCCCAAAAAAGTGTTATCGCACATGTATCAACTCATATCTTTTTAATTATTGGTCGGCAATTTTTTATCATTGCATACTCGGAAAGTTTTGATTCCAAAAAAAGATAAAATCGGTTATCCCTAGCTTAAATTTTTAATTGTTAGTTTTTTCGAAAGAAGATAAATTATTGTTTTCAATTTCTTTTATATCGTGACAACCAACAACAATTATATATTCTAGGTATATTTGAAAATTTCACTGAATACAGAGTGTCCTTTCCTAAATCATATAACCCTTTGAAGCGCAACCCTTTCCCAATGCTGAAAAAAGGGCAGCCGTTGCCATCGCTCGACTTAACTACCAGCAAGATGGCGGGCGATCGAAACGTTCAATGCGTGCCACAGATGTAGAGACCCTTTTTTTGACGACAGCTGGCTGTGCGCGAGCACAGCCAGCTGTCGTCAAAAAAAGGGTCGGCCCAACCAGTGGCTGAGCGCATAGCACTCTGAACTGGGAGACGGAATGTGCCTGGTTCAAAACCAGGTCGCATCCGCCAACCTAACCGTTAGGAATTTTCCGTGGTTTCCTCCAAAACTTAGCGTAAATAGGGGTTAGAATCCCTTAGAAAGACCCCCAAGGGGAGCACCCACACCCATCGGCATAGATCCTACTTGTAGATAATTGGCCGTAATCCCCCAACCCAACACAACTAATTGATTCCGGATAAGAAAAGGCATAGGGACCCTCTGCACCTGTATTTTTTGAGATAAAAATATAGTGAGCAAATTAAAACAATACAAAAAATCTAGGAATTTTTCTTGGAAATAATGGACAGTTGAGGGCCCTAAAATTCCAAGGAATGTTGCATGAAAATACCAGGAACTATATTGAACAGCTCAGGAAAGATCCACTGAATTGCATATTGTTCAGTAAAGTTCTTGGTATTTTCGTGCAACTTTCCTTGGAATTTAGGGCACCTCAGCTGCCTATAATTTTCAAGGAACACTACTGGAATTTTTTTTAATTATTTTTTTTTTTACAGTTCTAGTCATTTTTAAGTGAACTGCCTGTTTTTTAAGGTCGTGAGACCACTATTCGGTTAAGTGACGGGTTGAACGAAACAGTAAAGTTTTCAAAGGGAAATGTATACTTTCTGTATAGTATTTGTAAGTCTAACTTATCCTTATTTCCAAGGAACGTTTCTGAATATTTTTACAGTGAAATACGGACTTAAAGCATCAATTACTTGTAAACTAAAAGTATTCGTATTAAAGTATTAGTTTAGATTATGGTCCAATGCTGTGAAGAGGAAAACGAGTCACCAAAGGAAAGATTGTTCAAAAGCGCTTTCTACTCTAGAAGCGATCCTGAAACTATGAACAAAGTTTATGTCTCTTGAACAGATATTTACATATAGTTTTTTTCTTTCTGAAAACTGAATTTGGTGGCCCCTTAGAAATATGAGGCCCGAGGCGCGCGCCTCATGCGCCTATTGGGAAATCCGCCACTGACCATACTCTTTACAAAAATTGATATTCCATTGAACGAATTGCTTCGATTTAATGAACAAATTTGCGGGTCCCAATCAATTCGTTAAATCGAGGTCCGACTGTATTTCAGGTAAAGGGTCACACCGGTGCGTAGCATTAGCGCTTTGAACTGGGAGACGGAAGGTGCCTGGTTCGAAACCAGGTCGCGTGCGTCGGCCTAACCGTTCGGAGTTCTCCGAGGTTTTTTCCGAAACTTCGAGTGAATGCGGGTTAGGATCCCTTAGAAAGTCTAGGCCTAGATCCCTCGAGCCTTTTTTTTTTCAATTCTTGAAAAAAGAAATCTGTCATTTGCAAGATATTTGAGTTATCTGTATTTTTTTTTCAGGTGAACCTTTTATAAAATGAATAAACTACATCCCATTTAAATATGTCAAATACAATGTCCTATACAAGATTTCAATATTCTGCAAAAAAAGGCAAACAAACTTTGCTCTTTAATAATATGAAAGTAATGCATTCTCAAAAAAATTTTTATGTTAAGAATTTAATTTTTCGCACTGGCATGATTTTTACATTTTAACAATAAATGTTTAATTAAGAGTACCCTAAACGAAAATTGAGCACTTCAATTACTAGAATTTCTCAATAACTAGCTCTAACTACGCATACAATATTTTATGATATTTTTAAATTATAAAGCATAACGGAAAAAGTAAAACTTTTTTTATTTTCCTCATTTTATTAAAATAAATAAATAATTGTTTAATCTAAACATTATTTACCGTGATAAAAAAAAGACACCATAAATAAATATATATGTACATACATTATTTCTTTTTTCAAATTAAAAATCAAATTTTAAGCTTTTACACTCTGTATAAAGCTTATTGTGACGAACACAAATTTATCAAAAATAAAATAACCATCTTTCTTTCAGAATTCGTAAACAGACAAGCAGCTAAAAAGAACTGTTTTTGAAGAAGATCGCGGAGAAAAAATTTCCCTCTTCTCTCTCCCCCCACAGTCATAAAGTCATAAAAGTGTCAAAACTTCCCCCCTCTAAGAAACCCCTTTTATCCTTACGCCCACTCTGCAGGGGGCCGCTTCGCTCACCAGAGGTCGCTCGTTTCCCATCTGAGCAGGGATTTTTTGCGAATGTCGCCTTAACGACGCGATGGTAGAGATTACTCCTTTCTGCGTCCATCGTTTCTTTCCGGCATGAGTCTTAGAATGTTTCTGCTCTGGCCACAGCCTTGCACAAGCGCATGGCTGGGCAATGCCAGGGCATTCAAAGACCCATGCCGGAAAGCAACGATTTATACAGGAGGGAGAATTTTCTGCCATTGTATCTTAGCAACGACGGTAGTGAACAGGTTAAAGCAAACAAGAAACTAAAATATTGTTTTAACTACTGCTCTTAAAGCCTAATCCAAAGCGTATCTAATTCAATGTATATGTGCTTTGGCCTAATCTTTGAGTGTTATTTTGTTAGCCCTGCATAGGTATCAACGCTACGTCCACCCATGCCGATGGATAGAATGCCCTCATAAACCTCAATAATAAATACCAATTTCGTTTCGCTTGAAGTGGATGAACGTTTCTAAAATGTACTCTAAACATTCTCTGCCCATAGGCTGCAAAGCATTGGAATTATTTTGTGTGTTCCTGTAAAAGAACTATAAATGGTACCTACATCCTTTTCAATAGGGTACATGGTACGGTAATTTTCATTATCACATAAAAATTCGATCGATGGATATATGCGGCAGTTAGAGCACGAGCAGACAAACTGAAAGCATAAACATTTCAAGTTCTTTGGAAAGCGTTAAAAAATAAAGGCTTAAAAAGAATGTGAGGCTTAAAGGGGAAAAAATGGAATAAGAAAATAATTCTAGCTCGAAAAGTTAATTTTTCCTGTAATTTAAGAGAAAATGGAAAATTAAGCATATTGATTTCGAAGCTCCTAAGGTCGCGACTCCCCACTATTTGCTATGCCACGTCTTCCTATTTTAACGGGCCTTTGATCTATACTCTTGCATTTTATCTCTTCTAACTGACCTATTATTTTTCTAAAATCAAATTAAATTACAAAATTGGGGTTGTTTCTATATGAATGATATGAAAGTAAATTATAATAAAAAGTAGTACAAATATAATCTAATCGGCGGCGGCGATGATCTTTTTCTTGGATTTGACGGAGCTCCAACAGTTTGTATAGAAATTCTCTTTACATTATGACAGTTATTTCGCGTTCTTCTTTTAGTCATTATCAAAGCAACTACATATCACATTTTGTGCACTGCACTTTTTGTCATTTTCTTTTGCTTACAACTACTATATGTTTCATGTTTTTGTGTACAACTGGTTTCAAACTTGTCTTAAATGCACACTGAAGCAAACTTTTACTTCATTTTATTAAATGCTAGAGATTTTTTTATTTATTTATTTTTACCAAATTGATGTATTAATAATATCTTAAAAGCTAAATATGGTTTTCTTCTAATCAAAGTATGCTTAGATTCCAAGGTATGCCAAGGCTCCAAGTATATGTTTGACTTTGGCTCGGTTGCTGTCTAGCTAACCGGAATAGGGGGCTACTGTTCAAAGTGAATTTCTTTTTCCCATGCATTTCAAAGAAGCAAAGAAAATACATCTATTTCCCAGAAAAGACCACGCTGGACCAAAGGGTGGTGACAGCCTCAGGCCAGTTGCGGCCTTCTTGCGATATTTTTACTTCTTACAGAATGGTATTTCTTAATTTGTCTCAGGGCAATATATAAGACTGGAACATTTTCGTTGTTGTTGTTGCTAATGCCCTCTGGCAACCGCGGGGCGGTGCCAGATCCCCCATATAGGCAGGCGATGGGCGGAAGGGGAGTCTTCCATTTTAATGATCCCCAGTCGGAGGAAGTCCGACTCAGCTCGGGAGTCCCCTAATTTTGAACAAATTCCAGAGGAGGGACCCAACCCCCTGAAATCGGCACCACCATAGGTATCGTTTAACAACTTGGAGGACATTGGAGCCACGGCGGATTTTACGTGCACCAGCTCCCATTAGCGTACACGCTCCAACAGCAGTCGAACCGAGAGGAAGTTGACCCTCTCAAGCACTGGCCAAGCTGGATGTTGCTTCCCTTGCCGTGTTCTTATTGGAACTGAGTTTAGCGCCCAGACCACTGCGGGACAGAACATTCTCGTTCTCATCTTCAGTATTTCTCCCATAGAGATGTGCACAGAAGATTCTTAATTAGATTACTATGGACATGTGAGATAACTATTTGCATAGGGAAAAATGCCGAGACAGGTGCTATGGGATGTATGTGGTGTCAATTGCAGAGAGCTGATTTTCCGACTCCTCCTTCTGTGTATCTGGCCACCCAGTGCCGAGCGCTCTTTATACATTCCCACTTCTTTCTTTTGACTGATGCGAATGAGAAAGGAATTTCTCACTCGGTTTGGTATGCATTGGAAGTACTAGGACGTCAAAGGGACAAAAGTTAGGAAAAGTGCCGATTAAAAACTCTTTTGAATACTAAAATGAGAAGTTTGGAATAGCGATTTTGCCGACTGTATTTTCAGTGGGGGGGTGTCTCACCCCCCACACCCCCCCGTGGGATCGGCCCTGGCCAGCAGTACTACAACAAGTACACTATTCTCATAAGCAGATCAATTTATGGTGGGAAAAATTGTAACCAAATTCGTACAAAGATGGATAATTTCTTTCAGTAATAATTTACTCCAATCTTAAAAAAAGATAGTACTTAATTTTTTTCCCTTTTCTATAATGCTAAAAATACATTCTAATAAGTATTGAAAACAAAATATTTTCACAAAACTTTGTTTCTTCGCATTTTTATTATTACAGTTTTTAGAATTTATTCATTTATTATGTTTATTTATGTTATTTCTCTGTATATAATTTTAGCCCGGATGTACTGGTTAGCCCGGATGTATTTGTAACATCCGGCTACTGCCATATTGGCCGAATGCAGTATGTTTGCCCGATATCCGTTGCATCCCTAATAACTATTTATTAATTAAATTAAATATAATTTGTCAATTATTTAATTTGATTGTTTTGTAGAACAAAGACCAGAATGTGTCATGCTGAAACCAAACGAAAAGTCATGCTGCAAACATTCGAAAAAGCAATTTCGAATGACGATAACTTTAAATTTTAAGTATTAACCCAGTTTTAAGTATCTCTCACCAAAAAAGTAACCCAGCAAAGCGATATATGGCCCCACAGTTTAACGTGCTCATCCACCGTTTCTTTCAGATTATTCTTTGGTCCTCAGCCCGATTCCCCGTCGACTGATCTATTGCTAATTAAATTAATTTTAAATAAAGTTACAAAACTGAAATAAGTAAAATCTAATATTATAATTTTGTTTTGATTTTGTGGGATTACGTCCGATTATGTGCTTTAAGGATCTAAGCTGAAGAGGGGGGGAAGGTGCCGTCCTTGGCTGTCTTTCTGGGTTCTAGTTCTAACCCATATTTACACAAAGTTTCGGAGAAAACCACGGAAAACTCCGAACAGCTAGGTCGAGAAACGCGACTTGGGTTTGAACCAGGCACCTTCCGTCTCCCAGTTGTGAGAGCTATGCTCTCGGCTGCTGCTCGGGCGTAATATATGAAAGCATTTTAAAATAACTCAGAAATTAAATGCAATTTTACAGAAAACTGCACATTTATTCGATTATTCTAAAAATGTTGCAATAAAATTATAATTTTATACATGTAATTATTATCTTTAATGTAGCTTATTTGAGATGGTATGTGTGTAAGAGGGGGGGGGGGTAGAGAAATAGATCGAAGCATTTCATTAGAGATTGGTCATTCTTTTTTTAATCTTGCTCCTTGTTTTAACCTGTCCACGTACGTATTATCCATCATCGGACTACATTTGTCAACAACTAATGCGAGAGGAGTTTTTCTTCTTGAGGAGTTAAACTTAACACTAGATATCCCGAAGATTTTTTTAAGGGAAAAAATAGCCACAAACCAGTCATTTTGACTGTTTTTGGTATATCTAGTGTTAAGCATCTGTAAAAATGGAGAATGTTGAAAACGACGTTGGGAAAAAAAAAAAAAAAAAAAAAAACACCTCCGGCCACAATTTATTCTTTCGCAAAACTCTAAAATTAAGATATATTTGGTTCTAATTAAGACAAAGCTAAACGAAGGTTATCTGCCTAAGAGGGGAAGAAAGTCACGGGAAGAAGGCTTTTTAAAGGGTTCTAACACATATTCAACGTACGTATTCACGTACGTCTCAAACTCCAGACCGTTAGATCGTCATGCGCACGCGAGAGGCCAGAATCCTGGACCAGCACACTTCAGCCTTCTCCCAATGTTCAATGTCTTACCACTCGGCCATACTGAATAAAGCAAAATGTTATCCTTCAACAATGTCTTTTCGTGAGCGGGGGTAAGGGGGGGGTATTTTAAAGTATATTCTATTTTATAAATGTACAATTTATGTTTGTAATATTCTCGTTTTCTGTTCTAATTGATTAATAATTTCAGGGATTTGGGGGGGGGGGCAGACAGCCTTTGACCCAGTTTGACCCTACTATATTAACGCAGTCCCATTGTTCAGTTCCCTTCTTCGCTTGGGGCAGTGCTCACACCGCATTGTTCGTCTGTCCGTGTTTTATTGAGATCAAAGACATTCCGGTGCTCAGTATTTGCGTATTTTTTTTACAGCAACTTGGGGCTGAAAGGGTCGGACAGGAAAAAACTTTCCCTTTAATTTTGTGTTCATTTACGACTGTCACTTGCTATTTAGCAGATAATGGACGGTCAAAAACTTCAGTATTTATTAACCAATTAATATAAAGTTTTGTATATTGCTGTAGTGTTGTTTGATTATGAAAAATACTAAAACAATTATTATCAGTCTTTAACTTATTAAAATATGTTAATTAATAATACTATCTAAAAATGATTCATCCGCATTAATTTTTTGTTGAATCCACTAAAATTTGGTTGAAAGGTCCATCATAAATGTTTGAATAAAACTCATTACTAGTTTTATAAATTTTTATTTATTTATTTTTGGAATTTTCATTGGTGTGTTGTTATTAGTATTTTTTTAAAATCTTAAAAAAAACCCTAATTATTCAGATTGAATTTGTTTGTGTGATTATGGCACGCTACGCTAGGGTGATCTGCCAAGGATGGGGGGTGCCTTGGTAGGAGAACTTTCTAAGGGGTTCCAACGCATATTCACGTTACATCTGGAAAAAACCTAAACTTCAGACCGTTAGATCAACAGAAACGCGATAGCACCCAAACCCGGGATCTGATTCAGATTGAAAGAGAATGAAACAAAATATTTTTTTTATTGGGGACTTGAACCTTGGAACATCGATTTAATCAATCTGTATTTTAACAGTCAAGCATTTAAAAAAAAGAAATAAATAAAAAAACGTGAATGTGATGCATTTACAAAACTTAAAAGGAAAGTTTTAATTATTTTTGTTGGAAAATATGTATTGACAGTTAAATATTTTTTTTTCGGAAGGGGGGGGGGGGAACAATGATAGTTGTGATTTTATAATTTTCGAGTTTTTCAAACAAGGAACGTAGCCAAAATATTCCGCTCCTAAAATTTCTTTCTCACAATTTACCTATATTTATTTATTTATTTTAAAAAGACAAGAAAAAGAAAGAAGGTCTGATTAGTTAAAGTTTTTTATTTGGGAATACCTTATTCCCCCGTAAACGATATATATTTCGGTTACACACATAACCATCATCAGTCGTTTCTGGATCTCACACTAATGGCGGCTTCCTCTTCTATCTCTTCTCTTCTTCTGGAATTTTCGATGAATGACGTCATCCCATGATCGGTCGATTGTATGAAGCGCATCGTTGATGCTGCCATCTGTCGTCGCTATTTCCAAGCTCTCACGAATGTAGGCATATATACTATTTTTAAAGTTGGCTATTTTTTTAATATTTTTAAAATCAATGGTAATGGGCTCTTTCAAAGCAAAACGGGCCAGAGCGGTACTTTGTTTCTGGAGGTTAATGTCTTGAAAATGTTCGTTTTTTCGCTCTTTAATTTTCCTCTTTGTAACGCCGATGTAGCAATTTTCTTTATTAGTATCGTTTGACAAAAAATTAATTTTATAGATCCCTGCGGTTTCGATGGGGTTGATTGGGTCTTTTTCCGATCTAATGCGCTGAAAAATTGTTTTATTAGGTTTAATTGGAATACGGAAGTTCTTTTTACTGGCGATATTAGAAAGTTTATTGGCTATCCCTCGGCTAAAGGGGATAGCGGTAGTAAAACGTGGTTTATCTTTTTGACGGTTGTCTATAATATTTAATTTACGTTGCCTTGCTTTGAAAACTTTATCGAAAATTTCTCGAGGGTAGTTGGCGTCTTGACATTGTTTCCTAATGAAAGCAATTTCTTTTTGAAGGAGGTCGGTGTTAGAACAAACTTTGAAAGCGCGGTCGATATAGGAACGAATAGCTGCAATTTTATAGTTGAAAGGGGTTTTAGATTTAAAATTTACTATATTAGTATTACAAGTAGGTTTTCGAAAAATGGTGGTCTCAATGAGATTATTGTTTCTTGTTATGTTCACATCTAAGTAATTGAGGCTATTATTGATTTCTTTTTCGTAGGTAAATTTAATGTTCGGGTCCATGGTATTAAGTTGATTGATCAAATCATTTTCTTCATTATTGCGGGTGGTAAGGATAGCGAAGATATCGTCGACATAGCGAAGCCAAAGTTTGATGGTTCTATTGTGTGTCTGTTTAATCTCTTCCTCAAGGATTCTCATTTTCCAGTCGGCAATTATTCCGGATATGGGGGAGCCCATGGGGACTCCTTGTATTTGTTGGTAGAAGTGATTATTATATTGAAAATATGAATTATTTAAAATTAGATTTATTGCACTAGTTAGGGTGTTAATTATGTCTATATCTTTAAAACTACTTTGAATTTGTTTGTTAATAATTTGGTTCATTTCTTTAATATCTATTGACGGGTATAGATTTACAACATCGAAACTGACCATAATATCGTCTTCATTAAGTTTATAATCGCGGATGTTTTTAATGAAATCGTCGGTGGAAGTTAGAGTGCTGTTAGAGGGGGGTATAATTTCTTGCAATATATCCTTCATATATTTTTCAAGAGTGTAGGTGGGGCCTTCGCATCTGCTCACAATTGGGCGAAGGGAGGGGGGATTTTTATGATCTTTAAATTTAGCGAAAATCCGTGGGGCGAAATTAGCGGTATTGTTATAGTTAGGACCTTTCTGATCCGGCCATGTACCATTTTTTATTAAAGTTTTTAGTTTATTATTGATTTTCGTGGTGGGGTCTTTGGGAAGATGTAAAACGTTTAGGCTATTGATGGTTTGTTCCATTTTTTCTTGGTAATCTTTTTTATCCAGAATAACAATCTTTCCTGTCTTGTCAGAGCTTAAGCAAACGATCTTGTTATTTTTCTTTAGGTTGCTGAGGCATTTACGGTCTTCATGATCTTTAACAGTAGTTTTAAGTTTTTTATTCATTTCTTGTTGGGCATGCATACGGATTGCTTGTTTATCTGAGGGGGGTAATGAGATAATGGCGGCCTCAATGCTTGCAACGGTATCATTGATATCTATTTTGTCATCAAGAATGAATTTGGGACCGAGGTTTAGAGTGGCTTTTTGCTGTTGAGTAAGAGTTATGGAGGATAGATTAATGAATTGATCTTCTTTGTTAGTTTGAGCTTGTTTATAGCATTTATTATTTTTCATCCAAAAGTTAAGTTTTTTATAGTGGTTAGTGTGGTAAATCTCTTTTTCTTTCTTGCAAAAATTTTTATTTTATTGACTTTTAAACGGTAATTATCCGGAGAGCACATGGTTTGAAGTTTGTGGTTGTAAAATTTTTCTTCTTTCGTTAACTTAGCTATATATTTAAATTTGTTCCTAATATATTTTTTAAGTAAGAATAGCTCAAAATTTTTTATATCATAAAAGAATTCATTAAGAAGGAAACTATTTTTAATTTTCATGAATTTAGGGGTAATTTTGAAATGTACACAGTCTTTTAAAAAATTGATATGCTGAAATTCTCTAACTTTTTTCTTGGAAAAACATCTTAACTTACTGTATATATGCTCCACATTCGGAGGCTCAACCGTAACAGGCGTCATGAGATGAATAAAAGCTTGAATGGTGGCACAGAAAACTTGAAAGCACGTAGTTGAAGACCAAAAGTGTTGAGTATAAGCTTGTCGAAACACAAGACATAAAATACTTAAAAAGCCCGGTATCGGCTAGACATAATAAAAACATATAAAACATTATTTAATACGGCGGATTAATCAGTTAAAGTTTTTTACTTGGGAATACCTTATTCCCCCGTAAACGATATATATTTCGGTTACACACATAACCATCATCAGTCGTTTCTGGATCTCACACTAATGGCGGCTTCCTCTTCTATCTCTTCTGTCTTCTTCTGGAATTTTCGATGAATGACGTCATCCCATGATCGGTCGATTGTATGAAGCGCATCGTTGATGCTGCCATCTGTCGTCGCTATTTCCAAGCTCTCACGAATGTAGGCATATATACTATTTTTAAAGTTGGCTATTTTTTTAATATTTTTAAAATCAATGGTAATGGGCTCTTTCAAAGCAAAACGGGCCAGAGCGGTACTTTGTTTCTGGAGGTTAATGTCTTGAAAATGTTCGTTTTTCGCTCTTTAATTTTCCTCTTGGTAACGCCGATGTAGCAATTTTCTTTATTAGTATCGTTTGACAAAAAATTAATTTTATAGATCCCTGCGGTTTCGATGGGGTTGATTGGGTCTTTTTCCGATCTAATGAGCTTGTAAAATCGTTTTACAAGAGATTAATGCGAAACGAACATTTTCAAGACATTAACCTCCAGAAACAAAGTACCGCTCTGGCCCGTTTTGCTTTGAAAGAGCCCATTACCATTGATTTTAAAAATATTAAAAAAAATAGCCAACTTTAAAAATAGTATATATGCCTACATTCGTGAGAGCTTGGAAATAGCGACGACAGATGGCAGCATCAACGATGCGCTTCATACAATCGACCGATCATGGGATGACGTCATTCATCGAAAATTCCAGAAGAAGACAGAAGAGATAGAAGAGGAAGCCGCCATTAGTGTGAGATCCAGAAACGACTGATGATGGTTATGTGTGTAACCGAAATATATATCGTTTACGGAGGAATAAGGTATTCCCAAATAAAAAACTTTAACTGATTAATCCGCCGTATTAAATAATGTTTTATATGTTTTTATTATGTCTAGCCGATACCGGGCTTTTTAAGTATTTTATGTCTTGTGTTTCGACAAGCTTATACTCAACACTTTTGGTCTTCAACTACGTGCTTTCAAGTTTTTGTGCCACCATTCAAGCTTTTATTCATCTCATGACGCCTGTTACGGTTGAGCCTCCGAATGTGGAGCATATATACAGTAAGTTAAGATGTTTTTCCAAGAAAAAAGTTAGAGAATTTCAGCATATCAATTTTTTAAAAGACTGTGTACATTTCAAAATTACCCCTAAATTCATGAAAATTAAAAATAGTTTCCTTCTTAATGAATTCTTTTATGATATAAAAAATTTTGAGCTATTCTTACTTAAAAAATATATTAGGAACAAATTTAAATATATAGCTAAGTTAACGAAAGAAGAAAAATTTTACAACCACAAACTTCAAACCATGTGCTCTCCGGATAATTACCGTTTAAAAGTCAATAAAATAAACAATTTTTGCAAGAAAGAAAAAGAGATTTACCACACTAACCACTATAAAAAACTTAACTTTTGGATGAAAAATAATAAATGCTATAAACAAGCTCAAACTAACAAAGAAGATCAATTCATTAATCTATCCTCCATAACTCTTACTCAACAGCAAAAAGCCACTCTAAACCTCGGTCCCAAATTCATTCTTGATGACAAAATAGATATCAATGATACCGTTGCAAGCATTGAGGCCGCCATTATCTCATTACCCCCCTCAGATAAACAAGCAATCCGTATGCATGCCCAACAAGAAATGAATAAAAAACTTAAAACTACTGTTAAAGATCATGAAGACCGTAAATGCCTCAGCAACCTAAAGAAAAATAACAAGATCGTTTGCTTAAGCTCTGACAAGACAGGAAAGATTGTTATTCTGGATAAAAAAGATTACCAAGAAAAAATGGAACAAACCATCAATAGCCTAAACGTTTTACATCTTCCCAAAGACCCCACCACGAAAATCAATAATAAACTAAAAACTTTAATAAAAAATGGTACATGGCCGGATCAGAAAGGTCCTAACTATAACAATACCGCTAATTTCGCCCCACGGATTTTCGCTAAATTTAAAGATCATAAAAATCCCCCCCTCCCTTCGCCCAATTGTGAGCAGATGCGAAGGCCCCACCTACACTCTTGAAAAATATATGAAGGATATATTGCAAGAAATTATACCCCCCTCTAACAGCACTCTAACTTCCACCGACGATTTCATTAAAAACATCCGCGATTATAAACTTAATGAAGACGATATTATGGTCAGTTTCGATGTTGTAAATCTATACCCGTCAATAGATATTAAAGAAATGAACCAAATTATTAACAAACAAATTCAAAGTAGTTTTAAAGATATAGACATAATTAACACCCTAACTAGTGCAATAAATCTAATTTTAAATAATTCATATTTTCAATATAATAATCACTTCTACCAACAAATACAAGGAGTCCCCATGGGCTCCCCCATATCCGGAATAATTGCCGACTGGAAAATGAGAATCCTTGAGGAAGAGATTAAACAGACACACAATAGAACCATCAAACTTTGGTTTCGCTATGTCGACGATATCTTCGCTATCCTTACCACCCGCAATAATGAAGAAAATGATTTGATCAATCAACTTAATACCATGGACCCGAACATTAAATTTACCTACGAAAAAGAAATCAATAATAGCCTCAATTACTTAGATGTGAACATAACAAGAAACAATAATCTCATTGAGACCACCATTTTTCGAAAACCTACTTGTAATACTAATATAGTAAATTTTAAATCTAAAACCCCTTTCAACTATAAAATTGCAGCTATTCGTTCCTATATCGACCGCGCTTTCAAAATTTGTTCTAACACCGACCTCCTTCAAAAAGAAATTGCTTTCATTAGGAAACAATGTCAAGACGCCAACTACCCTCGAGAAATTTTCGATAAAGTTTTCAAAGCAAGGCAACGTAAATTAAATATTATAGACAACCGTCAAAAAGATAAACCACGTTTTACTACCGCTATCCCCTTTAGCCGAGGAATAGCCAATAAACTTTCTAATATCGCCAGTAAAAAGAACTTCCGTATTCCAATTAAACCTAATAAAACAATTTTTCAGCGCATTAGATCGGAAAAAGACCCAATCAACCCCATCGAAACCGCAGGGATCTATAAAATTAATTTTTTGTCAAACGATACTAATAAAGAAAATTGCTACATCGGCGTTACCAAGAGGAAAATTAAAGAGCGAAAAAACGAACATTTTCAAGACATTAACCTCCAGAAACAAAGTACCGCTCTGGCCCGTTTTGCTTTGAAAGAGCCCATTACCATTGAATTTAAAAATATTAAAAAAATAGCCAAGTTTAAAAATAGTATATATGCCTACATTCGTGAGAGCTTGGAAATAGCGACGACAGATGGCAGCATCAACGATGCGCTTCATACAATCGACCGATCATGGGATGACGTCATTCATCGAAAATTCCAGAAGAAGATAGAAGAGGAAGCCGCCATTAGTGTGAGATCCAGAAACGACTGATGATGGTTATGTGTGTAACCGAAATATATATCGTTTACGGGGGAATAAGGTATTCCCAAATAAAAAACTTTAACTGATTAATACGCCGTATTAAATAATGTTTTATATGTTTTTAGAAGTTCTGATTTTTCAAAATTTGATGCAATGAAGCTTTTTTGCCGAAGAAATTATCTTCTTTCTTGATCCATAATATTTTAAAATACTTTGATTAAATTTAAAAAGAAACGTTAGTTTAAGACACTGGACAAAATGAAAGAAATTTCACTTTCATAAAATGATTTAATTGTAAATATGAACTGAAAAAAAAAAAAAAAAAAAAAAAAAACCACCACTTATGAATCTTTTTTTTTTTCAAAAGTTGCAGTTTTTTAGTGCGTATACATGCGTCCGTCGTCACTACAGGGGGTAAAGGGACATATTGTCCTTGCGAATTTTACGACTTTTTAACGATCGCTCGAGATCCTCCGACAAAAGATTACTGTGGTAAAACAAAAACCCAACCCTCAACACAATGGGGAGAGGACGTTTCTGCCTGCGTCTATTTCGATGCATTGCTTACCCTGTTCAGCGGCAAAAAAACGCAGAACTTATTTTTCTACACAGGCGGATCTGTGGGGGGGGGGGGGCAGACACAGTTGCACTTGCATCCCTGAGACGAACAAAGTTCACACTATAGGAGATAGAATTGTTCTGTAAAATCAAAATTCAAATGATTTTATAAGAAAATGCAATACAAATTAATAATTCATTTCTGTGAAATTATTGATGATTAATCACAATTACATTGTTTCCTACTATGTGAAATCGAAAAAAAAAGCACGCAATCGATAAAAACACTGTAAAATAGAATACTTAATACATAAAATAAAACATTAATTAATTAAAATGAGCGTTACATAAAATACCTCAATCGAAAATTCTTTTAATGTTGTTAAATTAGTGTATGCCATAAAAAAATACTGCCATCATACACCGTACATTTTCAACTTCAACTTCCCGGTGAGTTTAACCCCCCCTCTTTACTTATGTAAAGTGTGTATGGTTTTAAAATAATCGAAAAAAAAAGCGTGGAGAAAATATATAGTTTATTTTGAATATGTATAGCTGTTAATACTGGGCGAAAGTGATTATCTGACACAAAACTAGAGTCAGACACGCATTTTCTCCTACTAAACTTGTTTCCCGACACAGCAATCACGAGTACCCAACAGAGCCGATTCATTTGAAATACACCTGATTCACTAAGGCTGTTCCGATTCCGAATCACAGATATTTCCCCTTCCGATATTCCCACCCGGAGGTTGCCAAGTGAAACAGGGAAGAAAGGCTGTCACCAGATACAAAAGCGCGCCAGTAGTAGGAAGTCGCCAAGCGGTAGCAATAGTCCAGTCAAATTAGGAAAAATGGGGGAATAAATTTATATATTTTGAAACTTGGGGAAAACACTAATTGGGTATGTATTTGTATGAAACAGAAAAGTTTCCCCTCTCTAGGGGTGCCGCGTCCCCCCCTATGGCCCCCCCAAAAGGTCACTTTTTTAGATTTTCACTTCTATCTCAAAAACCGTTCGTCTTAGCAAAAAAATGTCAATTACAAAATAAAAGCTTATAAAATTTCTTACAAGATTGTAATTGGTTATTTTTTTCTATATGCAGTAGCTTCCGAGATATGTTTTAGACAAAATCTCAAATTTTTGGAAATCGCTTCTTTTTATCTCGATTTTTAACCAATTTTGTCTTTTAACCCTTCAACCCTCAGTTTTACAGCAATTGTTTTCGTAACAAAGTTGTAGAGTATTCAATTACCTTTAAAATGAGTTATTACTTGTAACTTTATCTTTAAATAATCAAAAGTTATTGCAATTTGAAATTTTCAATAAATTTAGCAAATTTGAATAAAAACTACATTGCGCGTGAAAGTATGACAAAATCTAGGAAAAAAATTATAAAGTTTTGAAACTTTGGGAAAACATTGGTTGGGGATGTAGTTGTATGAAACAGAAAAGTTCCCCCTCTCTCGGGGGGACATCCCCTCTTTAGCCCCCCCTAAAATAAGGAAAATGTAACAGAAGAGAGGGGAATTTCTTGAAAAAAGGAGATTACAAATTTTGATAATTCGACTGTTCGATTCTCTGAATTAAGAATCAGCAGCTAGAAGGAAAGTTAGTCGAAATATGGGATGAAAAAAAGCGTTTTCCCTAAATTTGCGAGGTTTTCTAAAACATATCTCGAAGCAATTCGATATAGAAAAAAAATATTCGATATAGAAAAAAATACTAATAATAAAGATATCGAATAATAAATAATTCGATACATAAAAAATTAAAAATTATAATCTTCTAGGAAATTTTATCAGCTTTCATTTTTGTAATTGGCATTCTTTTGCTAAGAAGCACCAATTTTGAGATAAAAATGACAATCTAAAAAGGGAACTTTGGGGGGGAGGGGGACGCGGCACCCCTAGAGACTGTTTCATGCAACTACATACCCCAAAAGTGTTTTCCCCAAGTTTCAAACGTTTATAAGCTTTCCCCTAGGTTTTTTCTTGCATTCTGACGCACAATGCATTTTTCATTCGAATTCCCTAAAATGTATTGAAAATTTCAAATTGCTGTAACTTTTTATCATTTAAAAATACAATTACATAGAAAAATTAAATTTAAAGGTAATTGAATATTTTAAAACTTTGCTTTAAACCCACTCCTGTCAAACTGATGGTTGAAGAGCTATAAGGCAAAGTTAGTGGGAAATAGTGATAAAAAGAAGCGTTTTCCAAAAATTTGCGATTTTGTCTAAAACATATCTCGAAAGCTATTGCATGTAGAAAAAAATAACCCATTACAATCTCGTAGGAAATTTTATCAGCTTCCATTTTGTAATTGACAATTTTTTACTAAGACGTGCGGTTTTTGAGATAAAAGTGAAAATCCCAAAAAGGACCTTGTTTTTTGTGGGGGGGGGAGCTAAAGGGGGGACGTGCCCCCCCGACAGGGGGGAACTTTTCTGTTTCATACAACTACATCCCCAAACAATGTTTTCCCAAAGTTTCAAAACTTTATAATTTTTTTCCTAGATTTTGCGCAATGTAGTTTTCATTCAAATTTGCTAAATTTATTGAAAACTTCAAATTGCAATAACTTTTGATCATTTAAAGATAAAGTTACAAATAATAACTCACTTTAAAGGTAATTGAATACTCTAGAACTTTGTTACGAAAAAAATTGCTGTAAAACAAAGGGTTGAAGGGTTAAAAGACAAAATTGTTTAAATATCGGGATAAAAAGAAGCGTTTTCCAAAAATTTAAATTTTTTCCCCCATTTGCTGTTTTTTGGTCTAATTTGACTGGACTACTAGCCAGCCAATTATTTTAATATTATTACTATTTATTAAAAAAATATTTTAATATTATTAAATTATTTTACAGCACTTGTAATATGAAGAAAAAATCATTTTACTTACTTTTTTTAAGTACCTATAATTTATATGTTAAGTTAAATATTTTAAAATACTTTTTTATATTTATTTATTCATTTTTTTTTTTAAGTAGGAAAACTGACAAAAGCATGTTTCTTAGAAAAACAATCAAAACATCTTTATAGGCAAAACTAGCACCGTTAAACCTTCTTTAAAAAAGATAAAGGCAGAAATTTAAACTGATTTTAAAAGGTAAAATAACACAGATTACACAGTAAAATATATATAACTTGTATAAATATACAAGTTTAAATATACAGTATTAGTTTAAGAAACCATGTATAAATGGCAGCACTAAACAACGGGCCCAATAGCCTACATTCTAATGGCACCGTCGGTGCGGATAGTCTGTATTCTATTGGCACCGGCCGGTCCGGATAGCAACGGCCGAGTTGGATGAAGCACTCTCGACCCTCCCTTAGATTCACAACTCCATATAAACAAAAGATCTACACAAAATATATAACTACATATTCACCACAATGATAAATAAAACTCACAAACTAAAATTTTAAGTAATTAGAGCTGCTCAGCTGCTCTTGATTAATTTAATGGGTCAGGGTTCGTACTCATTTTTCAAAATGAAATTCCAGTGTTTTCCTGGTGATTTTTCAGAATTTCCCGGCTTTTGTAAAAAAATAAGCATACGATAAGTACTGAGTAACTACTTTTTATTTATATGCCCTAATCTAAGGTAATTATCGCCATCCCTGCTAATGATATTATTAAATTTCAATTATGACAAGGTAAACTAAAAACTAACCTTGCATAAACGGTAGACTGATTCTTCTTGTCTCAAAAAAAAAAAAAAAAAAAAAAAAAACTCATCTGTGCAATAAATCACAAACAGTAAACAGTGGTGGCGCTAGACTTTCCCCGACGGGGGGTCACCACGTCCCCGACGAGGGGCACAAAATATACATGTACATATGCTAAGTGGCGTATCCAAGAGGGGGGCTTTGACCTCCCTCTTGATGACATTTTTGTCACCAAGTATGGAAATTTGCAACTATTTGCACCACTTGAAAATATTTTACTTTAGAAAGTGATTTGTTCACAATAAATCATTTTCTAAAACTAAAATATCCAGGATCAGATAAGTTTAGAGGAGATGAAGGACAATATAATGTTTTGTATTGTGAAATATTTCCAGGAATCGGATCGACATACATAATCGGACACCCAGGCCCCGGATATTTTCAAAAAGCACTGCACAATCTTTCCTGGTAGATTATTATTTTAAACTGACCCTAATTAACGTATCTCAAAATCCTTTTACATTACACAAAATATTTCCCAAGGCCTCAGCAAGCAAAAATTTTCAGTGGGTGGAGGGGATCTGTAGTGCTAAAATTAAATTAACTGATCTCTAGAATCAACGCAAATAAACTGATAATGCATTTACTGAAATTTTTGGAGAGGGAGAGGGGGTCAAACCCACATGATCCTCCCCCCCCTGGTAACGGCCTTGCACATTCCTGTAAAAATCTCGAAAGCTACTTTTAAGAGTTCTTCAGGTTAACGCTTAAAATATTTCATATGAATGAAATTCTTTGAAAAAAGTTCAGCGAAGAAAGTTCTAGGCATTTTTTTTTTCCCCGGCAGAAAAAATATCAGAAACAAAAGTTTTTTTGTGCAAGAATATTGCAGCAAATTCACTGAAAATTCATTTTATAAATTAGCATGGACTAAATTTGCACGCTTTTACAAAAATCGCAGTTATTTTTATAAATTAAGAGATATATGTAAATTTAATTACAGTTTAACTTCGATATCTCAAACATCGAAATTCTTGATATCTCAATAAATGTGTTTTCCCTTACAAATTGAATCCTGCCCCACCAGTGGCATCTGGGAGACGGAAGGTGTCTGGTTCGAAACTAGGTCCGTCCGCCGACCTAACCGTTCGGAATTTTCCGAAGCTTTTCATAAATACGGGTTAGGACCTCTTAGAAAGTCCCCTCGGAGCGCAAACCCACCTTCGGCCTAGATCCCTAGCGTAGATAATTGGTCGTAATCTACATTTCCATTTACAAACTGATTCCTTTAATTTCAACTCGTTATCTCAAAAAGTCTAGTGTTTCTGGCCAACTACACAAGGCTTTTGGTTAAAATTTCCATATTTAGAACTAAGTAAAACACATCATCCCATGCTTGCATAAGCAATGAAATATGAAATGGGCAGTCGTAAGTGATACATAATTCATCTTGTATGCATCTATTTCTGATTGCATGTGTGCATCATTAGGGAAGTAGTTGGCCATTGAATAGGGTGAAGGCCATAAAAATAAAGAGAGGAGGTAAATTTTCTTAAAATTCCAGGGTTGAAGCTTAATTTTCCAGGTTTTAAAAGGAAAATTTCATTTTCCCATGAGATTTCTTTGAGTTTTTCAGGTTTCCTTGAAGGTGTATGAACCATGTGGGTACTCAAATGAGTACTTTTGAGGTAGGAAGAGATCTTACGCTTTTACAAGAAACAGTTACATACGTAATAGAAAAAGTTTATACTTTAAAAATGTTCTCTGTACCAAATGTTATGAAGCTTTTTCTGCATGTGTATTCATG
Organism: Cheiracanthium punctorium; assembly: GCA_038373885.1. Taxonomy (NCBI): domain Eukaryota; kingdom Metazoa; phylum Arthropoda; class Arachnida; order Araneae; family Cheiracanthiidae; genus Cheiracanthium; species Cheiracanthium punctorium. The sequence continues at coordinate 11,792 of JAWZYV010011898.1, read as the reverse complement.
TATGACAAATAACTGTACATATAACAAAGTCAATAAATCATGCCTTAGTGTTATTTTGATACAATCTTGTACAACTTCTATGCATAAAACTAAATTTAATTCTAGTGTTTATAAAATAGTGGTTCTAAGCTGGAAAAATTACAACTATTAAAAGAAACTGTTGCATTCATTTCCTATAATCGAATAATACTAACATTTATTTAGAGAATTAATAACTTAAAGGAATAAAATATACTACGGAGTTATTTTTGAGCTATAACGATCGAATTCAATTATATTCATAAATTAATAGCGTCATTTATAGACCTTAATCACGTCAATTTGGCCACAAGAAAACGTAAACAAGAAATCATTTAAAGAATCTCTCTCAGAAAATTTTTTGGTAAAAGCACAAATTATCATGAGATTAAGCATATAGCAGATTTAAATAAAAACGATTGAATCATTTTACCAAAATTAATTTAATGTCGGTGATTTTGGGTAAAGCTTTAATTTTAATAGCATCTCATAAATTTATCAGGCTAGAAGAAAAGAAAATACCTTCAGTAGTATTTCTGGATAACTCCACAGTTTTATTACAACTTTGAAAATGTCCACTAAGCACTAATATCATCTTAGGAAGAGAAAACAGATTTTCAGCTAACACGTTGTAGTCAAGCGCCGCCATCTTTAATTTACATTACAAGTCAAACGAAGTAAACCAGCTCTCCAGACGGTCGGTTTAGTTTAAAAACTGAGTGCACTTCGTTTGCCTTTCCGAACGGTAAAGTGTAAACGGTTTACACGGAATCCGACTATCCGAAAGGCTTGGAGTGCTGTTAGTGTAAACGGTTTAAACCGTCAGGCGTTTAATTCGTTTTCTCACCAGCCAGCAGTACTACAACAAGTACACTATTCTCATAAGCAGTTCAATTTATGGTGGGAAAAATTGTAACCGAAATCGTACAAAGATGGATAATTTCTTCCAGTAATAATTTATTCCAATCTTAAAAAAAGATAGTACTTAATTTTTTTTCCTTTTCTATAATGCTAAAAATACATTCTAATAAGTATTGAAAACAAAATATTTTCACAAAACTTTGTTTCTTCGCATTTTTATTATTACAGTTTTTAGAATTTATTCATTTATTATGTTTATTTATGTTATTTCTCTGTATATAATTTTAGCCCGGATGTACTGCCATATTGGCCGAATGCAGTATGTTTGTTTGCCCGATATCCGTTGCATCCCTAATAACTATTTATTAATTAAATTAAATATAATTGGTCAATTATTTAATTTGATTGTTTTGTAGAACAAAGACCAGAATGTGTCATGCTGCAACCAAACGAAAAGTCATGCTGCAAACGTTCGAAAAAGCAATTTCGAATGACGATAACTAAAATTTTAAGTATTAACCAAGTTTTAAGTATCTCTCACCAAAAAAGTAACCCAGCAAAGCGCTATACGGCCCCACAGATTAACGTGCTCATCCACCGTTTCTTTCAGATTCAGATTATTCTTTGGTCCTCAGCCCGATTCCCCGTCGTCTGATCTATTGCTAATTAAATTAATTTTAAATAAAGTTACAAAACTAAAATAAGTAAAATCTAATATTATAATTTTGTTTTGATTTTGTGGGATTACGTCCGATTATGTGCTTTAAGGATCTAAGCTGAAGGGGGGGGGGAAGGTGCCGTCCTTGGCTGTCTTTCTGGGTTCTAGTTCTAACCCATATTTACACAAAGTTTCGGAGAAAACCACGGAAAACTCCGAACAGCTAGGTCGAGAAACGCGACTTGGGTTTGAACCAGGCACCTTCCGTCTCCCAGTCGTGAGAGCTATGCTCTCGGCTGCTGCTCGGGCGTAATATATGAAAGCATTTTAAAATAACTCAAATTAAATGCAATTTTACAGAAAACTGCACATTTCTTCGATTATTCTAAAAATGTTACAATAAAATTATAATTTTATACATGTAATTATTAACTTTAATGTAGCTTATTTGAGGTGGTATGTGTGTAAGGGGAGGGGGGGGGTAGAGAAATAGATCGAAGCATTTCATTAGAGATGGGTCATTCTTTTTTTAATGTTGCTCCTTGTTTTAACCTGTCCACGTACGTATTATCCACCATCGGACTACATTTGTCAACAACTAATGCGAGAGGAGTTTTTCTTCTTGAGGAGTTAAACATAACACTAGATATCCCGAAGATTTTTTTAAGGGAAAAAATAGCCACAAACCAGTCATTTTGACTGTTTTTGGTATATCTAGTGTTAAGCATCTGTAAAAATGGAGAATGTTGAAAACGAAGTTGGAAAAAAAAAAAAAAAAAAAAAAAAAAAAAAAAAAAAAAAAAAAAACCTCCGGCCACAGTTTATTCTTTCGCAAAACTCTAAAATTAAGGTGTATTTGGTTCTAATTAAGACAAAGCTAAACGAAGGTTATCTGCCTAAGAGGGGAAGAAAGTCACTTGCGGAAGGCTTTTTAAAGGGTTCTAACACGTATTCAACGTACGTATTCACGTACGTCTCAAACTCCAGGCCGTTAGATCGTCATGCGGATTTAATGCGGATGAATCATTTTTAGATAGTATTATTAATTAGCATATTTTAATAAGTTAAAGACTGATAATAATTGTTTTAGTATTTTTCATAATCAAACAACACTATAGCAATATACAAAACTTTATATTAACTGGTTAATCAATACTGAAGATTTTTACCGTCCATTATCTGCTAAATAGCAAGTGACAGTCGTAAATGAACACAAAATTAAAGGGAAAGTTTTTTCCTGTCCTACCCGTTCAGCCCCAATTTGCTGTAAAAAAATACGCAAATACTGAGCACGGGAATGTCTTTGATCTCAATAAAACACCGACAGACGAACAATGCGGTGTGAGCACTGCCCCAAGCGAAGAAGGGAACTGAACAATGGGACATGGGACTGCGCTAATATAGTAGGGTCAAACTGGGTCAAATGCTGTCTGCTTCCCCCCCCCCCCCAAATCCCTGTCATTATTAATCGATTAGAACAGAAAACAAGAATATTACAAACAAAAATTGTACATTTATAAAATAGAATATATTGGTGCACCAATTAATATTACTTTTTCCCGTTAGGCTGATTAAAAAAAAAAAAAAATAAATAAATAAAAATATTTAAATACTTTGTTGTTGACTTTGTGCGTGGGTGGGGTGGAGGGGTAGAAACGCGCTTCCAAAATCAGATACGAGTAAGACTAACTCTGGTATTTATCATAACTCCTCAAGAAGAAAAACTCCTCTCGCATTTGTTGACAAATGTAGTCCGATGGTGGATAATACGTACGTGGACAGGTTAAAACAAGGAGCAAGATTAAAAAAAGAATGGCCCATCTATAATAAAATGCTTCGATCTATTTCTCTACCGCCCCCCCCCCCCTTACACACACACACTACCTCAAATAAGCTACATTAAAGGTTTACATGCGTAAAATTATAATTTTATTGCAACATTTTTAGAATAATCGAATAAATGTGCAGTTTTCTGTAAAATTACATTTAATTTCTGAGTTGTTTTAAAATACTTTCATATATTACGCCCGAGCAGCAGCCGAGAGCATAGCTCTCTCAACTGGGAGACGAAAGGTGCCTGGTTCAAACCCAAGTCGCGTTTCTCGACCTAACTGTTCGGAGTTTTCTGTGGTTTTCTCCGAAACTTTGCGTAAATATGGGGTAGAACTAGAACCTTTTAGAAAGACACCCAAGGACGGCACCTCCCCCCCCCCCTTCAGCTTAGATCCTTAGAGCACATAATCGGACGTAATCCCACAAAATCGAAACAAAATTATAATATTAGATTTTACTTATTTCAGTTTTGTAACTTTATTTAAAATTAATTTAATTAGTAATAGATCAGTCGACGGGGAATCGGGCTGAGGACCAAAGAATAATCTGAAAGAAACGGTGGATGAGCACGTTAATCTGTGGGGCCGTATATCGCTTTGCTGGGTTACTTTTTTGGTGAGAGATACTTAAAACTGGGTTAATACTTAAAATTTAAAGTTATCGTCATTCGAAATTGCTTTGTTTTTCGTTTGGTTGCAGCATGACACATTCTGGTCTTTGTTTTACAAAACAATCAAATTAAATAATTGACAAATTATAATTAATTTAATTAATAAATAGCTATTAGGGATGCAACGGATATCGGGCAAACAAACTGCATCCGGCCAATATGGCAGTAGCCGGATATTACAAATATCCGGCAGTACATCCGGGCTAAAATTATATACAGAGAAATAACATAAATAAACATAATAAATGAATAAATTCTAAAAACTGTAATAATAAAAAATGCGAAGAAACAAAGTTTTGTGAAAATATTTTATTTTCAATACTTATTAGAATGTATTTTTAGCATTATAGAAAAGGAAAAAAATTAAGTACTATCTTTTTTTAAGATTGGAGTAAATTATTACTGGAAGAAATTATCCATCTTTGTACGAATTCGGTTACCATTTTTTCCACCATAAATTGATCTGCTTATGAGAATAGTGTACTTGTTGTAGTACTGCTGGCTGGTGAGAAAATCTCTCCCCCCCCCCCCCTAATTTTGATAAAAGTATGGAAAATTGTTACATTGATTTTCTAACAGTTGAAAGGAGATGTCTTTTTTTCAAAAACTGATCTTTTAAGATACTTATCTAAATCTGGAGGGAGAACATCCATGACATTGTTATTTGTATGACTTTAATTGCAGTAAAACTGGTACTCAATTCATGGAAACAATACCAAAAGGATTTCTGATTTTTGAATTAAATTATTTGAAACTAATGAGAAAATTTAAAGAAAAAGTAATAGCTCAATAATCGAAGAAAACAAGTAAAAATAAAACAGAGAAAATATACTGCTGCCGGATAATCGGATATCCGGTTAAAAGTTTGGCCGGATAGTCGGTACCTGGTATCCGGCCATATTGATATCCGTTGCATCACTAATAGTTATATAAAGAATTAAAGAATTTCTTTATTTTATTATTTTCAAGAGTAAGTACATCGTTATGTAAAAATGAAGAAGAAATTCTTGTAGTGCAAAACAAACAATTATTTACAACAATTATTTTACACTGTGAAAATCTGTTATACTTTAGTATCAACAGAAATATTATAAGAAAGCAATAGTACATAAAGTTTTTTACTCTATTTAGTGGTGTATTTTTATTTAATTTCTTATTTTGTGAGTGTGTGTGTGTGGGGGGGGGGGGGGGGTTGCAGAAGTGCATAAAAGTATGATGATTTTTTAGGAGCATTTGGAATGTAGTCAAATAAAACTCATAAAATGTTTAAAAAGCATTTTAAATTATACACAATACTTTATTTAAAAAATTCAGATGTATTACAGTTAAGCAGAAGTATTTATGAGAAAAAATAAAAGATTTTTGAAACTTTTTTTTTTGAAGGTGGGGAGGGGAAGCTAATTTTAATGGAAACTTTCAAAAGAGATAAATACTAAATATATTAATGTAACTCTGTTCGCGCCCCGTTTGGACGCACGTTCCATTCTCACTTCTATTATTTCATGCCCACCTTTCACTCAAAAGAGTAAATTCCTTCAATATTGTGCGCTTTTTTCTCCGGTGAGCTTCTTTCAGCCACCGGGATAAGTTATTACCTATAGTAGGAAGTCCGAAATCCGGAAGTCTAATAACCGGAATAATTCATAATCTGTGTATTTTTATCTTCCAAAAATGTTATTTAAAAAATGAAAAACTCATAAGGATTTTTTATTTTGCCCACTTACAAAAAAAAAAAAAAAAAGTAAACAACAAAGAAAATAAATGAGTTATACTCGAATCCCGTTTTAACAAAGTCCAAGGGACTAGAGACATCATTTCGCTCTGACAAAATTTCGCTGTTACTGATATTGCATCTCCATACTGTATAATTTGATTGGCGGGTGACCAAAGTCTTCGCAATAGCGAGATTTACGCTGTAACGGACTTAGCTAAAATTGGATTCGACTGTATTTATATTTTGTGTTATACATCTATTTAAAGCTGCTTGAATTGAGTGATCCACATATTTTATCAGGCTTTGCTTGCTCAGATTTTAATATGAATCCAAGAGAGCGGCGCAAATCTAAAACAAATATAGAACTAAGAACAGAATTGCTAGTTCCATGCAAAAAAGATACACGGCCTTACAGATTTAACGCGCATGTTCTCCGTGTATAATATGGTCAGGTCAGATTTTCTTCTCGGGTCCCACCCCTTCGAGGTGGGATTGTTTAGTGTCATTATTTATGATACGCATTTTTCGCATAATGCGAAAAGACTTGTCAAAAATGGTAAAATGAAGCTAAAGGGTTTTCGCTTTTTTGCGAAAGCTTTCAGAGAAAATTTGGAACTGAAATATGGAAGAGAAACAGGAATAAAAGTAAAAACCTCCTCGTATGGAATGATTATACAGAAGGGTTGTGGGCTTAATCTTTTATTTTCAACATTGAATTCAAATATATAAAATGCACGTCTATGATTTTCAAGACTACGGAAAAAACAATAGAGGAAAAGGATATCAGACACTATATCCCGTCAAGAAAAAATAGAATTACCCTTTTAGCATTTTGCTAAAGCTTTTTTCATAAAGAATTTTTGAGCTCAGCTTAAACCCTAGACAATATGAATTATAAAGAATATAAAGACATGCACTTTGTAATTTTTATTTGAAGAAAGTAATGTTTTTGCAACATAGAACTACTTAGTATATACTCACTAAAATATTTATAAATTTTACAACCATTTAAATATTTGATCTTAAGTTCTATGGCTGTATTATAAATGTCTGCGAATGCTGTGGTGGTGATACGCTTAAAAACTGCTCAAGTTAGCAAGTTATATCACAATGAATATATGCATACCACAAAATACAAATAAATAAAATAACAAATAGCATCTGGAATGAAATTGAGAGATAATTTATCTCTTTTTATATATGTATTTATTATAATTCTATTCGCAATGGTTATTTAATCTAGCAGAATGCAGAGAAATTTACTATTGCTTCTTTTTCCGGAGGAGGGGGGGGGGGGGGAGAAGCTTTGATGATAAAATTATATAAATGAGAAAATATGTACTAAACTTTTCATAGAATTTCGAACACGCGGAATTCGCGCAGAAGCGCAAAGACAATTAAGAAAATGTACGGAAATTTCTGAACACGCGGTACTTGAGTAAAAGCGCAGAAATTAGGAAAATGTGAACAGATTTTCAGGATGTGTGATTTTCAGGAATGGTTTTGCTATTTCTATTTTTACGAATTTGTTCATTGGCTTTATTTTATTTTTCCTTGTACAGTTTGAAATTATTTTAAGTTATTACGTTACAGCTTCTATTACTTACAATTTGCCAATTTAATTATTATTTATTATAAACAATATGCTGAAAGTATTTAGAAGCGAGGCAGAAAATGTACAAAGAGGTGTAAAAATGTGCAAGGAGGAAAATGTACAGAAACGCGAGAGGTTTTTTAATAAGTGGGATTCGCGCAAAAGCGCAAAAATAAGGAAGAAAATGTGCGGAAACGCCCGAGATTTTTGAACACGCGTGATACAAAAATTCTCAGTATGCTATGTAAATGTACACCATAGCGACGGGTAAAGAGGGGGGGGGGGGGAGTTGCGATCCACTTGCTCCCATATATAAGAGTCCATACCTCAAATCTAAAAATCATAGCTGAAAATTATTTACCGAATCATGTATCATCCAAAATGCTTTTTAAGTGTCTTATTTTTAAAAAAAAAAGTCCCACCCCTTTATTAAAAAATGTGTATATTGTGAAGTATGCCCTTAAAAAAATGCAACATGCTTTTGTAGAGTGACACATTTACACAAGTAATACAAAGCTTGCTTTACGCACTAAAACAACTCACTCAATAAAATAATACAAAATAATTTAACTATTTACACAACTATTAATTCATTAAATATATCTTAATATGCCATTAGAGTTTAATTAATATGTTTTATAAACAAGGACCAATTGTTTATGTTGGAGAGGAGGGGTGGTGGAGGGTCGAGAGAAAGAAAAGGACGAAGAAATTTGAATGAAAATATTTAATAGGTTCTGAGTACCATCTATCACTTATCAGATAACAGAGTAAAAAGGATATATGGCTCTACATATTTAGCAACTGTATTATCTTCCGCCATAGATCTTTGAATGCCCCACCGTGACACAGCGCTTACACAAGTACATGCCGCGAGCCACAGCGGAAGTATTCAAAGACCGATGTCGGGAAGCAACGATTGACGAAGAGAGGGAATCCCTGGCGTCATGTCTTGACACCGATGAGGTCAAAAAGATGAACTGTTCTTTAAACATTGGTAATCAATGCAACTGGAGCGATTTAATCTTTATTTGTAGAAAGTACGTGTGCATGAAAAAATGAAGAAGTATACATTAGTTTAATCTCATTTTGGCTATAACGCTTGTACAAACCAGATCATGCAGTATTTTTGTGAATATTTCGAAGCATGAAGCGATCCGTAATTTTTATCAAATTATATATTCTAAACAAAAGCTTATATTCTATATTTGTATTCTATCTAATGTTTTTTAAAAGAGTAGCTGAAGTGCCCGTCAACTACAGGTACTTCAAATAGTTATTAATATAAAAGTAACTATTAACCAAACACTGTGTAAAAGGTTCTTTTTAATTTATATACTTAAAAAAACAGTGTACTTTTGATAAATGTAAGCTTAAGATTAGTGTTTATTTATATTTTGAAATCTTTACACAAAATCATTATTGAATCTTTATGTTTCTGAAATATATGAGGTCCCCAGAAAATATTTTGCCTTATTTTGCAGGGAGACCTAAAATTTTAGGAAACGCCACTGGCCATTGGAGTAAAAATAAAGCGAACCTTTAGTTCTTTGCCTACAGAGCGAATTCCAGAAGACCACATGTTTCTTTTCAGTGTGGACAATAAGCTTTTACAAGAGGCTTATCGGCGGCCGACGAACAATCCTTTTGTCAACAACCTGGCAGACAAGTTTAAAAGGCTGTACAACAGATTTTTCAAGGAAAAGGGGGAGAGGGAGGGGAAACAGTTCAGTTAGCAAGAAATAAATAGTTTTGTATAGCAGGTTTGATTTTGACAAACGAGTAGACTAGTACATGCCGGTCGAACGCGAAAATCCATCATTAGCCTTTCTCACGGTTTAAAGCTTGATGTTGTTGCGGAATTACTCTGCTACTCCTGGGGTTCGTCGTTCTAAAGTCGAGTTCGTGTAAAAAGTTCAAGTAAAAAAAATCACTTGTCAGGATGGAACACAAACTTTATTGCTTCTAGAACTTCGTAGAACAATCAGCTGTACACAATTCACAAGCACAATCTAGCAGTAACGTGCTTTTAACAATCCGCTTGGATCAGAAGCTCTCACAAATGCTGTATTTCTCACACAAAATAAGTCACTTTTACAGGCTAAAATTCCATGGAAATATTCAAGGGATATAGTACACTATCCCTTAAGACACAGCAATGAAGAATTTACACACAGCACTTTAAAAACAGCTTCACAAAGCAAGCTAAAACACAGCTTCTATAGCACTATCAGTTCACACAAAACAAGCGTACTCAGAGCTCTTCGCACATTGAATGTTCAACTCGCAACTGACTGTCGGGGCGACGCGCTCTTCTATAAATAGCCGGCGCAGGAGGTACAAGAGGTTTCCAGAAAAGTCAATTTCTCGAGGGTTCTACATAAAGCGTGAATTTTGATTACGTCATAGAAGAGAAATGTTAGGTTATTATGCGTTTTTAATGCAGGAAAAACAACTTCCAGGCCCCATTGGGAAAATCGCGCCAAATGACCAAAAAGTCGCCAAACTTGGCGACTTTTGGCGAAATATCGCCAAATTTGGCGCCAAAAATAAGTCCTCAGAAGTGAAGAGATCTAAGCTCTAGGACTAATATTTCTCGAGATTTCTAGAAGCCCATAGAAAAACATATGGGAAAGCGAAACCTCCGTATCTCCGGTTCTAATTGGCCGATTTTGATGCAACAAAAAGCAAAATTTATCTATTTGAAGCGTAGAATACGAATTTTAAACCATTTTAAGCCCCAGAGCAGCGAGTTGCCCCGAAAATTCGTAACATTGTGAATGCTAAACACAAAGCAATTTATTAAATGAAAATTTATATACGTTAAAAATGGAATTGTGTATGCGTGAATAAATTTAAATTTAATAAGTCAAAAAATGTGGAGCTTTAAGAATTCAACTTCCCTAATTAATCAAATAAAAGCAAACAGTCAGAAATTTTTGAATTTAGGGAGCATTATTTTCACGAATTTAATCAGCGTGACTAAAATTGAAATCCAACTAGTCTTCGAAAAATCTTATCAAACCAATAAAAGAACTCGCAAATTTTTGAACATCAGAAATGTATGCAGCAAAAGGATTCGGAAATTTTTTAATTTCGGATTTACAACTCATACAGAGGAAAAATAAAAAAACGTGCAACAGAAAAAAAAAAACCACGCTAATCGAGACTGTTTATTTATTTATGGGAAGGGGGGCGGGGGGGAGTACACATCATCCTTTGAAAAATGTATCAATCTTTATTTAACCTCGCGCTGATAAAGTAATTTTTATTTCTAAATAGTGAGGACAGGATGATTTGATGTATTAAAACACAACCAGGGTTTCAGTGGCGAATCCAAATGGAGGGCTATGGGGCGATTACCATTTCAGCCTTTACCTGAGCACACTTGAATCAAAAACTTTGCTGAATCTTTAGGGAATTAATCCACCATTGAACCTATGTTTACCATGCTCGCTCTCATTTTTTTAAAGGACGGAGCGGAAAGGACTCACTTTTTGTGACCAGTGTTCCTACCTGCACGTGTGTCTTTGATTGCTCAGAGACCACCCTTGCGAGATAAACAGGTTAAACCTGGGTTCAATAGTTAAAAAAGAAAAACGACTGGCCCATTTGTAATAAAATGCTTGGATACATTTATCGCTGTTCCCCTCTTGAAACTTTTCACTGGATTCGACAGGGGGGGGGTGTCCTTCAAATGATTAAAATATACTTTAAGATGTAGAGTACTTACCGTCAAAACTACTTTGGCTTATATTTGGGGATGGGGTTGGGGAGGACGAAACAAATCATAACAAAGTTAAAAATACTGAAACAATGATTACAAAAACCTTTCCAATACAATCTTTCTGGCGCACACAATATGTAACGCAGTGGGGGCGGGGGATATCGGCATATATATTCCCAAATTTTTAAATTACTTAGCATAAGCGTTATATCGTACAAAATTCCATCTATTGATACACGAATATACTTCATTTCTCCTTGAGACATTTTTTTCTGGCTACGCGCCTGATGCAATGAATAATTAACCTGCATCCTTCCACCGTTGTAAAGAATTCAACAGCAGTGAATCCACTCCCATGCATATCGTTGCTTACCGTCCTAGGTCTTTGATTACTCCTACTATGGCATATGACTACAAGACGTTGTAACGTATCGCCCCGTTCAGAAGCTGAAGGAAGGCAGCCGCACACAACCATGTGGTTTGCTTAACTTTATTTAGGTTATATTCTTGGTTAACATGGATGAATTTTACACACAGACGACACAAAAATACACATATTTACAATTTCAATAACCGAGCGAACGCCTTCGGTATCACAAGGGAAAATTTTCTCGGAGCCCATCCTCTCAGCGTCCTTTTCTCTCTGCTGCTCGAGAGGGACTCTCCCTCTCTTTGGGGGTTGCCAGTAACTTTTTACTTTCTTGGCGGTGTCCGTTA